>JAOVYW010000074.1:5856791-5883706 GCA_025775045.1 Hiodon tergisus | reverse complement strand
GGACACCTTGCTCCCTGCCCCCGTCGGGGTGTCGTGGATGTCCGACTCGTCGGAAAGATAAAAAAAACCCTGCACCAGCTCCGTGGCTAATTGCTCTCCATAGACAGCGTCGGCGTCCTAGTGGCCCCCCGCACCACTGCTGGGGCCGGCACTAGGAGGGGTCGACCCATGGTCACTGCCCCCCCACTGGCAGGCACTGATTTATTAGGCTGAGAAAACGGAGAGTGATGAGGTTACACGACGAGAACTGGCATCCCCCTGTTCCCCCTGCCCCCCGACAACATCGTCCGTCTGCCTTTACCCCCACAATAAAACACACAGAAGTCCTGTTTCCTCATATACCCAGCTCACTTTGCCAGGTTTGCAGTGATTTGTCCTTGAAATGTTAGTGTCACTAGACGTCTTGTATGTGCTAACGATGGACTCCGGCGCAAGCTCAGACCTCAGATTCCACTACTCAGCCTCTGAGTCCAATCTCTGTTCATTTAATTTCATTTATGTTGTAGGCTTTAGTCCATTTTAACAGGTGCATGCTGCATGCATGTTTATGTCTTACAAAGACTGTATGATATATGGTGATGTTTATCCTCTCGTATAATATTGTATCCTTTATAACCACTGAACAAGGAAACAACACTTAAGAACCATGTCATCTAGACATGCAATATTGCTGCTCCTGTAGTGTCAGTCTGAATCACTCCTGTCATCTTTATGAATTATTTTTAATTAAATTTTTTGTTTTTAATTTGCATAAAAGGAGACATATATTAAGTTTTTGTCATCAATCATGTCATCACTCATGGTAAGCTAAACCTCTCAACTGGTTTCTGTTACAGGGTTGCCATTATTATGTGCATGTGTCTGCTTACAACATGAAGGGATGGGGTCCCGCGCAGACGTCTGTCCCAACCTGTGCTGCCCCATCCAGTAAGTCGCCTTTTCCCTGCTGTCTGCTTGGCTGTCCTAATGCTCGGGATTCACCACATTCAAGGTCTTATGGAAAAAGACACACTGTTAGCTTCAGAGTAGCTTCAGACTAGTTTGAGGTTCAGTCGGATTGAGCATCCGACTTTTTGAGCTTCATGATGTTTGAACTTCAGACTTTTTGACCTTCTTTCAGTTCGAGCGTCAGACTGTTAGAGTACTGATAGAGTTCTGCTGGAACTGTTGGAGCTTAAATCTGTTTAAGTTTCACGTTGAGTTGCAGAACGACTGACAAAAGTATTTTAAGTAGCATTTGGAATTGTAAAGGCTTGTTCATATGAGCCTACCTGCAGCACAAGGCTATCGGTGGCTTTAATGGCTGACTTATGACAGGACTCTTGACTGGTGACTTCAGCCTCTCAGGCAGAATGTCTCCAAGCATAAGCTGAATGGTACCGCATGGCTGGCGTCCAACGGAACCCTGTGCCAGGAGTCCGGGGCTGCCACTTTCTGAGTGGTGTAATAACGAGCGCCCCATTGGCGCTTCCAGGGTTAGTAGTCTGTCTCACCTTCACCTCACCAAGGCAGACAGCTGGCTGTGCCAGGCACGGCTGAGGTATAAATATACATGGGCACTAAGCTCACAGCTTCCTGTATATCCCCTTTTAGTTTCATTTTTTTGGGTGCTTTTTCTCAAGCTTACCACAGCATTCTAATTAACGCATAGTTTGGAATGGACACACAGCACCCTTGAATTAGGCCTTGTTGAGCCAGTTGGAGTTGACAATAAATGCAGCAGTTTTGTTCTAAATCTATTGATACGCCTTACTGGTGGGTTTGATCTCGTGGAGCGTGGGTGTGATCTTAACTGAAGCTTGCCGTTTTGTCATCCCCGAAAGCTCCCTCGCATTCTTTGTCCTTTCCACACCGTCAAACTATAGCGCCAAATGAAGGATCAGCCTTGCTTGAGACTTTGTTTATTTTCCAAGCCAGATCCCCTGGCTAACACATTTGCATGAGTCTTGCGTTCTGGCTAAACCTAGTTCAACAAAAGCTTGTCAGTTCAATTTCAAGATTATCTGTTAAACTCTTGGCATTAAATGTGCCTCAAACCTTACAGTATGATTGGTTATGTTGAAGGTGGTAAGAAACAACAGTGTTAGAGCGTATATGTGTGTGTTTGTGCATTTGTGGAGGGGGGAGGGGTCCCTTTTTTCCATGTGCTAATTTTGATTTGTGTGTTTGTGCTTTCCATTTCTGCTACCACTGGAAATATTTTCATGTCTGTGAGTGTAGTAAAGCTAAACAGTAAAGCCCTTCAAACCGGCAGCAAACACATTAAAAGAGCATGGTTGTACTGTCAGGACAGGCACTTTTCCTTCAATAAAGGTACAGCTTTCATAAATCCCACCCTCAGGCAGGCTGGATAACTCACACAGGCCTGTGTCTTATCAACGTTGTATCTTCCCTCCCATCTTCGGTGTTTACGGGTGAGCTATGAAAGGAGTGTGGTGCGAGGAGCGTCTCATGTTAGACGGCGCTTTACTGAGAGGCGCTTGTAAAAAAGATTAAGAACGTTATTTCATGCAACTTAGCTGTGGTGATAGATTATTATCCTCCGTTAGCTGACCTTTACCTTCCTTCAGTAGCGACAGGCACATTCTCATGAGATTACGACATTAGCAAGAGTGTAGGGTGTTATTTGAGGAATTGCTCTTGAGACGATGTTTTCCGTTTCAATAGCATTGTTGTGTTGTGCAACTTAACCTGAATTCAGTATATAACCGGCTGATACAATGGATTAAGTAAGTGATAATCCACTCCGAGCAGCATGGTTATAGGAAAATAAACCAAGGACGGGAGAACGTGATTTTTCTTATAACTGCACAGCTCAACGCACATACAACAGCTTAATGTTACAGAGAGACACACACATTTTTATTTAATTTATTCATTCATTGAAAATATTTCTTACAAATTTGTGAGATAATGTAGTGCAAGCCAGAGCCTTCCCTGAATTGCTTTCTTGGATGACAACAACCAACTGTCGTTGAGTTTTGAAGCCCATTGAGACTTGTTTTGCATTTATGTACATTCCTTGACATAACAACCATTATCTGCCTTTTTTGGAAATTGATTTGGAACTGAGCTGGTAATCTCTGGTGGCACTACATTATAGCCTTGCGTTTATACGATTTGAATGCACACCTAATCAGGTATCGGTATTTATGCTAATCAGAAATCGCTATTTATGCAAGGCATGGTGCAAAAATAATAAGTTAAAATAATGTTAAAGCTACTCCCCTGGAATTGGGACACCTATGAAGCAAATACAGTGAAAACAAATGCTTTTTGGCTTGGAGTGTCCAGTGGTTGTGTGTCACCCATTTTCCTGCAGGCTGGAGAGAACTTGATGGGCGGGAGCCGCGACAGAGAGGCCAGAAGGAGGCGTTAGACCACCTGCTAGGCCAGATCAAGGAGGCCCACCGGCAATGTGCATGCCACGGTAAGAAGATGTCCTGCTACTCTTCTTTCCACCATCGCCGGTGACGCTGCGTAACTGAGAATAACTTAATTGGGAATTAACAAATTATCTGGACTATTCAACTGGCAGCCATATGTTTGGTCTCTGTTATCACCCGCAGTGGCTAGTTTCAATAGCAAACATGATTTGGACTTCGCTCAGGTCATAAACTTAGTCAGGTTCCCCTTTGGAACAGGAAATGAGAGAAGTCAGAGTAAAGGAGCCAGCCAAACAAATCTGCTTTATTTCCAAGTTGGAGGTTTTAAATGAGGGCCACCATTGGCTGTTAGTGTGGTTTTCCATCACGTATTTTCTCAGGTGTTTGGGAGATTGTCAACAAGTCAGCAGTGCTGCGTGGGTAATGGCAGACAAATCAGTGTGCACGCTCTGGCACACTCTCGGCCAAGACCCTCTGCTCAGAGACGGGTTTGCTGTTCCTGCAGAAATGGAGCCTTTAGTGTCAGGGGTATAAATTGGCACTGACTGGAGTCACAGCCCCTTCAGGATTCCAGGCCTCCTGTCTGCTACACCCCCCTACCCCCCACCTCTTTTCCAAAACACTATTAATTAAACTGTGAAAGGGGCCTTCACCAAAACAGCGACCCCAACAGTGGACCTACCTGTCTGTCTTGTTCAGTGTCAGGGAGGTAGGAAGGCGGTGGCAGTGCTTCGCAATGGGGCAAGGAAAGTGGGGAGTTTGTCTTGTTATTTTAGGGTCTGGTGAAAAGAAAATTAGCCCATTCTCCCCAATATAGGATTTATTGACTTAAATGCAGCGTGCCAAGAAGCCCAGGCAAGATGGCCTCAGGGCTTTGGGGACCAATGGCATATAATGAATTGTGGAGTGCATTATCCCCACCCCGCCACCAACACCACCCGCCCGCCATCCCACCCAAAATAAACAAGCCCCCTTCAAAAGGGAGCTGACCTCCCTGAGTCGCCAAGGGTTCCCAGCATGCTCTCTGCCTCTTAATGTCCCGACACCTACACCCAGAGCGAGTAAACATGCGCAAGCAACCCTAACCCTAACCACCAACCCCCAGCACGCCTGCAATAGTGGCCATCGGTGCCCAGTGCAACACAACACTGGGGCTGTTGCTCATTCATAAGGTGTGCATGCTTGTGCTGATTCCAAAAACACAGCACAAAAATGTGAAGCCTTAGTGAAGTACAAACGATTTTGTTTCCCTCAGTTTTCTCACAACAAGGCATTCAGCTGTCGTGCTACCTGCTTCATAGTACTTACATGAAGTAATGTAGTGTCTCCTTTCATAAAACAGAGTACTCTTGGTCTGCTGTCATGTGTATAAGGGTTACCAAGGGTTGCCTATTTAGTCTGACGGTAATCTACAGATGTGTAAAAGAACATTGTAAAAGAATGTGTATGTTTTCTGCTTAAATGCAGACAATTTTTTTTTTTTATTATTACCATTATTATTATTATAGTAGATGGCATGTATAAATTGTTGTTTTGACATCTGCATCTCGTTTTGTATGTATGTTTAATAGATTTGACCGTACTATATAATCAATATGAAGATTTTTCACAAAAAGCGTACTTGTACAGTCTCATACTGGGTCATGGATTAATTGAAGTTGACTTGGTGAACTTAATGTTTTGAAAGTATATGTATTCGTTTAATATTCTCACATTCACAAGGTTGTGTTTTTGCTGAAGGTCCAGAGGAACGAAGCCAACGATCTGTCTCAGATTTTCAGAAACGTCCAGAACGTGACTTATGGCTTTTTTTTCAGCTGTAGATTTTTTTTTGTGCCCTTCTTAATGTTCATTTTGTTTTACAATCTGTCTTTTTACACCAGAGCAATGCAAAGCACCGCCACACGTGAGAAAGCACTCGGTCTCCAAAAGCCTCCGGCACCTCTTCCAGCCCACCAGCAAATTTATAAAGAACCTAAAAAGGTATCACCTTTCTGTGAACAGTCACTCTCCTATCTTGCTCTTTTCCTTTCTTTCTTGCGCAATTTCTCACCTCGGCCTGTGATTTTTCATGATGTGGGCATGAGAATGGGAAATGAGAATGTACAATCCATTCTTAGCATAGGCCAAGGTGCATTGAATCACCTTCCTATGTGAACTGAGGGAGCGTTTAGGACCAGAGATCAGCAGGTGGACTTGCTGACCAGTTCAGTCTAGGTTCGGCCTTCAGCTGCTGTGTCGATGTAGTCAGAGTGGTCAAGGTCACCTGTATCAGGTTTTACTGTCAGACCACAAGGTGCGTCACAGGACCTGGTTTGAAATATGACTTGGATTGCTCTGCTAAAGTCAAGCTGGAGTCCTCCTCTTGATATATGTGTAAGTAAAGCCTTTGCTTGTGACATCTTCAGCTTATTTGGCCTCCAAGATTGGATTTACAGCATTGTGCCAGTTTCTTGCCAGCTTAGTTTGATGAGCTGACTTTGCTGCAGGAAACCTCAGATGTCTCAGTGGCTGAGCTAAGCTATTTCGCAATAGTTCAATGTCACAACTTAATACAGTCAGCGCCTAGAATAAGCCAAGATTCTTATCAATAAAAATCTTTTCAATTTCCCTTTTTCCAACAACAACAGGAACTCATTGTTATAAGTATTAGTGTGATTTCATGGCAGCGTTAGCCTTTTTTAGTCAAACGTTGATTAGATGTATTACATTATAATGTGCTAAATTAAATTTAGGCAAAGGACGTAAGACACTAAATCAAACAAAGTGTTCCAAACTTGATAAAAAATAATGGAAGTGAGCAGTGATAAACATGGAACTCCTTCACAGCGTGTGGGGAAAAGGTACATCTTACAGCCTAATGCTTTGAATTAACCATTGTTATACTTATATTATTGTTTTAAAAGGGGCCTTTACTTGACCTCAGTATTCTACAAAGATGACAATGTCTTGGTCACTCCAGAAGACCAAATCCCCATTGTTGAGATCGACGACTCCTATTCCAGCTCTCTGATGCAAGACTTCCTCTGGTTCACAAAGGTAAGCAGATTCAGGAACAACCAGCATGCGTGCATTACGGTTCAGACTGCTGCAGTTCCTGAGTATGGGATGTCCATGTAAAAGTATGGCTGTCCTCTACTCTTTGCTAGGTGTCTTACTTGTGGGAAGAGATACCCTGGCTGCAGCAGTGCCTCAGCACCTCCCAGTCCTCCTGCTCATGTGCCCTGCAGACACGCCTTAAAATGCTGCAGGCCGTATCCCAGCTTCAGGTACTGGTGTAGCTCTCTGATTCAACAACCAGGTGCCAAGACAACTGTTTTTTAATTGGACTCCAATCTCCCTGTTTACGAGTAGACCAGATGCTACTCCACATGCACACGTGTGCATTTGACATGTTTGTCATTTGCAGGGCATGCTGGGAACGCATGATCTGGGTAGAGTGTATTTTGAGCCTATCAAGGACAAGCATGGAAATGCTCTACTGGTGACCCTGCGGGACCTGAGCTCCGGCCCCAGCCTAGACGGTGCTCGCTGGACCCAGCTCTGCAGGCTCCAGCTCCAACGCAAGTCTATCTCCTCCCCAGAGGAGCCCACCGCCCTGGACATGCTCCTCATTACACTCCATGTGGGTCTTTACACTCGACACCATAGCTTATCACTTTAGCAATTTAGCCTTCTGTCCCAATTACCACACATGCGCTCTCTCAAACTTCTTTAGATTGGTAAAACTACAACTGACAATGATTAGAACTGACCATAAGAAACTTGACCTATTTTGGATTTTTTCCGGAAAATGGTGCTTTTTTCTGTGCGGTGTTGTTGAAACTGCCTTGGCTGCTGCTGGATTTGCAAATGGACACAAGCCAGTCCATTATACCATATCTGAGGCATCCGCGTGCGAAATACCCCTGTTGGCTGAATGGGAATTCATAAGGGAAATGAGCATTCATTAAGAGTGAATTACAGGGGGGGAAAGAAGAAAAATGGATAATGATTTCAGGCTCTCTACCCTGAACGTACTTTGTGTTATTCTGTGGTTCACTATGACAGAAGTTAAATAACCTTGAGAATTTGCAGGCTTCTTGCAAATATTCATGAATTATATTAAAGTTCAGAAAGAATACTTTTCAGCCAAGTGGTATTTGGCTTTTTTCTAAAATGCAAATGACAAAAAAAAGAATCTGAATGTAATTTACATGATAATGACCCATCTTGTCAAAGTAATGTCCAAAATTTGTTAACGTTAGCAACTTTTTTTTGTGTGACACGCTATTACTTTCACTGTCTCTCATTGCCTCCATTGGACAAGAATAGAAAGCAATGCATCATATTGTCTGCATACAATAGTCTCGTACATTTACTGTGTGGGGGGCGTTTTATTAAAAAAAAGCTTATGTTTAAATATATGTTGGGTAATTATATGTAAATTTGCGATTGATAAGAACCAACCAGATCAAACTTTGGAATTTGGGAGATTACACACATTTTGTGCGGATCATCAATGGAAACACAGTTAAAACATTTGTACATTCCAATGTATAGCTTACTCCCCTAAATGTTTTTGAATATAGAGTAGGGTCAGCAGAAAACCATAGAAATGTTCATTTCATAAAACGTCTCCTGCACGTGATTTGTTATTTCCTGAATGTTCGCATGATTTGTTATTTCTGATGGATATGTTGACTGGTGAGCTGCACTGTTTGGGCTGAACTCAAATATCAGACCTCTTGGAGAATATGATCACATTCACCTATTTTGGTTTTCAGTTTTGACTGACAGATCTGAGTGAATGCCAGTCATCAATTTTATACAGCTTTGCCAGGAACATTTTTCATGATGATTTACTGTCACATTTACTCATGAATATCCTTTCAGCTTCCATCTTGCCAGATAGTCTTTGTTACCATATTAAATTCTAAGGTTCTTTGGTGTAGTCTAAAGTTTCTTTTTGAATCTTGCCGTCAAAATCATTATATATCCCTAGGGATTTCCTACATTTGTGTTCTTCATGTGTTTGTTACTTTACCCATTGCTCAAAAACATTATTACTAAGGAAAAAACATTTTCTCCCTAGCCTTCCCATGTACGGGAAGTTACTTTCTTAAAAATGTTAATTCCTCTCCCCTAACAGAACTTATCTGTCTTTTGTTATGAAAAAAAATCTTCCCCCCATTAAGCATTTATTAAAACATATTTCTCTGTTCAATGCCTATATCTTCCCTAATGCGTTCCTAAGGCAGGTTGTATAGTACTCTTGAGTATTGCATTGAAAAGACCGCTGTTGCAGGAAAAGCTGGCTTACCATCGGCGCAGCAGGAAGGTGCTCTCTCCGGGGCTCTACTTGGGCTACCTGAAGCTCTGCAGCTCTGTGGACCAGATTCGGGTTCTAGTGCCACAGAAGCTGCCCAACGTGCTGTGCCATGTCAAGATCCGAGACAACGGCAATGTATCCAGGTACGGAAGGTTCCATTGTGCCAGACCACCCAAAAGAGATAGAGTAAGGGGAGATACTAGCTGCTCCTTAGAGGCTATGGTGTGCTGTCTACACAAATATGCTATGGAAAGGCTATCAGAAATTTTAGATTTTATATTGTTTTTAAGATTTGTGTTTTGGCATGTGAATCAGAGAAGAGTGGCAGTGGCTGCAGGCCCTCAGCTGTCTGGAGGAGTCCCTGGAGATGGACCAGGACATCCACAGTGCACCACACTGCTTCCTTCAAGACCTGCGTAGTGCATGTAAAGAGCTCATCGCCCACATCAACATCCCTGTTAACCAGGTCAGACATGAGCAGAGGCGGTTGTTCCATTATGCTTAGTCATAGTCTTCTCTTCAATTCCTAGGATACAGCAGTGGATGCATGCGTACTAATGCTGTAATATGTTTGAAATCATAATTATGCAAAGAGATACCAATCCTGTCTTTTCTGGTAAATTTTTTATTTCTTTTAAAGGCGCAGGAGTTCCGCATCTACTGTCAGGAGGTGCTGGACTTTGGTGAGAAGGTTTCGTTCCTGCTCCTGTTGCCCCCCTCAGATGACGTGTGCACTGCCCCTGGGCAGAATAATCCCTACTCTCCACGCTCTGGGTTCCTTACTCTTCCTCTGCAGATATTTGAGCTGGGTGAGTAGACCTACATCATCTCCCTCTGTCTCCTTCAATGGTCTGTGCACTCTTTCTTCCATTACCTGCTGGAGTTTTTTCTTACTATGAACGTCAACAAAAATGTTATTTTGTTTTTTTACTTTCGCTTTTTTGTTTAATACCAATCTGAATCTTTTCAGTTTATTTCCAGTTGTTCAGTCCCTTTCTGACAACTTTCTCCCACAGTCCACTTTGACGCCTACAGCCAGGGCTTCATTGGTCAGTACTGCCGTGTTTCGGCCCTACTGGAGCTGGAGTCACTCCTATCCCAGCAGAACCTGAGGGAGGCCTTCTCAGAGTCTGAACTCCTGGCTGCCAAGCAGAAGCACCAGCAGGTGCAAGAGCACATGCAGGTATGAGTGCATGCACTATTAACCGGTAGACCAGTAGAAAAGCCTTTGTTAAATTACAAACAAGCTCTAAATAGTGCCAGGTTTTTTTTTAAAGGAGAACTTGACATTCCCTAATGATGGGACTTCCTCAAAAAAGTAGTCTGCCACTGCATTACAAAAAAGTTGTAAATGTTTAATGTGATTCGGGTTCAGCTGAACGAGTGAATATTTTTCCAGCAAATGGAGGAACTGTGGAGGGAAGTGCGTTGGATCATGGAGGCCCTCCAGTACGCCCGCTACAAACAGCCCTCAGGTGGCATCTCTCTAGGCTGGATTATTGATTTCTCCAGGGACGTGGTTCCCGAAAAGCCTCACTCCACCTCTTCACAACTTGACTATCTCCCCTCCCCCACACCCTCGCCGGAGACCAGCCGTAAGCACAACTCTGGTGAGACATTCAAGCATACCTGCTCCAAACAAGCAAAGCGTCTCTGAGTTGAACTGACTGATTGACCCTGTAGAGGCTCTGATAAACCTTGTATCTCGGTTACATTTTATGATCATATGGTCAACTACTTTCTTA
Organism: Hiodon tergisus; assembly: GCA_025775045.1. Classification (NCBI taxonomy): domain Eukaryota; kingdom Metazoa; phylum Chordata; class Actinopteri; order Hiodontiformes; family Hiodontidae; genus Hiodon; species Hiodon tergisus. The sequence continues at coordinate 5,873,264 of JAOVYW010000074.1, read as the reverse complement.
CCATCTACTTTGACTGAAAGTTTAACTGGCATTTATGTTCTGCAGATTTCCATGGGCTCTCTGATGAGGAGGGCTCCTCAGAGGTCTTCCTCACCACAGACAGTGACTATGACTCCAGTAGGGCCCAAAGCCCTCGGGAGCTGGACCTGCTTCCGTCTTCGCCCTGCTCCTCGACAGTGGAGTCCGGGGGGTACCACCGTGAGGGTTTCAGTGGGGGTGAGATGGGTGCTCTGAGGGACTCCACCCCAGATGTGCTGCAGGCATCAGAGCCCCTGCAGCCTGAACTTGGAGAGCGCCGGCATACGACGGAGGTCTTCGACAGTGACTTTATCTTGCCCAGCCGCCAGATTGAGCTCCTGCGCATCACAGAAAAGAGGCAGGCCTTCTGCGTGCGTACCAGCAGTCTGGAATATCCCCCGGTTCTGCAATCAATCTCCCCTTCGGCCTCCCCGCGCCGCCGCTGGCACCGACCCTCCTCGGTGGACCGGTGCCCGGCCGAGCGCTGCATCCACCCCCCTCCAACACGCACCCTCTCTGAAGACAGTGGCTCCCAGCGCTTCCTGGCGCTTTCGCCTGGCTCACCGAGGAAAGGATGCCATGTCACGCTCAGGGTGTACCCACAGTACCGTACGGGTCTGCCCAAGGAGACCAGTGTCAAGGTCTGTGTAATGTACTCCCAGTAAAATTCACAGCATCAATAATATAGGCAGACATGAAGACAGCTATAAATTTGTTTCACGCCCACATTGAGTTACTTCAGTCATGTTACGTTAGCCATGCATGTATCTTTGTGTAGCTAGCTCTATATTTAGCTCTTCTTCTTCCATTCAGCTGCGGGTGACTCAGCATACGTCTGCAAGGGAAATGGTCCGGCTGGTGGTGCAAGAAATGAACGAGGTGTCCCGGAGGCTTCTGGGAAGCCCTGAACAGTTTGTGTACCGCGAAGAGCAGCTGGAGCACTTTGCCCTGGTGCTGATCGTGGAGGACAAGGAGAAGTGGCTGCAGGACGACTTCCGCCCACTGGAGCTGCAGAACCCCTGGCTGAAGGGCAAGCTGTGTGTGCGCATGAAGGACTACTCTCCGCTGGCTCTGCAGTTCAGCCGCGCCACTACTGTGTGAGGGGAGAGCGTGGCAGCCTTTTGCTCACAGCCTGGCATTCAGAAGAAGAGGCTTCTCCTCCACGATAACTGGGCTTGTGCCTGGGAGTCTTGCACACTGGCCAGTGGGAAACCTCAGATTTACCTGGAACTCTCTTTATGCGTTTATTTTGTAGATGTTTATAAATGTACTGGGCGGGCTAATTTGACATCTGTCCTTCTATTGATGCTGCTGTGAAAATATTTCTGTTTCTCCCCTCCCAACAAACATGCTTCCTAAAGACAATTTTTTACTCTCATCTGGACACCAAATAAAAACAAAAAACTGGAACTTTTTCATGTAAAAATCTTGTAATGTAAAAAGAAAGGTGATTTTAGAACTATTCTAGCATCAATATCAGCATGTGATCAGCATATCTATTGCCACATTAAGTCAACAATCTATATGATGGAAAAAGTGCAAAAAGTTGGAAAAAGGTTTTTCCAGTATAGTCCTTCATTGTGTTCTATTGACAGGTCTGTGTTTTCCTGTTTTACTCCGGACCTTTCCAAAGTGCAGCTGGAGGTACGTTCCTGTGTGAGCAAGCGTCCTTGCAGTAATTAAACTTATCAGTGTTTCACCCTCAGTGAGAGGTGACGGATTCTGCTCCAGTTCAAGATTCACCTCTCCGTCAACAGGGCCAAGACAATTGAAAACATGTGGAAATGTGTCCACAAACACATAAATTGAGAAGATGAAGAGCAAGTGCGTGAAGGCCTTGCGCTTGGTCAATTGACAATTTCTCCCTTTTCAGAAGTGCGGGGAAGTGGTGGAGAGGTCACACCACCTACTAAAGAGAGTCAGTCCAAAGTTGATTAACTCTGTTGTTGTTTAGAAGGTGTTCACTTGAACAGAGCTGATTTGTATTGAAAAACAAAAACGGCAAATAGAATAGACAAAAGAAGCAATATCCCCCTTAAGTTTTTTTCTCCTTCCATTCCTTGGGATTAAGAAACTTGTAATCTTCCAGAACTTTTTGAATATTTTGACAATGTTGATGTAATATGATGTACTAACTGTCAGCCTAGAGAAGTTCTGATATTTGTGTTTTACAGACCAGTGGTGTTCCAGTGGCACCCGTAACGGGTATTTGTTAGTTCACTTTACTTCTGTGTGGTGATACTTGCGTTAGTTGAGTTTCCGTGGCCCAAGCATTACAACCCAGTTGAGGATGTTTTGCTTATCTTGAGTTTCAAGAACCTTGTGTTTACTTGTATTGGTCCAATAGGAATAAGTCTTATGAGCTTCTGCAGTTTATTTGTTATCGATAGGTATTGCTTTTATTGACCTAGTTTTTGTTAAGTTAGAGCTTCTTCAGTATGTTATTTTAATCACATCGTTGGTCACACTAGAAGGGCAAACTACAAAAACACACAATCCGTAAGGTGAGACCATAAAGTAAACACAAGTATAAAGATACAGCACCAGGCCACAACCTTGCCCCCTCAACCTTATGGTTGACATAAAGATTTCATAATCGTTTGAGATAATTGCTTTACACAACAGTTTAGTCATTCAGGGGCTTTGGTGTATGAAGACCTTATCCTTTTAACCAGCAAGCCCCAACTTTACATGGCTCAACTGGCAGATACGCTGGGCACATTCACAAAGGAGGCGCTTAAGTCATTTTTTAAAAACTATTTTTATTGAACAATAAATGAATATTATAAAAGGATGCTTTTGTGCTGGTTATTTCTTGTACAGATTACGACACATCTTTCAAAGAGTCTTTTGGTACTTCAAACAGTGGAGGATATATCTGAGAAATATCTCTTCTTATTACAAATGCAGTGTTAATATGGGGCCTTTTTCTTCATTGGTCTGTCCTGTTGCCTTTCTTATGTCTAATTTATTGAAATATTAAATGAAATCTGTTTCATGTCTGATAGATAGTTTCGATAAACAGAAAACTCATCATGACACAATGGGCAAAGGAGTCGTGTGAAGTGTTAGGCAGAGTTGGCCTTTTCTCCATAGGCAAGATGTCATTCTCAGATGCTGAATATACTCAACCTCTTCACATTGCTTAATTATGTTATTATAGTGATCGGCATTGGAAGGCTACCAGTTGTAGATAAAAGTTGTAGGAATAGGAAGCTCAGCAGTCAATTGGGGTTACATGATCAAAGTTGTTCTTCTGTTTCACATTGGAAAAACTTTCATTAGCTAATTGTTAATTAATCTGTCTGATGGCACACCTGAGTCCTGACTCTGCCCCCTGGTGGAGAACAGTTTACATGTTTGAACACATGTTTGAAATGTCACTTATTGAAGAAATTAAAATAAACAGGGAATGAGAAATAATGGCAGCTGTACGGTAAATTTAACTAGGCAAGAGTAAAGTGCTGGAGTAATATTTTGTATTTCTGAAGCCCCATCACAGAGACACACAAACCGACTTCTCATGATGGGACAGAGTTTTTGTCATGAGAAAAACGGATGTAAAATACTGCAGAAATATGCAAAGCCATAAAGTCCAGATACAGTGCACATTTTACAAATTCCTAAGAGGTCATTTTCTTGGATGCAGTGATCATCTTAATGTCTGCAGCCAACAATGAGGTAGAAAAACTACTCAAAAACAGAAAAGCACACATTTGATTACATTTGCTGAAGGGAAAAATGTTGGTCTGGGGCTACAACAAGACGGATATATTATTAAATGCCATTTTAACTCAAAAAACTTGAGCTAAAAAGTGAACTTATCATCTGATCCACCTGCTCCCAGAACATTTGTGAGTCTTTCCCCCAACCGGTGACTTGGGGTATGACCTCTGCTGACTTACATATCAGCTTATATATTTCCTGCCTTGGGTTCAGTGGAGATAATTAAAGAGCGTAACTAAGGCCACAAACTCTAGAGGCAGTGTGGCATGTGAGTCAAGTTTTGTAAGATAGCGATTGGTTTTATGATAAATAAACAGATTAGTAGTAAAACACATTTTTGGATTTTTAATCATAGATGCTGGTTCTTTTTATGCCCATAGTGGTTAACAGCTAAAGATTTTCCCATGTGTACCAAATATACAATTTGTCAAAGGAACTCACTGATTTTGATGAGGGCCTTTCAAAACATGTTTACGTGAAAAAGCATAGTCAGACGTTCATTGACGATGATTGTTGAGGAACTCAAGAATAATGACATCTTGACATAACAAATAAGTAACTTGAAGAACCGCAGGTTGCAGTCTGCCGGTGCTTAATTACTCTAGCACAGTTTGAATGGCCTAATGAGAAAATTTTAATAAATATGATAAACCTGTCAATAAGGATCTCAGAATGAATAGCTGATTGCAGGTGAATCCCGTTCTTGACATTTCAGCGCGTCCATGGAACTGACTGAGTTCATTAAAGAGGACAGTAATCTGCAGCAACATTGAGCTTCACACAGGTTGCCCTTGTAATTTTAGTTTAGTTCCTGAAAACAGACGTAGTCTCAAGTGGGACAAAAGATAATCACTGACCCACAATCAACCAAAATAAATTTTTCAATTGAGGCAACTTTCAAATGATGGTTGGAAAACAAAATGAGAGCAGGTTACAATTTCATATTTGAAGCAAAAGCAGAATTGTGCCAGTGGAAATAACAGAATGGTTTAAGCGACCTGTAATTTATTAATAAACGTTAATTGTCACAAGGGTTTATACAGCAACTGTTGACTATGGTCAAAGGGTCCATGATTTCATTGTGTTCCACCTGTTTCACAAAACCTCGCCTAGGCACTGTCCGTGTTAAAAAAAAAAAAAAGATTATTTGCATCACTCATCTCTCCCTGAGGCCCATAAACCTTTAAAGCACCTATAAAACACTTTGTGAGGGCTTTTTGAAGTTTTATGAAGATCTGTCTTTATTGTTCCCCAGAGATGAGCCCCGCTCCGCTGGCGCCTCTGAGATTTCTGGAAGTGCCAGTGAGTTTGGAAGGGGGGTTAGAGGGGGACAAAAAATTGGAGGTGGGGGGGTGCTTGTTTGCAGGGATCCCAAAGAAGGACGAGGAGAGGGTATCTAGAGGAGTGAATGTGTCTTTGTGTGTGTCTATGTATGGGGATGCTCCCTGTCTCCATGTGATGACACAACACAGCCTTCCTGGCTGTCTCAGAGCAGGATTCCCTTTGTATTCAGTCAGCACACATGCTGCAAATTCCATTCCAGAAGAGTAATATGAAGAATAAGTAACATTTTAGACTTCATTAAATTTTGCACCATGTGTTTCTGTATCTGTATATCAGAAACATAAACACCTCCTACCTCAAACTGAACCTCAGAAGATTTAACCCATTGACTTTGAAGCTTTCTGATTTCAACAGTGGAAAAAAAACACATTTATTTATTTTCTCATGTATGTTTGTGTGTGTGTGGTGTGTGTGTGTGTGTGTGTGTGGGTGTGGGTGGGGGTGGGGGAGTGGGCTATAATGTAGCTACTTGTTATGAATAGCAGACGGTGAAATGTGTTACACAATAGGGCTAGTAAAACTAAGTGTTTTTGATGTCGGTGTTCTGCTCATGTTGCGAAAAATGAGTCATGCCAGACCCCCCTCAAGGTGCATAATCCCGGCGGCAACGATGCCTCTCAAAGGAACAGTTGGCAAATGGAAGTGGATTAAAGGCAGCGTTCAGTGTTCATCAATGTACCCTGAGGTTTGTGGCATGCTCTCAAAGAGCAGATACATTGGGGTTCCTTTTTTAAATGCGTGTAATAAAACAGTCATGATCCAGCAGCCTTGAAATGAACTGTGGTGTATTAAAGCATGCAGGCAACTTTAATTAGTAGGGTTATGTTGTGTGGTTATGGGTATTGGATTCTTCATCATGGTCACCGGGCTCCACCAGCTAATAGTAACCCAGCATGTAGTTTGTGTTATAGTTGGATATCCTACATGTCTCTCGATAACATTCGCTTAGAAGTATCAAATGCTTTATCGAGAACACTTTCTATGGCTTGCTATTGTTAAATATTCTGTTTTCATTTATGAATCTAAGTAAGATAAATTAAGCCAAATTTCACTGGTTTCCTGTGGATTATATTGAATGGGCCTTAATTTCAGTAATACAAATTGTTTTATTTAATTTTTACTAGAATAGTGTGCATGCAATAGTTTAAAAAAATCCAATGCAACTAAATTTGAGGTCTGCATGTATTTTGTTTTGCTGTACATATATATTACCAACAAATTTATAATAAATAATATGAGAATATTATTCTGATACTATTTTGAAAGAAGTTATTTCACAATGCTGAGAATAAATTAATAACCACTATGTATACAAGGGTTTTGCTGACCTCAATTTGGTAGTACAGCACCAAGATTGATTAGGGCCTCTAATTCTGGGGGGACTTGGAGTGCGAGAAGGACCTGCATACTGGACAGGATGTGATTTACTGGTACCTACACTGGTACAAAACTTCCCCTTTGTTTCTGGTATGTGCCCGCAACTTTAAAAAGCGGATTTCTTATTAAGCTCACAATGGGCCTATACTCGGCGACAAGCCCTTAATGGAGGAATGGAGATTCCCTGCAGGTCCAATTCTATCAGGCTCACCTTCAGCCCCGGCATTAAAATCACCGCTCTCTTTTTCTTGCATTTTTGTTTTTGTTGTCGTAGTTTCTCTAAAATACGACCGTTCGACAGATCTAGGAATTGTCAGTGTGAGTGGCAGGCTGTGCGCTGGAGTGACACTGTGTTCATATCTATAGTAACCAGTGGAGCTCGCGAAGGCATGCTTTCATCTCTGCAATCTCCACAGGCTGGTAACAAGAGGTCAAATTAAACCCTTACCCCCAATTGAATACTTAGCATCCCACCTTCCTGTTCAATCTCACTCACACATGCACATGTGCACATCCACCAGTCATACCAACATTGGCCTTTTAAAAAATCTTACAAACCCCATTATGTCTTTCTGAATACCAGGGCTCTTAACCCTGGCATTGTACCAATGTCATACAGTTTTGATCTTGCAATTTAATGGGCCATTCAACAGTGGTATTGATGCTTCCTAATAGCTTTTCATTTGATCAAAATAGGTGGCAGCATTACCCATTTGTCCATTTGTTTTCTCATTGAAAATGTTTGTTCAGTGTAACATCTTGGCCACAGTGACCACTATGCAGACTCTGAGTAGACCCGTAAGCAATCATATGTTACATAGGATTACAATGTTAAGTGTAAACATTCACAGGTTGATGATACATTCCACCGCGAGCGGTGCCTTGGGACTTGCAGTTTTCTGCGATCCCTGCTACTATTGATGTTGACTGCGGATGTTACATTGTTTTGCTGGTACATGTCCTGAGTAAACAATGAATAAATACATGAAAATAATAGATGGCAGGATTTTCTTCACCATTCTGGGCTGCATCAGAATGCTTGAGACTCTCTCAGGCAAGCCCTTTGGTGAGAGAAACAAACACTTTCTAAGCCCCGAGATCGAGTAAATGAGTTTGGAAAAGTTATTCAGTTCAATTGAATTGACTCATCTTGCTCTGAATTGTATTCATACGTTGTGAACTTTCCATATCTCTTTTTTGTGTTCTTAAAAGGACTTAACATTGGGATTTCGATATATTTAGTATACACACTGTTTGTAACTGGGTGTTAAGTGCCAAGTGCTCTGTGCTTTGGATTCAGTTGTGTGATTGTCGTGCATGTGTTGCTAAGCAATGATGCCTTTAGTGCATGAGAATGCTGATGTTGGATCAGTCAGATGCCCTGTCCCCTTGATTGTAAGTAAACAGTAAAATAAACATGCTCGTAAGTTCACCTTATAAGTAGTGTTGTAACAGTGTTAATTAAAATGCATTTTACAGAATTGCAAAAGAAATTGGAATCGTTCAAAATCCAAAACGTCTCAATTTTCTTTGCCTGGTAATCATTGGCACGACTAACGAGTCCACCAGCGGAACAAAGATTTTGAGAGCATCAGACGGCGGTTGCAGAGCAAACAAGTCCTGGAGCCGCAGAGGAACGAGTGGATCTGTTCCCACGCACAGACAGCAACCCGCTGTCCCGTTCACACCTGTGTGTGATCACGGAGCGCAGCATTTCGGCAGCTGAGGCTCAGAGACGGCGGCGGACAGGGAAGGACAAGGGGCATTAATTGGGCCCTGCAGCTTGCCATCGGTCATTTATTATGCCCTGCTGCCTTGAAATCAAAGCTTTGCTTTAGTTTTTTGCCTTTCCTTTTACCATTGCGAAACTCTGTTTTAAATGTATTACCTCTTGCATCTCTCCTGTTAAACCTTGTAAAATTGTCAACATTAATCTCTGGGATTCATTATGGTTATAATCTATAACGTGTCACACACCTGACAATAGAAGAATGTAAGATGTGTATGAAGTTCTAAGGATTATTTACTTTATTTTATTTACTTTATTACTAAAAGTAATTTTCACAAGACAAAAAAGTCAGTACTCTCTGTTTGTCTAAACAAATGTTCAAATCAGCTACCTGAATTATCTTCTGTCTGTTGTCATAAACCTGGTGCTGTGTCCAGCTCCAATGCTGTGATTCTCTCTTTGATTGTCTCGCTTTAACGGGCTACATTTGTCATGCTTGACCAGCTACGGTTCGAGATTTGAATTCCTTAAGACTGTCACTGTGCTTTCGGCTCAGTGGATGGTCCTGCACAGCGAGGTAGACAGTGTTATTGCCTCATGGCTCCAGAGACCTGTGGCTCTCGATTAGCAAACCAGTGAGAGTCAACAGTTGGTACATCCCCTGAGACATGCACCTCAGCCCACCCTGCCTGCTCGCACCCTGGCGAGACATTTCCCGGGCCCTTCCTTTTCGCGATCACGCAGGAGGCCGGCACGCAGGGCATCTCCAAGGCGTCACCCGCCTGCCCGCACTGCAACAGGCAAAGACACCTGATTTTTTTGGAGGTTCTGTTGGCACAGAGTCGCTATGGGTATACCTAGACAACAAAAAAACTCTCTACCGCACATTTGCGAAGGATGGCAGAAAATAGCCTTTGTACTTTTGATATTTGTTACAATTTAAAACAGGTTGGCCTTTCATTACTCATTACAACGATAAAATATCTTCTACATCCTGAATTAGTTTAACTAGTTTTTATTTATTTCTTTAAAATCCCGACTATTATTCAACTAGGCAAAAATTTCCAGCTACACAGAATGGGTTTAATTACAAGCACTTGTGTTGCGGGGAGTGAGTGTGAATATTGATGCTCAGGTCTCTATTGGTCAAAGTGGCACTATGGAGAGACAAAAGCCATCCACAACAGCCCACTGTGAGCTAGGAAATGGGCCGAGCGGCAATGATGTCATCGTCCTGTAGGAGAGACTGGAGGGAACGCCTCCCTGGTGTCAGGAATGTGGTTGTTTTTCTGCTGTTCCGGATAGCGATGATTGGTTCTAGTTCACCCTTGTCGCTCGGCTACAAAATAAAAAAATGTAATGGTTCTTAAGAAAAGCCATTGGGCACTAGCCCTTCTCCTCAGCATGCCAGGACATGCAGTGAATGGAAAGGATGGGAATCTCCAGGGGTCTCGGAATTCTGTTTTGTTTCGTTTTTCATTTTGTAGGACATGAATAAGAGTGATCAAGATGGAATGTCATGAGGTAACACTAAATCCCCAATTAAAAGTTAACTGGAATCGTTAAACGAGAATGAAAGCGGGTTAGAGAGATGGGATCTTGGCCCTAGGTTCTGCCACATAAGCCGTCATGTCTGCTTGTCAGTACAAGGTAACCATAACATATTTCCAAGATCTTTGGGGCAGAGGGGTTTTGCTATGTGAGCGATGTTGTGTAGAAAAATGGTATTAAAATAGTGTTTACTCTCACAAGTTGTACATACCAGACACTGATATATACACATACCCTATGTGAGCAATCACAATTATCGTATTAGCAGATATCCAAGAAATCTTATAAGCACTGGCTAATATGAATTCATGTTTATACCTTTTAACTTAAAAAAAGCTAAATTAGTGTCTACTGGACACACACATGTAATTGCTGCTCCTGCAGATGAACCATTGATCTAGTATTAAAGGCTCTCCATCACCACACTTCACATTTTATGCCAGCTCTATCTTAGTACAGAGAATATCCCGCAGCTACAAACACTATGCCTGTGTTAACGCACAAGTACATCTTTGTAATCTCTATCCTCCTTAGTTTGGTTGATCATAATGGAGAAATATGCAAATCAGCCATTCCATTCGTTAGTCCCTGAAATTATTTTGGACTAGGATCACTCAAGGCCTCAAGGAAAGATAAACACACAACAGGGAATTGCATTTTCTCCAATGATGCTGATATCGTGGGTTAATAATCAAAACCAAAAAATAAAGCAAGAACGCGATGAACAATTCAAACTCCTAAACCTAAACTTACTATAAACATAAAATCCTAGCGAAACCGAAAACTAAACTAAACTTAACTTCTTTTTTTTACGCAAAGTGCAGAAGCAAAACCCATGCCTGTGGGTTTTGCAAGCTCACCTTGCTAACTAAAGTCTCTCAATTCTGAAAGCCTGGGATGCCTGTGTTTGTAGTGTATAGAATGGTGAATGCATACACACAGAGTAAGAACACATTGTTTAGCATTGATTGACCCCTCTGATAATGTAATGTGGATTATGTTATTTATGTCCTGTTAACTGCTGTTCAGTAAACGGGCTACATGGAATGTTACTCTGCGTCCCGTTTGGTGGTTTGTGGTGTAAAATTAATGTACAGACACAACCCTGTTTGCTGCCAGGATCCCATGACTGGACAGGGGAGCCGATGGTTTTGGTGGATGGCACACCTTGCCTTCTAGCCGGATCCGTTCTCCACCTGCTCGCAACGTGAACCACATTGTGCTGTCACCTGTGAAGGTTTCCCAAGAGGACTTCTCTTGACAAGAGGGGTAGTTCCTTCGCATGCAGGTCATGCTACATTTTGCACTGATCTTCAATGAGGCATATTGTTGTAAGTCCCAATAATAGTTCTGGCTAGTTGTACTGTTCCTCCTCCTGTAGTGATCTTAGCAGAGAAAGTAGTCTGGTTAAATTGTTCTCTAGTCCCCTTTCCCTGCTGGTGGCAGGGAGTGGTGCGCACTTAGTACAACCATACATCTTGCAAAAAGATGTCAGCAGGGAGGACTCAGAAACTATGACTTGATCTGAGAAAAGTCTCAGAGGAGAACCATTGTCCCTCACAGGGCCTTGACTGTGGTCTCGGCCGTTAAGCTCAAGCTTAAAGGTGCTGTAATTTTTGTCAAAGCATTTTGGGGGTATAGGCTTCTGCTGGCGTAACCTGTCACCCGCTCCTTGATGGAGCTGTAACAACATTGCCCCCATCCCATCCTAGACTTGCGTTTGTGTACATGCAGAACTGTAGATTTAAGTCCACATATAACAGAAGGGGTGCTTTCAGGAGCACAGCATAAAATAAGAAAAGAATAAAATGCAAGTAATACCCAATGTACCCTAGGAAAGTCGATACCTACCTCGCTGTCTCAGGTAGTGGCCAATCTGTCACTGTCTCATTCAGATTAGCCAGGAACCCAGCTCGGCAAATGATATGTCCCATGTGCCTTGCCTCTTTTGGGTGGAGCCGGTACTTCTGCAGCTTCAACCCATACAATCACAGCTGTTTAAAATCTATACCAGGGAATTTTGCCGACTTATTATAAATTAATGTCAATCCTAATGTCACAAGATGTCTCTGTTACCGAACACGGGAATGTAAGTTTAAAGGCATTTAACTGCCAGGATCCCTGGAATTATAGCACGAGGCAATAGCAAACAAATTGAATGGAATGATCACAGAGTATCTTCTCAGAAGCTGTAACTCACTAAGTGGCGCAGATAAAAATCGCCTCTCCCTCTTTTCTTTTCTTAATAACTATCTTCTGCTAATAGCTAGCTTAATACGAATACACTCGTCATGTAGTAGACAGTTCTGCCTTGACATAGCCAAAAATATGGGTGAAAGTATATTGGAGATAATTGTTTTAATTCAATTTTTCCGTTTTTCCGAGGACAAGGTGGCGCCCAGATCAAATTAATCTTAAATTAATGATTGATTTGTCGTCTTTCCAAAAAGCTATTATATGTGACATTTATTATAATATTACTTGTGAAAACTAACAAAAGCTCCGCTGAATCATTCTAAATATTTTTTTTATTAAAGAAAAGTGAAAATTATGCAAGCATTTTAGAGTGATTAACTTCCACTCAATAGCTTGTAGCAGTTAATTAATCTTGTATGCAGTGCAGTTCATAGTTGAATGAACCGCTGATCATCATGAAATAAACATTTTGTAATATGAATGCATTTTGGGTAATTTCTGTGTAATTGATATAATTATAAAACTTTTGCATATTTGCATATCTTCATAGGCCTCAATGGCTTTTTTTCATAGGTTAAATGTTTGGCCTGCACATCCCTGCTTATGTGTATATGTATGTGTGCATGGGTGAGAGAATGAGAGGGTCTTTGCTAAAAAATTGTTGTTGTGCTGCAGGTTATTTGAGCCTGTAGTGTCACAGTCCTGCATAAAGTATAGGTGCCTGAGTGGGAGCAAAGAGTTGCCAGTCTGTTTGGTGTTTTACTAGTTACCAGCCTCCATGTTTCAGGTGACATTGAGGACATCATTACTGGTCATAATGTGTATAATGTGATCTGCAGTAAACTTCAGTTTTTTCTATAGTGTGGACCATGAGTGGGAAAGAATAAAGATAGCTGTGGGAGGTTTTCAAAAGCTGAGCACTTTTTCCCCCAACATAAAATGAGATATTTTGTCACTTTCATGCTGTTTACTGGCTATTTGGCAAAAAAATAAAAAAAAAATCTTTTTTAAGAATAATGAAAGCGATCTTCAAAAGTATCCACTAACGGAACACAGATTTTTGTCATGCTTCCCAAACCATCTGTTCTTGGTTTAGTGCTGGAACCAGGCTGCAGGGATTTCTACGAGACATTCTTCTTGGGCAGCATGTCTCCCTGGCACCTAACTGTGTGAGACCCAGGTATGTGAGAATTGTAATTGTGTATATTTCTAAATTTCTATGTTCTATGGAGGCGTCCTTTAGGTTCGGAACCCATAGAATGCATAGTGGGGGCAAAATTAAACTCCTAAATTCCTGAGGTGGGATCATTGTCATTGCACGTTCTCTTATACAGAATAGCAGAGTAGCTAGGCTGGACTGAGAAACCTGCCAATCAGGTTTTGTTCTTCTACAATAATAAACCAACATAGCAATGTCTTAAGTCTTTTTCAGTTTACTCGTTTTAGAAGGTTTATGAGAGATATGTATGGGCGGGTAGTGTGTTTGGAAGTAGATCTTTAAACAGCATGCAATATTCTGTCCATCCCTTCAGATAAACTAGGCTGCATTTTTCTTTTAACAAAGTGGACGTTTAAAAACACACAATCAACTATTCACCCAACTAAGACCCAGTAGTGGCCTCCCTTCAGTATTTCACACTTTTCTATTGGTCACAACAGAAAACAAATCTGTCTCTTGCCACAAGTATTCTCTCCATGCCGGCATGAACAGACATTTGTGTGCTTCATTCACAATGGCAGTGAATTGAGTCCTGATCTCCCCATAATAATCTGTCCTTGTGTGCTGCATTGAGGCCTAAGAAACTGTGCAGGACTGCTGCAGAACCAAAGGGGCCAGCATCTCTGGTTATACAAGGATGATTTCTGCCACCACCCCGCCACTCTCTGTACCATCAGCATACTAAACAGAGCTGATTTTACTGCATAATTCAATCAGCCAATTCTACTGCAAACTGTCTTCCACTTCCCCTCCCCTCCCATTTCCAAAAAGCATAAGAGTTTTAAAACTGTTGTGGTTTTCTCTCTTTTATTCCACCAGGTTTCCCCTGGAATGCCCAACATAAATGCTGGAGCCTCCCTCCCTAAACCCCCATTCCCAGTGGGGCTGTCTATAGCGGATGTTGAATAAACAGCATCATTAGGAATGCAAGATCCTGTTCTCCTCAACCCACCAAAAGGAAAGCCAAGTAGTGATAGTGAAATGAGCCACCATTAGTCACTTAATGAATTATTAATTGAACTTTTGGCCATTCCATACAGTCCTACGGTCAACCTATTTCAAAACAAAGGATTTTTTTAAAATTTCCTCTTCACTGCCCCTCCATTTACTTTCTGTTTGTCCAGTTGTCCAAAAGATGACGTCATCCTCTGTAGTTGCCCCTACCCCCACCCCGGCATGGATTCATGAAAAAGATTATTATTTTCACCCCCTCTGTAGAAGCTGGGAGGGGTTGTCTTAATTAGCTATTCTTGCTGTCTGGCTGGAGAGAGGGCAGCTCTCAGCGTGGGGCTGGCCCCTCTCTTTAGGCCTCGGACAATGGCTGCTGGCGGGCAGCTGCTTTAACCTCAGCGGGAGGCTGCAGGGCAAGGTCAGGCGCGCCTTCCTTCTCACTCCCCGATCTCAACTCCGTCTGTTCTGCTCTTGACAGTCCAGTAGCTTGAAAAGGGAGGGATCCGTATATCGGTCATTCTGGGGTTTATTTGCCATTTGGGGTTTATTTGCCATTAAAAACTCCAAGTTTACTGTCGTGTAGGGAATCGCCCTTACCAGATAAAAAAAAACAATATAAACGTAAGCTTGCCTAAAAATTACACAGTTGTGTCTAGCATGCAGACAAGTCTGGACAAACTAGATGTGCATTTGTCACCCAAGGGTGCAACAGGGACAGTGACTACTGTTGGATTTAAATTTATGGTCAGAACATTTATGGTCAGAACGTTTTGTTAGTGAAGGATAAAGTATACAAGCATTTCAGTTTTCTGATGTAGATTTATTCAAAATTAAGAAGCAGGTAGGGGCTGCAACGCTGAGACTTGGGTCATCAAATTGCCACACTTTTCCACACTGCAGGCTACACAGCCCGCACAAGAGGTTCAGCACTGATTGGAGGCACATCACTCTGACCGGACTCCAAGCCTACAAGTGCCCAGGAAGCCAGTAGGCAATGTTCATTAGTGACAAGCTGAGGGACAAAACGCTGATTGGACCGAACCCAGTCCTGTGCCAATTGTGCACCCCTCTGCTTTACCGGTCACAACCAGCAAATGACATGAGCTGGATTCAAATGGGATAACTCCACCTCATAGGGTTCAGTCTGTGCTTCAAGACTCTCGAGTCACTCAAGACACATCTGAGCATCTCTTATGCGATAATTCAAGTGACATAAGGTAGTCCTCCTGAAGAGCTACTCAATCAGTCACCACCGGACTTCCCTAAAAGTCAATAATGATATCAACCAATAAAGATGGGACTAGAGGAGTTATGGTTAAAGTCTTGAGTTTTTTAACTGATCAAGTTCAAGGACAGTGCAGAACTGAATAGCTTCAATAAACAAATATTACTTCTAGAAAAGGTGATGCTTATAAATTACCTGTTTGTTTTCATTAAAACAAGTTAAAAGTAAATATATATGAGATCCACGAAAGGTCTAGAAATGTATGTCTACCGTAGACTTTTAGCGATTAAATTCTTCCTCTGCATAAACAAACTGTTGTCCAGCAAACCACTCAGTGATTAACAGAGCTGTCTGAGTGTTTCTGTATAACATTCTGTTGCAGAGATTCAAAAGCAGTTTTAGATATTTAGAATATGGGCCAATGTTGAATTCAACATTAGTTACAGACAGAGTTTACTAACTGAAGAAGCAAAGTTAAAAATGCGATAAACCCGAGAAGGCAAATTGTTAAATAAATGCTCTGATGTCTCTTGGGTCTATCTGAACAACGGTGTCTCTAAATCCAGAGCTAATATATCTTGTGGGATTCTTGTATTTTTGTTATGCAAAATCTGCGCCATTCACTTGAGTGTCCACTTTGGAGGAGTGAGCTTTCTAGAGAGAGCGAGGGAGACATGTGTCAAAACATTTTCACTCGGGTCGTTTCTGGTTGTTAACAAACTGATAGATGTATAAACATTTTGTTGTTTTTTTGTCAGTAAATGAAAAACAAAGGTCTAAGAGGGTGACGCGAGGGTGCCTGAGATGTCAGAATGTGAGGCCAAGATATATAACACATTGTAGCACCAGAGAAACCCAGTGAAGTGACACCACTGAAGCTATTGATGAGGTGCGGGAAAATAAACGTGGGAGGGAAACGAAAACAAGGTTAAGACATGAAGCATGGCGTAAGATCTCAGGGAATTTTATTCAGCAAAGTTTCTATGAGATGCAAACCCTTACTTCTCTGAGGGTAGGACTGGAATGAGGGTTAGGAAGAGGGGCGGGGTGGAATTGTGGGAAAGTGTGAGAGAGAGAGAGAGAGAGAGAGAGAGAGAGAGAGAGAGAGAGAGAGAGAGAGAGAGAGAGAGAGAGAGA
>JAOVYW010000074.1:5837991-5852598 GCA_025775045.1 Hiodon tergisus | reverse complement strand
AGAACACTGCTGTTCATCTAGGTATAAAGTAAACAAAAAGATTTCTGTTTGCTGGTGTTAATGATAAGAGAATGTAGCCCCATTTATTCTGCTGAGCCAGGTGCCATGAAACAAATATTCAACATTGGCTCTCTGCCTGGGGTTGAAAAAACTATTAATAGGTTTTATTATTTTCTAGTTACGGTGGAGTTGTTGGAAGCTCACATTATAGTCAAAGAGGATTGACCTATGGGTAAAGCACTCTAGTCAAATACTGTACTGTGCAAAAGTCTTAGTCCCCCTAGCCTTTTTTACATAAATTTTGTCTTTGATATTTATGTTTTGTCTTCTGCACTAGTGTGTAAGAAGAAAAAACAAACAATTTTTTGATTTCCAAACACTCTTTTTCTGAAAGAAGATCGTCGCTTCAACAGATGGTTTTGCCTCCATAGAGCCCTGATTTCAACATCATCGAGGCTGTCTGGGATTACCTGGACAGACAGAAGCAAGTGAAACAAAGTCTGTAGAAGAACTGTGGAAAGTTCTCCAAGAAGCTCTCCAAGATCTACCTGCCGACTGTCTTGTAAACTGCATGACAGTTTACCTAAGATAATTGAAGCAGTATTTAAGGCAAAGGCTGGTCAAACAAAACATAGAATTTCTTTTTTTTATATGTGTTTTTTTTTTAAATTGTTTTTACTGTTTACTGCCCTATAGTTTTTATTTTATGTTTAGAAACATTTAATTTAATCATTTTTACATTGCATGTACCTTAGACTTGCACAGTACTAAAGGTATGTGAATTATTTTTACTATTTTAATATTATATATATTTGAAGTATTACTGTATAGCAAATCCTGTAAAACCATTTTCAAATCATTATTTCATGAAAGTTCTTGTTCAGTTTAGGTATTGACATAAAATGGTATTGATATAGCACATTATTTAAAACTGCTTAGTGACGTGAACGTCTGAGAGTAGGAACCATAAAAAGTATTCTAGTCAAATAGGTATTTATGATATTGCATTACAAAAATCAAAACCTGCTTAAAATGTGTAGGCTACTCAGAAATCACATAAACTAGCAACTATAGTCTACTGTGAGACGGATAATACTGTATAGAGTACTGTGGTGAAATTATCATCTGTAAATAACACGACTGATCTTTGATTTTGCTTACCCCGTTAAACCAAAACGATGCCCTCTAGCGCACGCGGACGCCCATAGTCCACATAAACCTGACAACCGATCCTGCCTAATCTAGTGGTTATTCGGATGGAATCTAATCTACTCAATTGACGTGGATGCTAAACAACAGACCACCCTATTTGCATAATACGCATATATATGGGTAAATATATACTATATATATATATATACTATATATACGTTTCTTTTAACTAGATAAAACATTGGTCATCAAGTATTTATGCATAATTAACACAGTTCAACCTAATACGACACAAAAGTCGATCGTAGAAATTGGTGAACCAGAGATGGCATCGCGATTGTATACCACCAATTATAGACAGTTATTTGATTCTAGGATTAGTCAAATGTTGATGGATTTAATCATCTAACCGGCGTATTTATTAAATTAAAATAATTGTGCGCATTTAATTCACGTTAGATTTAATAACAGCACCTAATAGGTATTTCATTCGGATCAATTTCAGAGGAGGCGAAGTTGGCTGTTTGATTTGCGATACTAAAATCCCGTGAAAGTGTACGGAGAACGCGCTCAATTCAGTGAGGGTCCATCTGAGCGACGTTCTTTCATGATTCAATATATTGTGTATATATTATTCAATATGTTTATTTCCAGTCAGACCACTTTCTCAATCTTCTGCGCGATTATTTGCATTGTCGATGTTTTTTTTATCCAATCCTGTATTTACCCAAGCGATACTGCCTTTTTCTGTAATATGGCATTATTGATTAAAATTATAAATTAAACTGATTCATTTGAAAAGTTATAGTTTAAAGATAACTACCTGGAATGGAAAAAGTAACATTTAAGAGGAAGCATGACCATTTATAGTACTAATTGCGTGCTTATTTTAAGACCTCTGAGTTCAAACTGCCGGGTTCTTTCATTGGGAACGGTCCCCTTGAACAAAGACTGAATGTTATAGCTGCTTAATGTGGACCTTCGAACCCGTTGTTTAGTACTTACCCTTTATCTCATGGGAATGTTATAAATTAGGAAACACTTAAGTGGTTCAATTATGAATAAAACGACTTCGTATTGAACCTATTATCTCTCAAGTGTGTCAGCGTGTAGCCAGATACGCGTCAGTCCAGCAGTCTGTAACTAAATAAGAATAGAGAAAGGAGAGAGTAAAAGGAAAAATAACAGAATAATATTTAACAACAAAATACTCATATTTATAACATAACACATGCTAAATAACGTGATATGTAAAATGTACAAAAATCACTCGTAAAGGAAAACCTTGGGGTCATACATTGTTAACTTTAAGACCCTGTGGAATCATAGTGATTGTTTTTTTTCTTTCTTTCTTTCTTTGTTTTTTTTTTTTTTGGTGCTGGGGGGGGGGGGGGGCTGTCAATTATAATGAAAGTGACAGGAGGGGGCAGGACCCATTGACACTTTGTACCATGGGAGGGGGATATTTAACTTGGGATTGAGCTCCGCTCGCAACAGACACACACGAACACGGTGTGCCTAAGCAAAGAAAATTTCTGCGCCAAGTGTCTCAGACTTCCTCAAACAGAAGCTACTGTACCACCTATCAAGGGGATAAAAGCTCCCCCGAGGATTGCCACAAATACTCACCGACAATTCGGACTGCAATCTCGCCATGCACCGGTGGCATAGCTTGTTGTTACTTGGAAGAAATTGATGTCATTGTGACAAGAATCGACGACAATTTAGCTGAATGTGGATAAGTGAAATTCAACAGTCTGTGCCAAAAAATGGATAGAGTTAACGTGAGTTTGTTATAGAAAAAAAAGGTTGAAAAAATACTTCCCGGTCTGAAGACGTTTAGTCGTTCTTAAACTTGGAAAGTCGAATATATCGTTTGATTCACTTTACAGAATCTACTTTGGGGACAATAAAAAAGAAAATTGTGGTTTGGTTTGGACCGAATTTTGGAATTTGGCTAAGACATGAAATTTTGATCCAAGATTGTACTGACCATTCATTTGGGAACATTTCTCAGTACCAAGACAGTTTATTCTCCAACGCAATTGCAACGGACTGCATAAAATAACGGTACTACATAACTTTGGAATATCTCACTTGTGCTTGAGAAACCACAGCAAAAAATAGCTGCAGAGCATTGCTTTTTAACCAATGGATTTTGCTATCATGTTTGGAACCTTTCAATCTTTAAAAGCGGTGCCTAAAGCTAAAGTTGACTAGGACAGTTCTCATTTCAAAGGCTTTGATATTCCAATTTATTGAAAAAAGTTAGTTTCCCTTGGCGGAACTGGATCTTTTTTTTCCTCCCCCCGAGAAACGCGGGTCTATAGAACATTTCATTCCTGGCGACGCTCTTGTGCCAGCCTGTCACCCAGTCTAGACAATTTGTCGTGGCTTAGAGTCCATGGGTAACCATGACGACCATCAGAACCTCAATGTGAATTTTGGAGAAAAATACTAAAAAGAGCGAAGGAGAACAAGAGACGGTAAAGAGGGAGGGTCATTACGTTTTGTTTTAAGTCTAATTGCTCCACAGGGAAGAGATATCCATGCAATGCTGAGTTGAAAACTAAGAAGCATACTGCAAGTCTAGTGATTCTTAAACAGAAAAAAACCTCCTACTCCACGTCATTCAAACCCGACATGGTCTATTAAAAGTATCGTTTTGCTCGTGCTTTAACTTGGACTATTTATGAAACCCTGGGCTCTACATTTCCAAGTGCAGTTGTGAAAATAACTAAGTACAATCAGAATAAAAATATGGGTTTTTTCCAGGCGCTCCTTATTTACGTCTTCGTGTCCATCCATCTTGGTCTCTCCCAGCATTTTCTTCGCCTCCGTCCCTCTCCCAGCGAACACCTCCCGGTTCCTGATCTCAAGGAGGAACCTGACCCAGAGTACGATCCTCGAGAGCAGGACCTCGCCGAGAAAACTCTGAGGAAAAAGCTCGGAAGCAACTTTGATCCCAATTTCATGTCCATCAGCTTACCCGTGCTAGTAAACTTGACTGTTCAAGACACACAGAGATTTCAAGGAAATATGCCCGTTGAAATAAAAAAACTGGATCTTTCCGAAACTCCTTACGGAAGGCGGGTAAAAGTTGGGAAAAAAGCGCGGAGAAAATTTCTGCAGTGGCTGTGGACATACACGCACTGTCCAGTAGTATACACCTGGAAGGACCTGGGAGTGAGGTTCTGGCCACGCTACATGAAGGAAGGCAACTGCTTCAATGAGCGCTCTTGTTCCTTCCCAGAAGGGATGTTTTGTAAGCCCGTCAAGTCAATCACCAAGACTTTTCTCAGGTGGTATTGCCAAGGATTTCTAAGACAGAAATATTGTACGTGGATACCGATGCAATACCCAGTAATTTCGGAATGCAAGTGCTCATGCTGAATTTCTTCGGCAAAAAAGTGTGTGATTGTGGGGGGGGGGGGGGCGGTTTGGGGGGTGCTGGCGGACTGGAAATACGGTTTCTATTGCACTGTAAACTTTCAGAAAAGATGAGCTATCGTGTAATTTCTGAGGACACCATAGCGAATCTATTTTTATATATATATAGCATTTTAATTAAGATACCAACATTGTACATATTTATGATTAAAAATGCAGCTATTTTTTTAATGAACAGGACCATATTGTATTTCAGCCCTAAAACCTGCTTTTTGGGGAAACGTAAGCACTTCAAGAGGA
The DNA here is from genome assembly GCA_025775045.1 of Hiodon tergisus. Taxonomy (NCBI): domain Eukaryota; kingdom Metazoa; phylum Chordata; class Actinopteri; order Hiodontiformes; family Hiodontidae; genus Hiodon; species Hiodon tergisus. The sequence continues at coordinate 5,847,756 of JAOVYW010000074.1, read as the reverse complement.
AGGGCTTTTTATTTTTATGAAAAAACATGAAGATGGAATGCTTAAACTTCTCCAAGAAGTTACTTTTTTCAACGGAATATTAATTCTGACTGATCTTTCACTGCAAAATGATACCTAGTTTTTTTGTATGATATTAATATGAATAATAATTAAAACTGAAAAGTTGAGGATAAAAAATATATAAAGGCGTGAGCTTTTTGAATACATAGTATTGTAGAAATCTGTACAATTTATTTATTATTTTAACGATTTTGAGTATAGAACATAAGGAAAAATAGAGTATACCAGTAATTATGGGAGATTTTATTTCTAAAATAAAATGAAAAGAAAACATATCAGTGTAAATGTAATGGTTACATGTTTTAGCAATAAAGTCTATCTTTCAAACATGTAATTAAATTGGTTTACCTGTGTGTTTGGGTCACGGAGCGGGGTTTGGTGATGGTATTGGTAAGGGATGGTAAAAACAAGGTAAGTTTCGAGTTGAAACTATTTGGTGAAGCAATTAAGTTTAAATACAGACAGAGTGGAACTTTGAAAAAGCGATTAACACCGTGCGCTGTGCAAAACACCGGTAAAACAACCGACACACTAATGTAATGCGGGTGAACCGGATGGGTACACAAGACACAATAAGTAACTGTACCACATCCACTTAACCTACATTTGTGTCACCCTAATGTGTAAACATATCAGTGAAACAGGCTCAGCGTTTTTTCAAACTGTGTCAGATGCAGAAGTAAGAGCGTGTCGCAGCCATAGTTGAGCAATCTGTTAATTGCTGTCCCAAATTTGTCCCAAAAAGAAAGCTGATAGTGCCAGACATTAGGATTATAAAAACAAAAGTAATCAATACAATAAGAATGGGGACTTTCATAAATAATTAACCGTTGAGTGAGGTTAACTGTTTATTGACCTGTTTTTTTAATTTTTTTAACGCGTTCCTTGTCAGGAGCGTATTTCTTACAAAAATTAAGGACACGACCAATTCACTATTAATAGACACATTTGTTCTACTTAAAATTAGGATATGGCGCTACGCGATTCCAGTAGCGATTTTATATTGTCTTCGTTAGCAATTTTGTACTGTATTAGAACAATATTTTACACGACTCCCACTAAAGTCAGGGACAGTGATATATATTAAGGGGCAGTTCCGATTTCACACATTTAATGTATTCTGTGTGCTTCAGTCATTTTGCCACTTCAGTTTGTGATCGTATTTAGCTTTGTAACTTTCTCTGTGAGTTTCATGGGAGAAAACTGGAGGGATTTGTTTAAGAAAAAAGGAAGTATGCCAATAGGGGAGGGGATAATTTCTTCGCTGTCTGCCTTGCTTGATGATGTCTCACGGTTTTGGAAGCTCCGCTCTGACTACCAGGCGCCGTTCAGCCGCCACCTCTCGACTAAACAGAATGAAGCATTTGGGGAAACACAGTAACCCTTTCAAGTTCAGCCTTTTTTCATCAGCTGCGTTTAAAATACAATATAGTGACTAGGTACCATACTTTTTTTATTCCTAAAACGTATCTTTTGTAAAAGCAACGGCATTAATCCAAGTAACTCGGATATTGAGTGCATTCTGATTCATTGCATGACACATGACATATTTCAGTGAACTATTTTATTACCAGTAATGTAGAGCAGGACAACATATTAAAATGAAATTTCACCTTTATGTCTGTTTCTAACCAGGAATATATTGACGTCTAAACTGTGCCACTGACATATGTTTGATTGATTCCTATAAATGTCTGAGACTAGAGTAAGCAGTTAATGTAACAACCTCGTGTATAAGGCATAGTTGTGTTTCATAATAACTATTATATTTGAGTGGTCCAATATTCAATTATTGGAACATGTCACTAATATATTAAGCAACAGAACTGTTTGCGTATTTGGTTTACTAAAGAACTGAGAACACGAACTGTCTGAAATTGCTGGACGAAGTCATCTATTGTCTCTCTTTAAAGTTCTACGTGTCAACTTTAACCGTTCACCCGTGCTAATTGCCCTGTTGCGCGAAATTCTAATCGCTAGCTTTTTACATACAGTAATTTATTTTTAGTTTAGTCCAACAAACAGAGTTAGTTTCTTAGTGTGATCATGCTAGTAGTTGTAATACAGACCTATTTAATATATGTCATGAAAAAAAATCGAAGTTCCTTTACCTATCCACCGCCCTTTAAGCGTGAGTCAGCGGAAACGTGCTGGACCACATATCTAACGGATGGCCACAGAGATGTACTTAAGGAGAGCCTGCAAAAGCCCATACACCTCCTTTGATTGTACTTACTTAGTTATTTCCATATTTAAAAAAAAAGAATGCTAATGTGATAACAATTTAAAACGTACGTAGGCTGCTCTTACACTATTGTTTACAGTGACTTCATCCGGGTTGAAAGTATATTTCTAGTATTTCGCATGAATCACTTATAGCCTAAGGCCTATATCGCAATAACTCATGTAGGTATTGGCGACCTTAACAGCATTAATGTATTTCTCCGAGGAATACCGAACGACCAACAAAATGTAGGAATCGATGGTGACAAATGTCAATCATTTTTGCATGTCAGATAAAGACTATAGAAACAGGAGTTGTCACCAGCGGAAAAACAATAACAGAAACAAATTTAGTTTCTCAGCAATAATGACAAGCAACCATTTGAGTTGGACGTTAATGTGCGCAATAATTAATTTCAGTGAATGTCAACGGATAAAGTGAAGCAGTTAAAATAACCGATCTTACTCAATGAACATCCAGTGTCCATATAAATGTATCTATCAATTAAATACGTCACAACGCTGCTTTACTGCTAAGGATCCTCATGATTAAACTATATTTTGTGAAAAGACAAATGGCATCCCCAATCGCAGATCTTAAAAACATTCGTATGGGTTATCTGCATACCGACTTTTAACTTCTAAAAGCACGAAGGTTCTACCCCATTACCCCATTTACCCCCGTTATCCAGCAAAAAACGTAGCACATATTCGCCGGTTTCTGTGCGTTGAGCGAAAGCGAACAGGTGTAGAATTCATTCGAAGCTCGTTATATTCTTTAGAAGAACAGCGAAGATTGAAACAATTTGTGAATATCAGAGATTATTCAGGTGACCACTTGAGTCTATTTTAGAATATATAAAACCCTTGAGTAGTTTTGTTAGAACTTTCGACAATATGTAGCTCATATATATCAACAATACTTGTAACAGGTTAAGTTGTCTTTTTAGATAGAAGACGACATCACCCTTCACTTGCTATAACATTCTACCTGTTAGCTTTAACCAGCGATGTAAATTAATTGCCAATGTCCCTGGAATAAATATAGTACTAAAAATAGTACTACATTTCTTCGGGTTTACGGCGGTCATGTCGGCATTTTTTTTAAATTAGGCGGGCAGGGTCGTAAAACGTTTTTCCACAACAGGCGCATTAAAATAAATATATCTTGAATTTGCCGTTGGCAGAGCAGAAAGGGGCAGCATTTTTTGACTCCAAACAGTAAAGTTTTGTAAATAATATATTTTTCCATAATATAAGTAGTCTTCAAAAGATCAAAGCTTTAAGTTAAAGATCTAGCCTAAATCTGCGCGGTTTGCCTGCAACCTGGGCCAAATCAGTGTCCGTAGTCCGATCATTAGCATAATGACTTTTCACAGTTGCCAGATTGATACTGTATTGATGTCATTTGGAACAAATACAATATAACGGTACTATGTTTAGCTACAATCTTTATTTTTACTGGAATTTTACAATGGACCTGTCATTCTGCATATTGTCATACTGGGCAGGGGTACATGTCGCTGGGGGATTACGAAGTTTGTAAAACTCTTTGGGCTAATAAATGACAACAAATTAACAGTCCAAAGAAACACCCTCCATTCAAAGAGATGATGTTTGGAAGCACACCATGGCTCTTAGCGTGAATCTGCAAATAATTTATTCACTTTATTAGACTCGAGTGTGACGGTGAAGAAACTTACCCCAAAGCAGAGTGGGGGATGCTGGGGTGTGCGCGCTCCAAAGGCGGCTGAAGACAGGGACACCTGGGGAGGGTTTACACATTTTATTTGGCATAATATTATCAAAGTTAAGCTAAATACAAATTAAAGAAATGATAGCACTATCTTTGGGGATAACAATGTCTAAAACATTCCTCCCCTAACCAGCAGTCTTGATTCACGCATACAGTTTGTTTATATTGACATATATAGTAAGATATGCCAATGTGCCTTCATTACGTCCAATCAAAATTAAACCAATAAACTGGATTAACTTCCTCATCATTATATGGCTCTTTTCTCCTTTCTTTGATTTGAAAATAATTTCTTATTTAAGAAATAATCATTTTTTTATTTATGATATTAGATAAAGGGACAGTTCCAGCCACCAGTTACATCCAGAAAAGGGTTAATTCTCATGTTCTGTGAATTCTTCCATTCTGTGAAGTGTGGTAATAAGCAAAATATGTCAGTTTTTTTTTTTAAAGACCACCTTAAATAGTCCAAAAGTGATGTGCCACTGAGAATGGTAACTGAGACCCCCTGGTCACAAGGTCAGCTCCCTTGCCTCTACTCCACATGCGTCACCTATATCAGTGATGCACAACACTGGGGTAAGAGTTCAACCATTTAATTCCCTGCGATCGTCAATGTAAAATGAGAAAAGTGTCAAATTTACATTGAATTTCACCTGTTTGGACATATTATTGCCCTTATTCTTTTGAAATGTTATAATGAAAGGGTGGGAAATATTGTAGATGTTGTGCACTCTTCTAAAGAAGTGGTAGTGATAATGGAAAAGTGTTGTTTGATCGCTACAGAAAAAAAGACTTTACCAAACAAAAGCAGGAAATCATCAATGCTTTAACTAGGACACACAGAATGTTTAAGCATAGTATGGAAATCAAGTAAGTGACTTAATACGTATGCTCAGCTACTCTTTTTCAATCTCTCTGGTCACAAAAACCTATGTGCCTCCAGACAGGCCGAGACAGTGTTTCCCACTAAAACCAGTGCAAAATAACATGATATAAAAAGCATAACTCAGCAGAAACAAAATTATTGATAATGACAGGGTATTAGATGCAGCTGAGGCCACAGTGATTAATGTTGTCATGTGTTCTGCCGCCTGATTGGTTCCTTAGGAATTCCTCTCTAGCCGTGAATCTGGGATTGGGGGGTGTCTGAAAGGGGGTGTGTGGTCCAATGCTGACTTCCGGGTGGTCTGTAGATAGCCCTCATAACCTGGGGCACACCCTGATTGCCTTACAGCTTTTCTCCCTGTTTTATTCTCCGGCGATGTCGTACAGAAAACACATAGTACCTATATAGGGGATTGAGCACTGTACGTTACAGTGTGCATTTCTCTTTTACGTGCCATTAACTGCTCAATGGTTACATCAAAGATGACAGCAAAACACAAGCCTCATTTTAGTGCCTTCCTGGAAAGGTCTCATTATTAAGGAATACCGATGTAGGATTCTGACAGTTGAAACGTATGTCAAGTGAAAAAACAATATCCATGTTGTTAATACACAGACCGCAGACTTTGATGCACATGAAATATCACCTATCCCATTTGTAATGTAATGATTTTAGTCTGCAGAATGTAAATTTGAAAGAGTGCCTACAATCTCACCACTTTGTGGGAAGTGTTTATGAAAACTTTTCTTTTTGAGGACATGCTGAGAGGAGAAAAGGAAAACAAAGTCTGTATTCCTATCCTTCCCTTCCAAGATATAGGTAAACACATCCAGATGAGTTGCAAGAATAATGTAAAGCTCTTGAAGAGATACTATCGGAACTAATAACTGATTCAATATTGCAATGACATGCATAGCATGATTTAGGACTGACAAAAGTAAAAGAAAAAAGGAATCCATCAATGCAGTATTTGTTGAACAATTGTATAAGATTTTTTTAGATGTGAGAAATATAGAAGTTCTGAACAGTAGTTTAGAAATCGGGAGTCAGGGGCCTAAATAATCATTAGACCTTGAAATTTCCCATTTGTCTAATAGAAGTTGTTTCTATGGTTACGGATCCTGTTCCATACCTAGTTGTTACATTTCATGTTTCAATTAATTCCTCCTTCACTATTTAGATTTATTTATCGTTTGATGGAGCTATTTGAGATTTTTATGTAAAAAAAGGCTGATTGAGTTCATTTATCAGCTTATTTAAAATGATCATGAGATAACTCTCTGAAGTTAGACCAAAGTTAACATTCTGTATAAAATATTTTAACGTAACTTTAAACAATTTAGCTTTTCAGTTTTAGTACTTCATACACAGTATGTCAAATTAATAAATCAGATTTGTTTTAGCCCATCAAATTTAAATTATCGTTAAGTAGGCTTGCAGGGGATAAAGTAGTTGTTGGAAGGCTAGATGAATGAAGACAAAAATGAATTATACAAATCTGAATTGACAACCTGTATTAAATACAGTGTCATTAGAATGAGAGACAGTACTGAGAATAAAAGCAATAGCAAAATCATAACAATATTAAACATTTATCACTCAAGGCCTCACTTCAGCACTATTTTACTATTTTAAAATATCCCAAACTATTTCCGTTTAACTTAGCAACAATATGTCCAGTAGGTGATCTCTTAATTATTTTTTTACTTATTTAGCTTATTAGTTAGTATTTCAGATTAATCAAGATTCCATAAGGTGCAGACTGAGATACTAAAATGCAGTTTGATAGCAGAAAAGCATGTAAATGTTTTCTTGTACATTGTCAAGAATATCAAATAGGTCTCTTTCTTTGTTTTAGTTCAGCAACCAGTGTACAAAAAAATGCATTTACAAATGTCAAAAAAAGTAATTTTTAAACGGTTTCTGCCTTCTTTCAGCAGTGGATCAAAATGTTCGGCGCCAAGATGCACCAATGCACACCTCTTTGTTTTTTTTCTCATGCTCTGCGCAATGCCCAGTGAGTTAAATGATTAAATCACCAAAATTTTCAATGGAACCGTTTACTGCCTCGACAACTTTTTGATTTTGATTCTGTTTTGAAGCAGGCAACATATGCCTGTGAAAAATGTTCAGTCACTTTAGGGGCCCACTCCTATTCAGTATCGGGCTACTTTGCAAGTAAGCCGTCACAGAGTACTTTACAATAAAACATTTTTCCAGAGGAAATAAAAAAATAAAAAAAGAATGAAGATAAAAACCCGTAAGAAGTAACGTGGGAAAACTAGAAGATTTACCCCCAACCTCTTAAGGGCTATCGAGTTAAGCTCCTACAAAATGTGGGATTATGAATGAGTGAAAAATCTAAAACAATAATTGTGTATAGCCTTTTTAAAAGGGAAAAGGGGAGAGTTGTATGGTTTTGCAAATGAATAGGAATACAGCAGAGCAGCGTTTAGAGCAGCTGTAGATATTAAACTGAAGAACTCAGTATTGCTTTCAGCAACTAAATTATTGTCACCCAGATGCACCAGCTCTGTGCTTAAATATGCGTTTTTGTTCATCAGAGCAGGAAAACAGCATGTCAATTAACAAAAATACATTCATCATATTTGTTTCCTTTGACCTCCCAGCCTACCAACATCTCTAATTATTTATGTGTCTTGGGTTTATAGGCTGTATTCCAACTCTGTTGCAATCATTTCAACCTTCTTATCTCTTGTTCCTAGACTGTGCCCCTCTGCTACTGCGTGGATAAATACTGCCCTCTTGTGATTCCCTCTGCTCGAACCTTCATGGCACTGAAGACAGTTGGAATGCAAGCAAATAATGTGAACTTGTGAAGTTATGATACAAACATAAAGTCAATTTAGATGACAGTTGATATTCGGTAAACAGTCTCACATAACTCCAGAGAGGCTTTATCAGTATAGGGAACATCCCCAGTGTTTTAGCAGACAACCTTGCCCAGTGCTAAATATTTACTTACAAGATTTGGGTCGAGTTTCTTGCGTTAGGGTGCAACAACAGTGCTGTGAAGGCACCTGTCTTATAGTCAATTGCATAGCTATTATCCCATAGCTGGACATTTGATCAGACTTGCATTGTCCAAGATGTATATATGTTCTAATGTGGATGTTACTTCACAGTAAATTGTGGCTGTCCACGTCCAGCCTCTGTTTGTGGTTTTGTGTTTGTGTATGTTTGCTCCTAATGCATGAGGGGAAAGAAAGAAATTGCAGGAGTCATCCTATTTGATATAGACAAAATGGCACTTGGAACACTGTAGACTGTGAAACAACAATTAAATTTATTTCAATTTTGTTTTATTTGTTTCTATGTTTTTGTTACCTGGATCATGAAGAATTTATCATTTTTGCTTAGATGTGGGTATATGTCAACTATTAGGCTAAATCTCTGTTCGCCTGCACAACGTGGGAGCCCACAAAGTGCCTCCAGATGGCAACGCTTTCACATAATGGTTCCGAATTCCTCAAAAATCAATGTCTAAATACCACCAGAATTTCACCTGAAGCCCTTGTCCCCTTGGGGTCCAACTCGGATATCTTTCTTGGACGTTTGGCCCAACCATCCTCTATAACTGTACCCCTCAACCTTGCTCCATACAACATCCATTCCCTCAACAGCAGTGGTCAGAGGAAGGCTCTGACCAAAGTACATGTTGTTCATGCCCCCCTGACACATTCTTTAGAAAATGTTTTACCCAGGAGGAAACCTTGGTGGTCTCCAGGCTCGGTCCCTACCTCCCCCCAGTCTCTTCTTGCTACAGAGGGATTTCCTGCTTGGTCTAAGGCAGGTGATGGGATTGTGTGACTGGGGTCATGGTGGCAGCCTATCATTAGGGCTGCTAGATTGTTGTGGTGAACTAACTCACAGTTTCTGGGTGGCACAATATATGAATAAATAGGTAATCTTGCTCTCTCCCTTCCCAGTGATGTGGAGACTAGGCCACATGTAAGCAGGCCCTGACCACAGTGGGAAAACCCATCATTAAGAGTTTTCCCCATTCGGATTTATGAGAAAGTCTTTGAACTGCTCCCTCATGCTTATGCCTTTGAGTGAGTAAGTGTGTGAGCGCGTGTACACAGAACTGCCAAAACGCTCTTGTTCTTGAGTCAACTATGAAGGTAAACAGGCTGGCGCTGAAGGCTGCTTAGATATTTGTATAATATAAACAGATTCGCAAGGAGAGTCAGAGCTTATTGAACAACGTATGATTCAATAGTGATTTAAAGCAGCTGAGCCTTTGATGTACAGAAGACAGTGCTAGTTCTCTGCAGCAGTGGCTAATTATCACTCTTTTTTCAGTCTTGTTTTTTTTTACCTTACACAGTGCAGACCCAGTTTGCCAATATTTAACACATCCGCTCTTCCCAGAGTTCCCAAGGGAATTGAGGGAGGAAAGCTGCCAGCGCCCTCACTTCAGCCCCACTTATGTCATATCCTGTAATAGGAAGCATAGCCTTAGAACCTGCTCTCCAGAGCTTTGACGGCAACCCATCCTATCAAAGGAGGTTAGTGAGAAGAGGTTTGGACTAGAGGTGTGGACCAGCTGCGCTTCTAGCTTCTCTCGCTCTCTCTTTCACACACAATGGGAAATAAATGTCAAGCAGGAATGGGGGGGGGGGTGGATAAGAAGCAGGAATCTCTTAAGAGGGAATGAGAACAGGAGTGTAAGAGGGAACTCTCAGCCAAACAATGTCAAAATGCAACTAAACTGCAATTATATCCTGACAGCTTTTTCTTCACAGTCTTGATGGGTGACAATTTTGATGCATACTAATTATTTCCAGAAACTGAAAGCCTACTTGGGGAATTT
>JAOVYW010000074.1:5819771-5832247 GCA_025775045.1 Hiodon tergisus | reverse complement strand
AATGATTTAAACTCTGACACTCAAGTCAACGGGGGGGGGGGGGGGGATGCAAAGACATTTTCTGTGTTTTTAAATAATTACATTGCTGAGGAATGTGGTTTCAAAGCAGCTGAGATGTGAAATGGTGCCTGTGAGGCAGTAACCCTGAGATGTGAGATAGTACCTATGGGGCAGTAATCCTGAGGTGTGAGAGGGCGCCTGAGGGGCAGTACCCTGAGATGTGAAAAACCTAAGATGAAGAGAAAGCATTGGCAAAATAAATTTGGGTGGTTGGGTGAGGCTGTTTGGTTAGATCAGAACCAGGTTGAGGGTGGTGAGAGAAACTGGCTCCATTACACGTACCCATACACGTATATGCTGATTTTACATATATGTTTACAAATGTGTCTTGATGGAAGGGGCAATGCAACTTTTTTTTGTTCTTTCTTTGTTTAACCTTTGTGGGTTGTTTTTAAAAGATTCAAATGACTAAGGTTAAGGGTTGCATCTTAGTATTCATAGTCGCTTGGGCTAGCATTACGTAATACCGGTAGATTTATTGTTTTTGTCAGTCACTTTGTATGAATCCCCAATTTGGAGAAAAAAAGGATAAAAAGCTATTTTCCAAATATTTGATAGCAACAGTAAATAAAGAAATGGAATTCTGTGGCAACAACATAACCCTAAACACAGAGGGACGGTGTAAGACTGGCTTGCAATACTTGCAATTATCATGTAACTGAATCTTTTCTATGGCTGAAAATCCCTATGCACCCACACAGTTAGTGGGAAGCTCTTTTTTCATATAATGAAATATACCACTTGTTTGTTTTTGTTTTTCTCATTGCCATTATTTTCAAAATAATTCCAAAGACATACTTTTCGTTGCATGACTATGGTTAGGGCAGTTAACCACCCTAGAGCAGGGCTAATGTGTCTGTGTAGGATTACATGGTGTGGTCAGTTTGTCGGTTTTTATGCAAGATGGCTGTATCACTGGATGATTTGTTGTCCAATCCGTGTCCGGTATCATGGGGGGTGGTTCCACTCTTACAATAATAAACAAAAAATACCTCCCTTACAATGAACATGTAGAACAGAAGATACTTTTCTATCAGAACGGACACAAGTTCGTCTAGCTCAGCACCCTCTGGGAAATTGGACAAAGGAATTTCAAGCTTATTTTGAGCTCTGGAGGTTTTTTAGGTGACTAGTAACCCATATACAGGACATGTCTTCAGGGAGGCATCAACCCAGTTCCACGTTTTCATTTCTTTTCTATTAAACTCTGTTAGGACTTTCCCCTTGAGGCTTGTTTATGAGAAACTGAATGTGGGATGGCAAAAGTTCATCACAGTATGGTCAGTAACCTGAGATAGCTGTTTAAGAGTGACCCATTTAAAGAGAAAATATCCAGTGAACGGAGGTTCTCTGGGCGAAAATGCCTCGTTGATGGCAGGGGTCAGAGGAGAATGGCCAGACTGGTTTGCGCTGATAGAAAGGCAACAGTAACTCAAATAATCACTCATTACAACTGAGGTGTGCAGAAGAGCATCTCTTAATGCATGACACTTCGAACCTTGAAGCAGATGGGCTGTAGAAGACCACACCGGGTGCCACTCCTGTCAGCTAAGAACAGAAAAGTGAGGCTGCAATTCGCAAGGACTCACCAAAATTGGACGATAGAAGATTGGAAAAACGTTCCATGTCTGGTCTGATGAGTCTTGATTTCTGCGACATAAAGATGGTCGTGTCAGAATTTGGCGTGAACAACATGAAAGCATGGATCTATCCTGCCTTATATCAACAGTTGAGGCTGGTGGTGGTGGTGTTATGGTGTGGAGGATATTTTCTTGGCACACTTTGTGACCCTTAGTACCAATTGAGCGTTGTTTAAATGCCAAAGCTTGTTGTTGCTGACCATGTCCATCCCTTTATGACCACAGTGTACCCATCGTCTAATGGCTACTTCCAGCAGGGTAATGGGCCATGTCACAAAGCTCACATCATCTCAAACTGGTTTCTTGAACATGACAATGAGTTCACGGTATTCAAATGGCCTCCACTGTCACCAGATCTCAATTCATGAGAGCACCTGAGGGATGTGGTAGAACGGGATATTTGTAGCCATGTTGGATGTGCAGGCAACAAATCTGCAGCAAATGTGTGATGCTATCATGTCAATATGGACCAAAATCTTTGAGGAATGTTTCCAGCACCTTGTTGAATCTATGCCACAAAGAATTAAGTCAGTTCTGAAGGCAAAAGGAGGTCCAACCCAGTATTAGCAAGTGTACCTAATAAAGTATAACTGAGGGTTGTCAGGAACAGGACCAAAACTAAGGTTTTTTGGGGAACTAGCTATAGTTATCCTGGATAATTTGCTGTGATGGCAGTGAGCGTGTGGGGAAGTACTAAAGAAAGTCTAGGTTTCTGTGGTCACAGGATTCTCAGGGAAGGAGAAAAGTCTCTCTCAGCTGTTACCCCATTTCTAGATCTGCTTACCGTCATAATATGAAATGTTTTTTTAATCTTTTGGGTTTTTTTGGCCAATTTTTTGGTATTATTCACTTAGATCTTGCTATGGATTATTGTAAACACTTTTTGTTTGGACCCTACCCTTCGACTGAGTGTGTCATATGAGATCCTTTGGTCAGTTCACGGTTGTTTTCTACCCCCCTAGGCATATTGCTTGTAGTGGGAAATGTGGAGAAGGACTGCGTGATATTAGGTACAGTGGTCCCAAGAGGTGGGGCGAGTGACTAAATGAGAAGAAAATCCTGGAGAAATAAACCAGAAGTGGCAATCCATGCACTGTAGAATTGCCATATGGAATTGCTTTGAGACATCAAGACTCTGGAGTGGCTTTAAACATAGGGGCTGTAAGTTCTTTAGAAAGATTGTGTGTTGACATTGCTGATGTTACTGTTGGAAGGTTTTTCTACTGAGGGAGAAACCATGAAAAGCAAGCTTCCTTAACTCTATAAACTCCTGAAATAATCCCAGGAGCATGAACCAGAGATCTCTGACCCCCTCTTGTGCTATTACTGTCTTGTGGATGACTATTAAGAAGAGTATTCTCTTCACCAGATGGAGGCATGGGACCTGACTCTGCAGGAGTCTGTTTAGACAAATTGGCTCTGTGAAAGACAAACTCTGAGCCGAAGTAGGAAGGGGTACTGGTCACCTCCTGTGCCAGCAAGGGTTAATTTCTGCCCTGGTCCTAGGGAGTCTTTCCCATGACCTCCGGTGAATGAGTCCAGCAGAAATTGCATCCTCAGTCAGCAGGAGAAAGTGACCCGGCCCAGTCAGGTTTATTGCCCTTCCTGATCCTAACTTCCCATTTTTTGGGAAGTTATGATACTTGGTCGTGTAATGTGAGGTGGAAATGTCACCTGCCGTACAGCCGTTCTATGGGAAATGCGGTGGCATGAAAATGGCCCACCTTTGGTCGGCTAATCAAATTCTGCCCTCCTAGCCGATCATATCACAAAGCAATAGATGTGTAGTTTTTAAGTTGAAAAGGGGTTTGCTGGATCTTTATTATTCATTTTATTTACAACATGAATATAATTGCTGCAACAATGAAGTAATAACTGTAAATAATATGATTTTATTTTTGTATTTTTTTGTTGTTATTTTGATGGTTGTAAAGCAATTATGCCGCTTTACAACTCAGTCAACAACTGGTCTCTGAAAACATTGATAAACAATAAAAACTATAAAATAGTTTTACTTGAACTAGTGCTTCGTCTTATTTTATGATAAAACAAATGGGTTTGAAGCAGCACAATTATGTGAAGTATGCTGGGATTTGAGTGATTTCTTAAATAACTGGAAACTGTAATAAGGCTTACAAGAAACACTAACCATCTCAGTCTACTTTGCCACCTTTAGCTTCATGCGTCCTTTTAAGGTAATTGAGATCGGTATAGTCTCATCAGGGGCAAGAAGCTCAGGTGGGCCAGTCTGTTGGCTGATGGCCCCACCCCCAGCTAATTGTTTGCCACATATTGTTATTTTAGAAAAAAAACATCCTCTGGATCCTTATAAAAAATCTTAGATAACACCACCTACTTCCATAGTGTGATTAGGGCATAGAATAGTAGTCAGAGAAATGACCTCTAAATGCAACCACAGAGTTTCCACCAATTGAACTTATTGTAGCATCTCACCGATGAAAACCGGGGAAATTGGGAGCCCATCATGGGGCCAAGAGCTTCTCTTACTGAGATTCTTGCCATCTGGCTCTCTGGTGTGGTTTCTGTTAGACACTGTGGCTCACATAACCACCACGAGCAGTACTCTCACTTAGTTTTTAATTACTGCAATGGTAGTTTATACCGGGATCGTTGTTTTGCTATTGAAACGGATTAACATCTGTTATGTTAATGACATCTGTTTGGCTTTCACAACAATCAATTGTAATATTATAGTTCTTTAGCCATGTTTAAACTAAAAATATGTCCACCCCATGTGACGCCAAATCATAATCATATTTTTATTGGTGAACACTCATCCATTAGCCATCATTTGATTGGAAGGAGGGGGATCCTGTCATTTACAAAGGTAGTGAGTGGAAGCCGATGTCAGTGTCGGAACTGGTACAGCAGAAGTGGGGCAGAAAATTCGGACTCAAGCGGGCTCATGCTGACACAAGACTACTTTGGCCTGGCGCCAGCATAATCTTGTTAAAATCTGCCTCCCGTTGATGTCTTCCAAGGGAGAGGGGAAGGAGAGGAGAGCGGGGCGGAAGAAACGTGTGACAGTTAAATAGGTATGGGGGAGCAAGGGAATAGATGTCCGCTGGCTGACCAGGACATGAGGGGGAGTCAGTGAGACTACATGCAGAGCCTCCTTATGTGTATCTGACCCTGACCCAGGGGGCTTAGTTTGGAAAAGTGGGCTTTGAAGAAGGCCTGGCATGGTGGGCCCACAGTGGAATCAACCCTGTGGTCAGTAAAAGGGAGGCCCCTCATCCACCCAGTCACACACTCACTCAGCTCTAACTATAGGACTATTGCAGGCAGTGCTTTATAAGTCCCGGGCAGGTGGCTCCTGTGCCTGGCAGAATACATCCTGCATGTCTGGAATATCCGCGCAGGGGAATATGAAGCTTGCTGTGAGTGTCAGACACTAGCAGACCTGCTAATCTACAGCAAAGGAGACGGCTTCAGTAGGAATCCTTCTCTCTTCAAAGCCGCTCTATAGCTTAAATCTCTGACTTGGACAAGTAATGGATTTCATAGGACTGCAGATATGGGTTTAATGTATTTAAGCATCTAAAACAAGCACACTGCATGAGCATACTTCATAAGTTTCAGATGAAAGACACACAACAAAGCACAATGGAGAGAAACAAATATGGAAGACTTTTTTGGAAAAGAGCAGATAGGAAAACATTTTTAGCGTTTGTGAGTATATTTCAAAATATGGGTATTATTGTGAAGTTTTTTTCTAAAGATACCATTTTGAGAAGAAGGTAAGAAAACATATATATAAAAAATATATATATATATATGTCCTCCCATAACTACACTGGCTTTTTCTCTAACCTCTAATGGCAATTTAAGCAACAGCCATATATTCCAGATCTATCTATCGTTTCTTGCTAAAGTAAGGTGAAGTTCAAATTAAGTGAATTTTGGTTTGACATAGCACTGACTGGCTCACCAACTGGGGCCGCTCACTGGAACTGTATAGGGGGTTAAGGAGAAAATAATCATGGTAATGACTGAATGAGCAGGACAATTCACATTTGGCATGGGTGCATGGTGGAACTTGCTGTTTTAAAAAGTGTCTATTAAGTGATGCATGTTCGTATGGGGGGGACTCAAGAGACTACTGCATCTTCTTATATTGGCTGGGGGGGGGGGGGTTATCCCCTGCATCCATTCATAATGGAAGCAATTAAAAAAACACCATTATTTATCATTGCTCAATGTGTATCATGACCTAGTTCCATTCCAGATTCTGCTGTTCTGAGATGGTGATAAAGCCTTAGGTGGCTTGAGATCTTAAGTGAAGAGTGCACAATTAGTGACAACTCTGTAATTACAATACCTTCTCGCTCATCTCTGGGGTTATTGTTTCCCCCTTTGTCTTTGTCTTTGTCTTTCTTCATTATCTCGATCGGCGGTTCGTTTTTTTCGAGGCTCTTTCTTTGTTTGCATGCGGAATTAACACAAAGCTCTGCGCGATCCCGGCACTGACCTATAAAATCTGCTGCTCAGGCGGTATGCTCACGGTCCCTGTGCACCTCTTTTGAACCCCCGGCTCTCTCTCGCCGACAGACAACAATTAGAGAGTGTTTTTAGAAATCTCCCATTCAGCTTTGATGTGTTAATGAATTTAAAAATGGACCTTGCTGGGGCGCAGTTACCCCTGCTGAGACTAATTAGGGGGAATTGTCTGGATTGTGCGAAGCTTCAAAACAAACTCATAAACATGCCATGTGCCGTTGGAAAATCCTCCAGCACTGTGGAGGTGAATTTAACAGCCTCTTTTTATGACCTTTTTGTTCACTCCCCCAACCCTCTTTTCAAGCGCTCAGAAAGTTTTTTTTTGTATGAAGTAATCAAGTCAAACCACCATCAGGGTCATTAAGGGTCACTATGGCCCTCATTGAAGCCGTGGGCCAAAGTTGGTAGAGTACATTGTGGGCCCCAGGGCTTTAAGTGAAGCGTTGAGCATGCATTCATTTTTGCTGTTCACTTATATGACTTTTTAAAGACTTGATCTTGTCAGGAAATGTCGCGTTACTCCTAACAATTGAAATTCCACATCATCCGCACACTTTGATCCAAGAGATTTGAGATTTTCCTGCTGGCTAGAGTGTGCACAAGATGTTTTTTTCGGGTTTTTTGTTTTTTTCGGGGATGGTGGTGTGAGGTGAGGACTAAGTGAGTAATCTGGCTCTTTGGTATCCTCCAGTGGGGTTTTCAGAGGACACAAGTGCTCACAGCTGTGCCTTGGTCTCAGGCATTTGATCACCACCATTTTTGTCCTCTCAGCAATGGTGTGCTCTGTGTCAGAGATGAAGAGCTTCAACGAGAGGTTTCACTGAAACAGAGCCCTCGAACTGAGGATAGAAGAACAAGGGAAAACAAGATTTGTAGTCCCTTGACACTTAATATTCAGAACAAATCACTTTGGAGCCCGTTTATTTCATTTTTCCACTGCTAGGTTTTTCTGCTCTTCACTTCCAAAGTAATGGAAAGTTAAAATTTTTCCATTCTCTTTTTTCCTTCCAGTGTTAACGGTCCGTGAGACTCCCTATCGTTAACTTTCGTTAACCCGCACAGGAGTGGGACCAACGGGGAGTGGAAACGGAACACGTGCTGGGTTGTAGGGAAAATAGCTTATCTCTTAGTAGAGATTGGTCAGGGAGAACTTCAGTCTGAAGAGCAAATAGAGACGGCGCACTATGGATCAGTCTCCACGTGGTCGAGTAGCATGACAGGGGAGACTCATACTTTCAGACAGGCTGATAATAATCAATAAATAAATATAGATAATTATCTAAGAGCATCTAAGAGGTTTTCACCCCAATTGATATTTCATGATTTATTATTGTTGCTAGTTGTCTTTTAATATTACCCTATTTGGACACACAGTTAATATTAGAGTGTCAATGACACCTACCTGTTACCAAAGCGTGAAGAACCCTGAGAGTTTGAGGGGTTCTTGTGTAGCGAGGATTGTAAGATTTCAGTCTGTCTGTCACAAGCGATTATCATTATTTCAGCACCATTCTGGCACTGAGGCAAAGGAAACTACTAACCAGACCTAATGCGTAACTGGGTATGCATACTTTCTGTAACCTTTTTGTGCAGGTGCATAGAGATCCATGTTTGATGGTGTACATATAAAGGCTAGCTTTTACCAGCCAGTGAAGTTCTGGAAGGTAAAAAGAAAGGCAGGTGATGGAACCAGAGTTTCCATGCAACATATTTCATTTTTACAAGAGGCAATGGAATCAAGAGTGTGACAAATTCAGGGACAAAGATCTATTTTGCAATTTGTATTTTAACATAAATGGTGTGCAGTAAATTGCACTGTATAAAACTGTTCAGCAAATACTCAAGGTACTGAATGTGCCTTAAGTGTGCCTATTGTGTGTAGTTTGCAACTATATGTGTTTCATTAGGACATTTTATCAGACAAGCATTTATCACTGAATTGCCTCTTTAGTGAAAACGATGAAGGATAAATCTGAAAGAAAGGGGGTCAGAGTCTGCCTTTCAGGGGAATTGAGTGTTTTAAAATGAAAGTAAATGTGAGCCCGTTTTACTTTCCCCTCCAATGAGAGTGTTTTTTAATAAGATTCTTATAGACCCTAAGGTAGACTGAGGTAGTGCCGTCGGTCAAAAATTATACCATGCACAGGCAGTAGAAAATCATCTCTTTTCTTCTTTTTCTTCCATTATTAATACTTTTGGGGGGATTTTGATTGAAAGGAAAGATGTGTGTCATTGAATACTCGGGCAGTTTTAAATTTCCCTAGTCCAGCTTCCACCACTCTCCAATCTCAGCTACCAACAACCCTTTCTCAAAAGAACCATATCCCCCAGCAGCTTGTCAGTTAGGGCATCAGTAAATCTTGCCCACTCAAATTGTTGTTTACTTAGTGTACGTATGTATGTGATCATGTAGCTTTTAAGAAAAATAGTTTTGTCGGCTGTTTCCCTCTGGTGGGAAGCGATGGGAGGTTGTGCTCTACAGACACATTGCAGAGAGACTGAAATAAAAAAAACGCTATGCTCTCTAATCTCACATTACCTTTCCTTTTCTGTAAGCTTTAGGGTACTAATGATTGACACCCATTGTTTTCTTGATTCTAATACTTTTTCTCGGTTTACATTGTTTACCCAGATCATTTCAAGAAAGATTGTTTGAGGAAAGTTGACTCATCTGGAAAATTCCATTTAGGTTTCAGTTACACAATTATTCTGTTGAGGCAGTGAATCAAATTCACAAATTTCATATTTATCTCTCTGACGCCTGCACATCCGCATGAACTACAGGCGTTTTGTGGGTGCCTGATGCTTGCTTTCAGGGTAAACAAATAATGAAATGTGCCCGAACAAACCCTGGAAAACCCTTTTTTAATTATGTTTCTCTTCACGGCCCTTCCCCCTGTCCCTCCTCCAGCCTGTAAGTGCAACCTGCACGCCCGGCGCTGCCGCTTCAACATGGAGCTGTACAAGCTGTCCGGGAGAAAGAGCGGCGGCGTTTGCATGAACTGCCGCCATAACACGGCCGGCCGCCACTGCCACTACTGCAAGGAGGGCTTCTACAGGGACCTGTCCCGGCCCATCACTCACCGCCGAGCCTGCAAAGGTATGGACCCTAGAAATGCACAGGACTCGCCTGCATGCAGCCTTCGCTGACCTCGTTCAAATTGAATTAAACTGTGGGAATTATTGTGTCTCTTCTCGTCCCCACCACACGCAAAATAGTCCTAGAAACTCTACTTTTGTTGCTGACAATGAAAGGATTCCACGGAATGTTTTTTCGACGAGATATTTACCACACGCTAAATTAAATTACCAGTTAATTAAGTTACGTCGGTTGTTACATTTGAAGATTGCAAAATGCTTTAGATTCAAAGTAAATATTTAACAGCATGTGTCCTATTTAATTATGTATTTTTTCCTTTGTTTGAACTCATGCGGAGAACAACATGGGTTTCCTCTCGGCTTTTTGTTGCCTCTGGGATATGGCCGATTGTTGCTTCACCAAATCAACAGCAGAAGGACCATTTACAGCAAACCGTGCAGATTATCTGTACAAGGACAAGGTGGAGGTCGGGCAGGGGGAAAGTCAGGTGTTTTCAATTGGCTGGCAAACGGTGATGATTACAAGCGATAGCAGAAGGGGACAAGTGATGGCATAGGTCTGAATAAGAATCAACTTTAACATAAACCATTCCCACCCATGCTTCACCACTCTAGTAGAGGCTTCTCATGCAGTGAAGCCAACCAGCCTGTCTCATCGCAACAATTATAAATGATATAAATAAATTTGAAGATTTTCTCTTATGTCATTTTATAACTGATCTTCTCATGAGGGTTGCAGTAACCCTTCTTTCAGATCAAACCAAAGTTGTCTTATCAGGGCTGCATCACTCAATTTGTAAAACATAATATATTTTTTTCAAATCCATGGTCAAATTGAATGGTGATTGACCTAACCAGGCACTCCAATTATACACACACCCTCCACCGGAGTACGTAATGAAATCCAGATCGCCATGGCCTCCAACACGTGCAGAACGGCACAGGAGAAGGCGATTTGTTTTATCAAAGCCAACAAATGCAGCCATCAGTATTGCCCCTGCGGCAATAAAACTTTATCGCCTCCCTTTCAAAAGCCCGGATGTGTAGGAAATGAAAAATCCCGTGGCACTGGGGATCAGCCTCGGCGGCTGGCACGTTGATTGATCTGAGCTCTTGTTATTTTCAGCTTGTCTCTTTCAAGTCTGTCAGGCCCCCTGAAACCCAGTCCTCCGCTCTTTTTGCCTGTCCTGACACTTCTCAGCCGGCTTTGCGGTGGGGGGGGGGGGGGTTCAGAAATCGGCAGGGTCAGTGTCACGTCTGAAATTGGGTGCTGGCAATAAAATGCAGGTGTCTTGTGAGGAGCGTGGTGGGTAAATGTGCTTTGAATCAGACCTCCACGGCTGGGGTGACCACGTTAGGGCCTCGGAGCCTCTCTCCGCACCTTCTGAATGCTGCCGTTTAATGGACAAGCCAGACATTGATAGATGGGTCAAGTGGCCGGTTCCCCATCTGGTCTTAATCACACCTTTGTATCTGCTGCAGGTAGTTCAAAGTGCCGGTCACAAATCCAGCCACTCAGGCACTTTGGAGGGCTTTGAGTGGCTGGACAGCCCAGCAGGAACAATGCACCATGGTTGACTGTGCCATTTTTCACCCAGGTTTTCATTGTGTCAAAAAGAGAAACATGAGGGAAATAGGATAAGCGTCACGATCACTGGCAAAGCCAGACAAAGCCACGACGAACCCATCTGAAGTGAATGGTTATAAAGAACAGCATGAGACATCTGGGCCCAAAAGAAACAAGTGGAGATTTCTGATGGACCTTGGCATTTAGGGATGAAGATGGATTTGGTAAGATAAAAGAGTAGAGCACAGTGCAATCCAAGCAGGCTTTGCCGGCAAACACCATATAGGAGTCCCTTCACGTTTAAGCAAAAAAAACTGGATGACTTCTTCTAAAGTGAAACACATGTAAAGGGTTTTGAAGGAGAGAAAAGAGAACATAAGTCGGTGTTGAAGTATAAACACAGAGATTAAATTTCAAGCCAGAGTCGATGGTGTCCGGTGAAAGACTGGGACTGAACATGTTTGAAAAAAGAAGAAAGTCCAGAGTTAAAAATTATCTTTCTACAAACATCCCCCGTCTTCTCCTCTATTCAGTTAAGCCCTTGCCTCAGTCCTCATCCCTTTGCCCCGGTATTTTTAGCAAAGCTTTGATTAATTTAGTGAGCGATGGTGAAGCCACCCATTAATCAAAGAAGCAAAAACGGAGCTGCGTTTTTTACATTTCTGTTAAAGCTGCACTGCACCAAGACGACTCATCTCACTGCGACTTTGCGGAACTTCTCTTATTCCTGAATAGCTGCGGAGCAGAACTGGGCTGACTAGGCCGCGTTCGGTTAACCACAGGCTTTCTGATGTGGTTATTCTACAAAGCACCCCTTATCGCCTACATCGGCATCTCGACACGCCCCCACAACGTTCCCAGCTTCAGTGCTTTTCTCTCCTCTGGAAGCTACTTGTTAAGGGGTATCATAGCGAGCCACATCTCCCACAGGCCAGCCGATGGGCTCATACTACGTCCCTTTTTCTTCATGGGCTGGTGATGGATGTGAGCAGTGCCCTCTCTGACTCAGGATGGTATATCAAGTGTGACTAAAATTAGCTACAACCAAAGGAAGACAAGTCTTCTGTAATCTTCTGTAAATTGCTGTGAGAACTCATCCTTTTAGTTGTTATTTGTGTTTTTGTTTTTTACATTTCAACACAGAAGTTTAGGGGATTTTTAAATTTTTTTTAAGTTCTGAGGGTCTTGGCAAATCTGCAGATTTGGAAACTCTATACGAAATAGCAGAATTTTGTAATGCCTCGTGTGAGAGTTGAATAGAGAAGATAGAGCAACAAACTCTCTGGTTTCATTCCGTAAGGGAAAAAGCATTAGGTGTGTTAGCAGGTACTGTTGCAACATCTGAGAAGAAATGAGAAATAACAAGGAAATGCTATGTTTGTCATTCCCAAGTAAGCGCCAGATTGATCAAAGAATTATTTCATAGATAGATTTCTCTCACATTCAAATAATATTTAAATTTGACAAATATGAATTAATTACCTTCCTGAATTTCAAACTGCCATTGTCACCTATACTTTTATTTCTTCTTTTAAGATTAACAAAGAATCGTTTTTACTGAAGAGATAATTCATATATATATACATATA
>JAOVYW010000074.1:5802965-5819671 GCA_025775045.1 Hiodon tergisus | reverse complement strand
GTGTGTGTGTGTGTGTGTGTGTGTGTGTGTGTGTGTGTGTGTGTGTGTGTGTGTGTGTGTGTGTGTGTGTGGAAAAAAAAACATTTTTTAAAGCCGCAGAATAGGGGAGTGGAGGCAGGGAGAAAGAAGGCTTGAAAGTGAAAACAAGTGAGTGAGCAACCGGTGGAGGACAAAACCCCTGAAAAACAAGAAACGAGGACGGAAGAGAGTGGTTGACCGCATGATGGATGGTGATGAATGTTTTCAGAAAGTCGGGAGGGAAACAAAAAAAAAAAAGAAAGGACTGAATATTGAAGAGAGAGAAGCACACAAGATACATTTAATGGGGCTAGGAATGGGAGTGAACTTTGAGAAGGGGGGAGGTCGCCAAGGCATTTGTAAGGAGTAAAGCCGCTAATGCAAATTGGAGCAAAATCCATTAATCCAGGGCGTTGTGCGACTCCTGTGCTTAATGTGGAATTACGAGCCAGGAACACACCATAGTTCAACCAGTGACCTACTAACTACTGTTTTATATTTGTCCTTGTGTGAAATTTCTTTTATTATTTTGGTCGAACTTGGTTGGAGACCGATTTACCTAAGAATACAGAGGTCCCTATATTTCACAGTATTTCAACATATTCTATAAGTATGATTTTTGTAACGTTTCACTGAATTTAATTTTCGGCATTCGTTAGGCTTTGACTCCTTCTCTCACTCTCACTTCCAACTCTAGCTCTCTGACTTGGCAAAACCCAGAAATGGGGTTGTGATTGACCAATTCACACAACAACGTGAGAATGAAAAGCCGTTTGGAATAGGAAAAAGAGAAAACAAGAAGGATCATCTCGAGTTACACCCTTGATAAATAATCAATCCGGTGAACACAAAGTGTGGGGCGTGCTTTCAAAATTGCCAAAGATAAAGACTCTTTTAACTGTGGTTTCTATTTTTTTCCATTGCTGAAGCAAAAACAACATGATTAAACCATGCTCTTCAGTTTGTCGTTTTTTTCTTTCTTCTGGTGTTTGCCAACAACCCACTCCCGCCATTCCAAAAAACAACCATTGGAAATACCCCAGCAATCCCCATCCTTTGCTCAGTTCTACCCTCTCCCGTTTCTGTCTGACTCCAGCATGAAATCAATTTCTGGCCTCCTGTTTGCGCCCTTTTAGTCTCTCTGGGAAAGGAAACCCATTATGAGCGAGTTTCAGAGGGACACCCTTCCTGAAAGCCCTCTGCTTGGCTGACTAGGAGGCAAGCATATGCTCTCTGTGTCCATCTTTCTTTTTATCCTTCACTGGATAGAACTGCTGTAATGAATAGGCAAATACGTCGTCAGATTAATTAAAGCATTATTTCAGGTTTATATGTTTCCTTATTGCACTACTATTTTTATGACTCCTCCTCCTATTTGTGACAAGCTAACATTTAAACTAACCCTGCGACTAGATTCAGTCAAAGAGGTTGGTTACGTCATCAAAATTACCAACTGACTAGGCCCCATACGCGTTTAAATAAACTTAGATTACTTATTGTGCATATCCTACTTTGATAATGTACCGTATATTGCATGCAATGTTCCTGGAACTGTTTACATCCAAGAATTTACACTTTGTGCCTACTAGAGGGAACAGATACAATAAAAAGTTATATTTAGACTACTAACTTTGACCTAACCGCTAACTTTCAAGCTAAATCTGGTCAATTGAAGACTGAATAGCCCCAACGCCCTGGGGCACTGACCTCAGTTGAGAACGCATGCGTCCCTGTGGTTGCTTGAATTCATTACAGATTTTCATTGACAACAGAATATTCGTGGTACATGCTGACCCTGAAGAGGGGACCAAGTATTCAATTTATGAGTATTTTAAACTTTTGATGAAGCATATAGATGCTTTCAGAGCATTGAAGTACACATGGAGCACTCTGTATTGTGGCTGAAATCCTGAGTCCCTCAGACTCCCCAACTGGGGCATTGGTTTTCATCAACGTTTTGGGAATGTAACACAGCAACAAGTTTTCATGCGCTGTAAATGCTTCTTTTCGAGAAAGTGTTTCTTTGACCTGTCTGGTCTTCGGGGACCAGATTATGCTGATGACTTTTCAGAGACCGCAACGGTACCTTATCAGAAGTAGCACTGGGTGGTCAGTGCTGGATGATCTTGCATTCCGTTTTTTAGTCAATTCATGCAACATTGTTGAGAGTTACGTTGGCCTACAAGCCTGTTACTTTCTTTTTTTAACTTTGCCTCCCCATCTCATTACATGTCCTTTCAGTATATTTCAATAATCTGAATTTGGAGAAGTGGTTGACCTCTATTCTGGAGGTGCTGAAGAAAGTTTTATTCCCTGTGGCAACTCCTGTACTTTTTTTGGCACACTTGGTGGTTACTGCTTGAAAGCAATATTATATGTGAAATTATACCCTTTCACAAAACCAATTACGGCAAATGTAATTTTCCACACAGGGTGCAGGAGACCTATCTGTACTATCGGTGTGCACAAAATAATGTTGGTGGGGTGCAATTAATTAATTATAATTGATAAATGAGCTCTGGAAAAATCCTCAATGTCTGAACTAATGGTCAAGGTAGTTTTCAAAAAATGTAAACCCCCGGTATCCCCGCGCATCGGGAATCAAAAGGGTTTTCATTATATTTAGATTTTACTGAAGGAATGATAGATGATATTTGAAAAATTTAAGTGGCTGGTTGTATGTCTCATGGCTGAAAGAATCTTACTTTGTGGCAGCAATGTGTAGAAAAAGGAAGCAAAGACATATGTGGGATGCTTTTTCTGAACCAATTTTTCTGTATCAGGGTCCATAATCAGTCTAAGCGCCTTTTCCTATTTTTTCTGGGGGCACCCAGTATTGGCTGTTTTATCCCTTCATCATAATAAATGTCATTACTCCATCTTCACTTGGACTTTACATTCTTTCTGCCATATTTTCATCCATCGCGCATTATGCCATTATGTTATAGATGTTTTCTAACAAAAGAACACATCAATTTCCAAGCAATTTATAGCAGAATGTTGTTGAAAGACGTCAAACCAGAGCCATTCTTCAGTTAACAGTCCAAAATTAATTAACTAACAATGATGCTGGATGCCAGCTGCCTGCCACATTGTTTGATTATGAGACACCTGTGTCACAAAAAGGTTACTTTGTTAATTGCTGGAAACAGAAAACACAACACAATATAACTTTTTTTATGTCTATTTAATTAAAGACAACAAAGTTGACCCTTTTGTCATAAAAAATAATATTACATTTATTACTGTTCCCCATAAGGGAATAAAAAACTGTAAGAAATTACTGTAATTAGGCAAGTGTGGTCATCAGTCATTTCAGTTTCAAAACTTAACCAGACAAATTTTATAATTACTTTTCTTTTGAGCCAATCAATAAATATGATCCCTTTTTTGAAGTCCTATGGCATATATAGCCACGGTAATTTACTTGGATTTGGACCCATGCCATGTCTTTGTATTTACCTGTTAGTGAGTGAAACCTCTCATTCATTTAAACTGTATGTGGTTGGGACACTGTGCAGGTGCATTTGCAGTGAAATGGTTCATACAGAAGTAAATTAAACATGATATGAAGCAGTGAAAATGGAGGCTGAGGTGCCATTCCTCAATGAACTGCCACTGCATAATCTAGGTTGACAGGGTTTTCATCATCCAGGAGCCACCCTGCTGCACTCCGTGACTCCTGCTAGAATCGGGCGGTCACCAAGGGTCCTTTGTGAGCGTTATCACTCAGCGACGAGTGATGGCGGACCTGCCTCTCGCTCTAATTAGAGAGGTGAGAAGGCTGAACTGGCTGGTGAGGCAGAGGTGGAGAAGAGGGACGGGCTGGAATGTTACCGGCAGGATGGACAAAACGAGGGAAACAGGAGGCTGTGGGAAGGCCCCGGGATGGGCAGGTGTTGCTCAAAGGTTTATGGTGGCTGGTGGTTGCCCGGTCAGGATGATTCAAGAAAAGCCTAAATTGACCCCACAGAATGCACTGATTCAGACCTTTTTAAGGTTTATCTATAATAAGCAGAGTTCCAGATTCCAAAGAAATTATTTTGCCCTAAAATTTTAAACATTGCCTGTAGGTATATTTACTCCATGGTCAGAACCCATTATATATATTATATTTAAAGTCGGACACACATTTCTGTCACATACTTTCTCAGTTTGTCTCACGCCGCTTGTCAGATGAATCTTGACAGCTATCCCTCCCGTCTCCTCTCGCACCCGAGGCCATTGCTGACTCATCTCACATTCCTGCCTGCGCACCTGGGCCTTGAGCCGTCAGCACCATGGCAACCAGGACACAGCTGGGCTCGCAGCTATCTTACGATCCATCTGCCCTGACACAGGTGGGAAGAGATAGGAACGCCCTGACGGGACACCAGTGCCAGATCCAGGCAGGTAGAGAGAGAGGGAGGAGAAACCAGAGGAATGATCAGGCATCGAGTGTCTTTCCTTGAGAAGGTCTCTATCAGGATGAATACTGGATGAAACAAAGCTAAGGATTTCAGTCTTCCTCGTACAGCATTATGTTTCTAATTATGTTTCCTTCCAAATTTTTAACAATATGTAAACATATCATGGTCATAAGGTTGAGAAAACTTTAAAAGCCATTTTTAAACTGATGTCATGAAAATTGGGACAGAGTTTTGAGGAAGGTATAATTTAATACTCTATTTAATATGGTTTTCTGGAAATTGATGGGAGTTTAATATGGCTCTGATTTTGTGTATTTAACCTAGTGCTTTTCGAGATTATCCCACTATAATCCTGTTAATAGTATCCTGTCACACTTAGCTATAGTCATATATTATAAAGGTCCCATCTACAACACTTTACATTATTTAATTCAAATATATTTCACATATTTAGACTGGCATACCTTCAGCTCCAGTGCGGGACACAAAATTATAGACATTTCGATGAACATGAAAGGGACAGGTGTGTTCCCTCTCTGAACCTCTGGATAGTGCTTTATAGCTGGCTTGCAGTTTTATTTGGCCATCGGGGTTTCCTATTAGTTACACAGGCAGTTTCTCCCGGCTGTTTCTACGACAAAGGCGAGGGATTTTTGTCTTAAATTGAATACATGCAAGCTGAATGCACGCAAGTTGGTCATCTGACCAAAGATTCTAATTATTTATCAGCTACCTCAAATTGCCGCAAATGTCCATCTGGTTGGAATAAGAATGCACAAAGAAAAATAGAAATCTGGACAAAAGATCAGTACAATAGCCTCTAAAATACCCAGATAGCCATTTCAAACCAACTGGACGCAATTCATCAGAAGAAATGAACGAAGCCCTTGGAACCACAGTAGTGATAACACTTATGATTGTTCAGAAAATAAATGCAATTAAGAAATTATATTGCATTCCACCAAATCAGCTGTGTGAGTGTGCCCTGCGTAAGGGCAATCGCCTTTCTTTTCATTATTAAAGGAGCGGGAAGCCATCAAAAGGGAAATGGGTTTCTGCCCGGGCCGACCATAAATCCTCCAAAGGAGCAATTTATGGAACAATAAGATAGGATTTATGGGGCACAGAAAATGAAGGCAATTCTGAAGTGTTGGAAGAAAGATGACATGGGCTCTTTTAGACTAGCTTAGTCAAGGATTTCTCTCCCCCGTCTTCTTTTCTGCCTTGGCTGATGGTAGAATATAGGGCAGGGGTTCTTAACCTGGGGTCCATGGACCCCCAAGGCTTCAGGGGGTCCGTGAAAGTCCAATTAAAATGTAACATTTATATTCATTTATATGGGGGTCCATAGCTTTCACTAAAGAGGGGGTCCGTGACTCAAAAAAGGTTAAGAACCACTGATATAGGGCAAGGAGAAAGTGGAGCACCACCCCAGCCAGTACCTAAATAACACACTGTAACACAACTCAAATACTGAGCAAGGGGGCTGAGACCAATGAGTAAAACTACCAGTCCCATTTTTAAGAGACATTTCAAAGACCTAACAAACGTTGTTGCATCAGAATATTCGACAAGCCGCATGTTAAAAAAAAAAAACATTTTCAGCCTTGAGCAGGTATTACATTTTTAGCTAGCATATAGAAAAATAAAATAAAAAGTACACATCTGTCTATACTGAAGAACATACAGCAGTAGTTTTATAAATTGATAGTCTAGAATAAAATGAAAAATTTAGCAATGGGGTATTCAACACAAGTCCTTGAGGGCAGCAGTGTCTGCAGGTTTTCATACCACCTTGCTTCTTAATTATTAATAAGAAATTACAATTGGCTTTTTCCAACTGTAAATCAAATGAAAATCAGCTCAAAAAACCATATGACACTGGTGTGCCATTACATCTATGAATTTTCCCTTGAATCACCACAGGCGACCTCATGGTCAAATGTCATTGTCGCCCAATGACTAGGGGTTTCCACTCACTACTGCACATCTTACCGGAGAGGCGAGCTGCTCAATCCGCGTTGCATCACGTTATCCAAGTCAATACACCATAGACCAATCCCACTTTTGACACCATCATGACGATCGGGGTCTCTCTGACCATCCACAATTCAAACCCCGGTCTCCTTTTTTCAACCCATTTTGAATTATTTGAATAACCTGTAAAACTCTTCTGCTCATGAACACAAAATGTGGTATGTATACTGTACCAAATGTGGTAGGTATACTACCACGTAATTGCAATTATCAGTATAAAATGATTGTGCATTTTTTCATATCAATTGAAATGATGAATATATTTACTTTCTTTCTGAAATTTCATAAATTTCTACTCAGCAGTATGATGGATCACAGATTGATTTGAATGAGTAGAACATTTACACCCGTATCTCAAAAAATGTGAAAAATTATATATAGTTGAGCTTTGAACTAAATATGGTAAATATGTGCACATTACATGCAATGTTAAGAATGTAATTTTTAAGAAACATGAATCACGTTGACTTCACATTTGGAGAGCAAGGCCTATAAAAATTTTGAAGACTGTCCTAGTTTATCAATATGCAAACTACATTTTTTGTAGTTTACTAAGTTGTAGTCGGTACTTATGTTCCAAAATCTATGCCAGAACTGTAGTTTTTGCAGTAATTTTCCATGGGGTCCAATCAGTTTTTTCTGGAGCCATACTGAGTTTGCTCTGATTTTTAAAATTATTATTATTATTAGCGGTCAAAGCAAAGTGATATAATACAAAACAATATGGCCTTAATTCATTTGGGAGCAACTGTTTAGTAAATAAATATAGCACTTTAAGATAAGGCACTTGACTAAAACCCCCTGAAAGCAAGCCCAGGGCAACTGCAAGGAATAACTTTCTAAGACGAAGTAGAAGAAAACCCTAAGAGGGTTTTTTTTTTTTTTAATTGGTACCAACCCTGCTGTAGTCAACCAGGCAATATATTCTAAAGGGAAGTGAAATAAAGAATGTGCAAAATTCAAACATTAGGAAGTTTGGAATGTCATAATTCATAAGGGCAGTCATTGCAGCTTGTGGTCCGGTCTGTAATTGGCACACCATTTTCAGAACAAACACACTTTGCATGCTTGATGGGTACCAAGAACTGCACTGAGTTAGGGCCAAAGCTGTGTCATTTGTGTTCTTTCACAAGAAGGTCCCGCAGAAGGGCGAGAGAGAACAGAAAAGGATAGAAAAATGGGTGCGAGTGACTGCACAACGGTCTATGTTCTACCAGTTGTCTGTGCTTTGAGTGTAGTATGTTGTAGACTCACCTGACTGGGTAACAGGGTTGCTGCAGGCGTCCCAACTTAACCTTAGCCGTAAAGCTGGCTCTCACTGTGATGCTGGCTCTTACAAACAACAATGGAGTGATTCATGGAGCATTGTTTATTAAGAACCCATATGGACAGAAGCATCATAACCTTGAGTTAAAAAGTATGGGTGGGTTGGATTGCAAAAAAATGGTTTACCCTGGTAAACTGCAGATGGAACAGAGTTTCAAAGCAAATAGTGAGTCTTATGTTTATAGAAAAAATAAAAGTGCTTTTTTTTTAAGTAAAGGAATACTGTTGTGGTGTTAGCACTTGAGGGATTGTTGAGAGTTGGAAAGAATAGAGAGGAAATTTGAAAATAAAATATCTATGAGAGCTCTTACACTCTTGACTTTATATAACAAATATGGCAAACAAATGGCCATTGCATTCAGCATGACCAGGATTGTTTTTAAAGTTGCAATTCCAGGTGGATTTCTCATTTACATGGTGAACGTACTCGGCAATTTCTCAAACCCATCTACAATCAATCACAGGAACCACTTTGATAGCTGAAGGGCATGCGCAGTCAGGAGAGATGACAAGCGGAACGGGAGTGTGACAGTGACTGGAAACAAAACAGAGGTCCCCTTCATTCTCTACCAGGGTGGGCATGTGACAGGGCTCAGCGGTGAAGATTTACCCTCTTGTGCTACCAGGACGCAAACAGGCTGCTTTGCGTCTGTGATTTATTGGCATTGCTGCTTCCGGACTCTTCCACTGCACCTAGGCCATTTGTCATTTCTAGCCTAGATGGACACTCTAACCCACACAAGCTCCACTTTAGATCCTGTGATCTGTGATTCGCATCATAGTTCGCAATATTAAATTACGTATACTAGCGGCTGCTCAAGTTATTTCAAGAAATCTGCAGGGGATTATAATTTGAGTTGCCTATGCACAGGTCAGTGGAGGCTGCACAACAGGACTCAAAAGGGAAACTTAATATAAACATAATTTACAAAATCAATTAGGAAAAAGGACTGATAATTGTTTGTCATTATAAATAGGAATGATAACATTATATTCAGTCAACATTTGAGGCTTTTGAACAAACGCCTTTTCTAAGTAATTGTTTTCATTTCGTTTTTTGTTTTTTTTGGGGGGGGGGGGAGGTGGGGTTATTGCCTTGCCATGTCTATAACACATCTCAATGAAACCTGGGAAGTACTTCACAAATCGGGCAAAACAAAATTTACTCAAATCAGCTGGCTCAGTTTCATGACAGCGAATTCTGGTTTAAAATATTTGGCTCAATCAAGCCGGGTTGGTAATCCCGAAATGTGCTTGTGCGCTTTTTTCCTCAAAAGGCAGCTAGGCAAGGGGCAGAAAAAGCAGCCATTGCTATGGACTCTTCTCTGCGGAGATGAATAATTGAAGTAAATTGAATGAACGATACAAGAACATAATTATGGTGAAGAGAAAAACAGTGGCCGCAATCGTGGAAGCATGGCAGAAGATTACTGACACGGTGACGCTCGAGTTAATAATGACACCTAACGGCATAAAATGGCATTATGTAGCAAACAGAATCAGGAATATTCCCATTTATGCTGTTAAAATTGGAGTTGAGTTCATGTGCGGAAGGTTACGCCCATTGTAAGTTTCTGAGTATAGCATGGCTCTTAAGAAGCATGCAGTTTATATTATCTTTGTGATTCTTAGCTGGTGACTAGTGAATATGCCTGTGTTACCCACAAGTTTTGGCATGCTCCCATATATTATTATGTATTAAAACATACTCCAGGGAGTGATGTCAATGTCCATAGTGAATTCGTTCTCCACGAGCTTGGGGTCTCATCCAGTATATTGTGTTATTATATAGTTATATATAATATAAATATGGGTTATACCAGCAAAAGTGGTAGCCAGTGTGCAAGTCTCAAGAGATAAATTAATCTATTTGCAGATTAAACAATTTAGCAAGTGGCCTATGTTGAACAGACAAAGATAACTAATATTTTATCATCTGAGTAGTCTAGCGGATCATGTATGCCCCTAAATAGTACTTTTTGCAAGTCTTGCAATTTTTCTACCTATATTGATGGGATTCTGTATGAAAGAATGTGCCATGTTTGTCACACAGG
Organism: Hiodon tergisus; assembly: GCA_025775045.1. Lineage (NCBI taxonomy): Eukaryota > Metazoa > Chordata > Actinopteri > Hiodontiformes > Hiodontidae > Hiodon > Hiodon tergisus. Next base: position 5,809,827 of record JAOVYW010000074.1, on the reverse strand, counting down.
AACAGCCCACACTGCCGGACCGCCCACGTTGATTGGTCGAGGTGTGGGATTTTATACTCAAAGTTGAACTAGGATTGGTTGCCATAGTTATTAACCGAGCTATCAGTTAAGCTTTCTTCATGAAACCAAAGCTGGTCTTCAAAGTTAGTTGGATAATGGCAAAGTTAACCGCCTAACTCGCTGATCCCACGTTGTGAAATGCCCCCCTGATGCTTTGTTGTTGTTGTTGTTGTAAGGCTCTCCCCCTGCTTCCTTAAAAAAAAAAGCATGCATCCGGAGCACAAAGCTAGTCCAACTGCTTGTCTTGAAGCAGGTGGCATAAAAAAATCAATGGAATGCCGAGCGCCCTCAAACCGTAAAACGATCGGGAGTAGGAGTCATCCCTATTAGTGCTACCACACTGCCCTCTGCTGGCTCATCAGTGTCAGTGCAGGACTCAAGTAGAATGCGAAAAAAGAACGAAGATCTCCCTGGAAAGGAGGAAGTCTGACTGGGTGCCACTAGTGGCAAACGCTTCAGCTCTGGTGTCCAAGGTAAGCACTTCACTTGACTGAGCATATGAATCTAAAACACTATAATAAAACACACAGAGGCCCAAGGGGGTTTAACTTTTTGACACCAGTTTCAGCTTGGTTTCTGAGAAGTGATTTACAAGCTGAACAAACAGGGAAGAAACGAGTCAGACTTTTCTGCCTAGAGAGGGCCAATCTTGAAATACAATTTGGCTCATTACTGTGTTACTACATCCTAGTTCATATAAGCTCAGTCTTTTTACAGTTTGCTTCTGTATGTAAAAAAAAAAACAACCAAAAAAACAACTTGCCTTTGTTTTCCTGTTTCCCTGGCCTGACAGAGAGTTAACTTCAGTATGAGCGGAGTACTTACAGGTCTCACAGCACCCCCTTATTCCAGTGACCTGATATATTTGATCCATTGAATTCTGTGCCCAAAGCATATTGGGAAGACTGAAAAAGGAAACAAAGAACACTATTCTCTTGCCTCAGGACACACAAGCGTAGAGACTAAGTAAACTTGGTTTGCATGTGAAGAGATTAAAGGTTAGGTTGGAATAATGCTTTTGCGCACTGGCCACCACCCTCCATTTCCCCACCACCACCTTAAAGATTAGTTTTTTAGTTGTTTTTTTTAAGGCATGCATTAAAAACCGCTTAGATAAACAGTGTATTAGACCATGAACATTCCAGGCCACCCAGGGAACCAGGACAGTTTGTGTTTCCTTTATTCATTACCATTTTCCCTGTCTTTCTCACCCTTTAATCAAAGAGCAATTTTTAGTTTTAGGGGCTACCCCAGATGTGCTGAGGCACCCAGAATTCTCAGATGCAAGATGGCATAGTCGATTGAAGTCTACGGCTTTAAATCGCTCTCATTATTCAAACCTGCGCTGTTGAGGTCTGGGCCTGCAAGCACTGCAGCAGAATTGGCATCTGTGTGTATGGAAATTCACCATTTGAAAACAAAAATGAAATACAAGGTGCATATAAACCAACTCAGGCACAATACTTGCTGTCGTTTGTATTTCTGCAATGTGGTTCCTACTGAATCAATTTCTGGTTAGCGATTAACCAGAACAGGGAGAGACTTTCATGGCGTGTGGCAGAAGGTGCTGGATTCTCCTGAATTGTACGATCGCAGAGTACCCATACCAGATGCTGCTCAGCTGGGTTTATTTTTTCGGAGTTCTTTTTAAGTAAATGTTAGTGTTAGTATATTGCATTTGCTGCTCTGGCAAATCCAAGTGAATTTTATTCCTGTCTGTGTTCTTTTTTATACAACCTGTAACATGAGATGCATGAGATTTTACTCAGTTATTCCAAGAGACGGACACATGTAGATGGGGTGCACATGTCATCATAGAGAAGGGCTTTAGGCCCCTTAAGTCTTCAACTCCTCTGCTCATTTGGATTGCATTGTGTCCAAAGTGAACTTGGTCATTAGTTCCAACATATGAAAAGAAATTAAAAGTGGTAGTTTGAGCACTAGGCTCTGGAGTTCAGGGTCATGGGTTCTGGAGAAAGGCACTTCTCCATAATTGTTCCATTAAAAACTCAGCAGCATATAGAACGTGTAAAACTTAAGGCAGTGTCAGCCTTCTAAACCACACGAGTGATTTAATACTATGTTTTTGCTCCACTTCTGTTCTCTGTGGTTTAATTAGCCTAATTATTTGATTCAGTGAATACATTCCTGCAGGCATTTTATATTGTGTTGGACAGTACCTTGAACCAAATGCAACTTTAACTTTGTTCTCTTTCCAGAGCTTTTTAAGTATGTCAGCTCAAGAACAGCAGTTGAGCGACCTCCTTTATAGCTACAGAGCCTTCCCTCTCCTGGTGTGTCCGGGTTCCCTGATCAGGGGTTTTGTTGTGGCTGTGTGTCAGAGGCATGCTGGGGGGAGAGGTCTGACACCTGGCCCCCCGGTGCTCCCCAGGACGCTTGCCCGCAGCTCTGAGTGGAAAGGTCCAGGACAGGGGAAGGGAGCAGCTGCTTTGTGTTACGCCTCGCCCTGCCGCTCTCAAACAGCGCTAATGGCCGTCATCCCATGTTATTAATTAGCATCTTTTTCACTCCTTTCGCTCTCCTTTTATGAGGGAAGAAGTATGTGACGGAAGTGGGGTTGGCTACAGGGTTGCTGGACTTCGGTGTTCGTTTTCTTGACCCCGTACCTCATTTGTTTCAGTCTGTTTGTTTGCACAGGTCTGCTCAGCCTCGCTCCGCAGGAGTGATATGCTCTGCCATCATGTCTTTCTTTAGAGTTTAACAGGATCCCTGCTTATCTGTTTTAAGTGCTATTCCCTCCCTTCCAAAGACCCAAGACATGCTACAATTCACCATCAGTCATGGATCCTTATTTATTGTGAAAGATTTTCCATGTGCAGTGCTTCAGACAGGACATTCAGGAAGACATGCCACACAGGAATATTATATTCTGGTAAACACGCACAGATAAATAAAGTTTTTTAAAAAATAGGTTACAATCTATTTGGACTGCTATTTGTGGTCTAAAGAAAAGAGTTAAAATAAGCTGAATAAAATGATGAGAAGTGTTATATGACCCTTCGCACAGTATCATGGAAACAGCATCATTATACAGTCTTTCATCAGTTCACTCTTCTTGAATTCTATGCTTTTGAACAAAAAAAATGGGCCTTCATGTCAGTCAGTACCAACGACTGAATGCTTTGATAGACTCATGTTTCCCTGGGGGGGGGTTGTCTACAGACAACCTGGACACAGCGCCACCTGTCCAGGCTGGTAGGCTCTGCAGGGACACAGTCTGCGGTAGGAGGGGTGGGCACCTGCGCAGCTGTACAGTAACTTGTTGTCCTGCGTGGAGCAGCGACGACCCCAGGGGCTGTAGGCCGGGAACAGATGGTCCACCCCCCGCTCGGTGTTTGCGCATGTCAAGCCAAGTCTGAGAGGGGAACAGCAACAATATAACTGAATTCACTATAAACCAGTATCTTGGACAGTTCTGGTCTGAGTGGTGGAAGAAGAGTCACAGTACCAAAAATGACCCGTGAGCTCATAAGGCCATGCAATAGGTTGTGACCAGGAATTGATCACAATCTCTCCCTGAGAGGGCATTTGAAGTGTATAAACATCGGATTTATCTGGTCCTTATTTGACGGTTGGCACTTCTGAAAACCTGTACATTGCCATGCTGAGGTCTTCTGAAGAGTTTAACATGTACTTATTTTACAAACGCTTGAACCGATAAACAGATTACGTCATCCCTCATCTGATGCGCCTTAGTTTGTAGGATATATATGTATATGAAAGTCGGTAGAAAACACCAACACAGAGAATGTATTGCAGTGACAGACAACCTTTTTAACTCTGTTAGAGGAATAAAATGCTTTTTGATACATGCATGTGTATATGTGAAACATCAGAATTCGCCTATCAACTCCCCCCATAATAACAACTGGGGCCGCATTTGTCCCCTCTCACCTTTTAAAGGCTTTAGGATGGTTAAGGTGATAGAACAAGGCTGGCTCACAAACCAGGGAGGCCCTCCGACACACCGACACACACGACTGGCCCAGGGGGCCCAGGTGAACAGACAGAGCCTCCTCAGGAGGCCAGGTGGGTAGGGAGGCGCTGCAGAAGTCCTAGGCCAAGACAGCAGGGATAAAGTTTAAGGAACTACAGTCAGCGGCTCTACAACCAGAGAACCTACAGGTTCCCAATCAGCACCTGACATACAGCACTCCCAGAATAACTCTTGAACTAACAGTTTAAGTGCATCGGACTTGAGGAAACTCTGGGAACAACAGGGATAGTCAAAGTCGTTTCAATCACAAGAACAGAAATACTACCTGGTGAGTGATGTAGGCACGCACTCTCTCTAACATCCCCTCACATGTAAATTCACGGGGGATGAAAGGATTCACCTGGAACGTAAACAACATCTTAATTTTAAAGGATAGAGAACTGAGTGTAGTTTATGCATCATTCTTACAATACAACTTTAATGGTAAATTAATATCAGATTCAAACATGTCATTTTCATCAACACATACAAATGATATCTTCATTAACAGATACTAAGTACGTCGGCCTAATTGTTTAGCTAACATTTGTCCACGTGTGTCAGTTACCTCCTGATTCAGAATAGTTCTGACAACCTCCCGAACCTCAGAGGAGTTGTCCATGTCCACAGTCCACACATAAGGCTTGCCAATGAATTCCTCAGCATAGGGGTGCTGGGAGTGGACCTAGGATAAAGGGGAGTAGACTCATTGGCATATATTTTAATCCATGTCTGTACTTGTTTGAATAACATCCACGTGGCTGACGTTCTTTCAAGCGTCCACAGCAGACATATGCAATTAGCACCAGGAAAGAGACAGGCAACAAAACCCAAGTGGGTCAAAGTGAATTTCTCTGAAGGAAGTCTTGGAAGACCGTGTACCTGTCGTGTCGTGGGCTTTCCCTTGTAGAAGTTGCTGTTCTCGGGGGAGTGGGGGGGCTGGAAGCGAGGCTGAAGGAAGGCGCATCCCAACCCAATGGCCTCTAGGGGGGCTGGACCCTCATATGGAAACCCAAGACCAACAAACAGCTGTTGAAAGTCAACCCAACATGGCAGTTACTGCAACCTGCCCATAAAATATGGAATATATCATTACTAGCTACTAACAATTACTTTGTAAAGTTGCATTCACACGGATAATTTACTCTTGAGCTATGAATGTGAAGAGGCATATTCTGCCCGCTTTTCCATTATTCAACAGATGGATAATTAAAACATTTTTATATAACAATTTCAGGTTTGTTTGTTTTTTTCAATCTTTCATTGCACTGTTCCGAGTTTGGACCTGATGCCCATAGAGTCTTGCCTTGGCTCTCTTCAGAAGCAGCAGGAGTTGGTCTTGGGACAGCAGGCCATGGTTGGTGACAAAGTTGGGAAGAGACAAGGGTTGGCCTGCCGGCTGGTACACAGTGCCATGAACCTCCAGCTCTCCACTGATAGCCTCCAGATAACGCTCCTTCCCCTGCAGAGATGTGGAGCGAGGGAGCCTAGCTGAATAAAATACATCGGACAGGCCTAGGAGGTCCCAGTACAGGACAGAAAACTCGGTCAAGTCAAAAAAAAAGGATTAGTACAGTGCTGCACATATTCCACGTTCCAAAGTACAAAACAGCTGGTATCATTCCTTGTCATTTCAGACAAGGTTATTCATGTAGAATTACCTATGTGGGGAAATGACCTACCAGTGATTGGAATTCAGTATGGAGATTAATTATTTTCACATATTCAATTCATGTTTCAATGGTTCTTATATGAGCGGCTCTTGTTTTTAATATTAACTGTTAGGCAGAAAAAGACATATTCCAGCAGTTGACATATTCTATCAATTCATTGCTAAATTTCATTACTTGCCACATGTAGCCTTGTTTCCCATAGACCACTGCCATGCTCTCCTTCCTGTTGGTCGGCGTGTCCATATCCTGCCTGACTTCTGGCTCTTCACTCACAAAACCCATGAAAGAGTTGTCAGGCGTATGGGCTGGTTGAAAAACAAAAAAACTCACAATTTGAAGAAAAAAACATAGAGTTGTAAATAAAATTGTATACAATGCATAACCAGAATACTCCTGATAAACAGAATGCTTATAATATGTAGTTGTACCGTTTATGTGGATTTCATTCAAATTAAACAACCAAAAGATGTGGTAGTGGTTCAACACCTTTGGTTCCTTTTTGAAGATTTAAATGAAGTAAAAGAGAGGAGAGGTGATGAAATGACCACTCTGTGGCAGTAAGAAAAGGTTTGTATGGTCAGAAATGCACATATAACATTTTAGCAGGCAAGGCAGAAGCAGGCCAATAATAGAGATAAAAAGGCAGGATGTCTTGGGTTCTTTTTAGTAATTATGCCTGAATTGTGGCCTTTCCTGCCCTCTTCCCCACATCAGTTAGATTACTATAAACACTGTAGACAAAGCCAGGTGTGAGAGATAGATATTTATTTAAGAAATGGAAGGAAGGTGTAGTATCTGATTGAGAGGGAAAGATAGAAAGTTGATTTAGAATTTTGTCCTTTAAAAAAAGTACCTTAAATGTTTTTTTTGTTTTTTTCTTATGCAACAGGTAATATAATTTGTTTTCATATCGCCCAACAAAACTAAATACACTTTGTTCAGAAAAAGGAAATAATATTTATTGGACAAATCATGACAGAGGAGCAGGGACAGCTGTGATGATTTGATGACGATGAGGAAAGAGAAGCAGTAGAGGGTCTTCATTGTAAGCGGTTTAGACATCCGACTGGCTCTTGCGCCCTTCAAAAGTTACGTGAACAACGTTTCTCTTTGTCCAATCTCCCCCATTAGC
>JAOVYW010000074.1:5791768-5802865 GCA_025775045.1 Hiodon tergisus | reverse complement strand
CCCATTAGCTGCCTTCAAAAGTTACGTGAACAACGTTTCTCTTTGTCCAATCTCCCCCATTAGCTGCCGTCTTCAGCGACCAGCACTCCTTCTTTATGGAGCCACACAAATAAACTGCGTTTTCCCGGCTGACAGAGCGACTGGCAAGTGACCCGGCTTGTCCGCACTTCTAAAATATGCCTGATCTACTTCACGTTTACATAACCTATATAATAAATTTCCTTTCGTGCGGGGTGTCTCAGCCATTTCGGTTCACGTACATGGGCTGCGGTTTCAAAGACAACAATTCCCTTGGCTGGAACTCTAATTCCACAAAAACCACACATCAGCATGCTCTCCACAATGTTCTGGCACGCCGCTGTCACCCACATGAGGCGGAATCGCCGCGGCAGTGGCAGCCACGAGACCGGACAAATTCTTCTGATCACCCTGTTAGAGGCTAGCAGCATTGCGGTTTTTGTTAACATTAGTCAGACACACAGACTTGACTGTCCTGTTGTGCTGATAAAAACCCTGAGCGACAAGGGTTTGCCTGGATCGAAGGGCGATGAGCATCAGTAACAGAGTGGTGTTGTCTTACATGCATACACACACACACACACACACACACACACTTACGAAACATAGTCATGTACTGTAGAGGCTGTAGACTCCAGCTGCCCCACATTGTATTGTAGCCATGTTGATGTGCGTACTCCCCAACATTAAATGCAGGTTCTGTGCCAAATGAATCCAGAATTCTGAAGCAGCACCTTGAGATGTATAAAAGGACAATTAATTTATATTTACCTTCAAAATGTTCAATTATATTCCTTCAGTATTCCTTGTCAAAATAATCAACACAGTGGTCTTACTGGTAGTGTTGGAAGGAGAGTCCCATAGCTCTCTGTAGATGGGCCAAGCCATGATAGTCCGTGTAGAGCAGGTCAAAGGGAAGGGGCCACTGGACTGGACAGCTCCCTTTGCCCGGCACAGATCCTATCAGACTGCACGATAATAAAGGTCTGTTACATCTGACAGGAAAAATCTGTCAGTCTGTGGCAGTATAGGCAGGTTACCTGAGCAGGTGAGTCTGAGAGGTGGTGAAGGTCAGGTTGTGTCCTAAAATGAAGAGAGAGGCACTAATGTCTGCCCACTGCACCAGCTCTCCAAGGGGACCGCCCCGTTCCACCATCTCGCCAAAGCGCTGGCCTGTACCTCCAGCCAGAACCCCGGGGTACACCAACACCTGACAGACATAAAAACCAGGAAGATTCTAGGATGACCTTGTTTGTTTCAAAAATGCATAATGCTTCGCACTAGAATGGAGTTTTTATTTCAAATATCCAAAGACAGTAAAATGTGTGACTCACCCTCAACTTCTGGGAAGACCTATGGGCCATTTTCTGCCTCATTTTTTCCCCAGACGTTGTCCACTTCGCTGCCAGCCTTTTAATCCGGGAATGTATGAATTTCACGGCAGGACCCCCAGTATCCATCAGATTATACAGGGCGTTTAGGTCAGTCCGAATCACTGCCTAGGCAAAATAATGTACATCAGAAAAAGTTTATATTTTGTTTGCACCAAAATGACCTGTTGAATATTATTACCTGGCTTGATTCCATTTCACCTAAAAATAATACATTCTGTTTATAATAACACAAGTGAAATTATGATAATATTCAACTGGGAGTTGATGCTTTTGTGTACCAGCTTGTCCTTTACCAGCCTTTATGTTGCAAGAATTTTATGTTGGATTCCTTCTAATTTGGATTGAATGATCTGTTGTAAATAGCAGATGTTTCAGTAGAGTGAATTTCTCTGAAGCCGAATTTCATAGGAGACAAAAAAAGCCTGCCGGTATGTTGATAGACTAATTGAAAGCCATATACTTTGCCCTGAAGGAAATCTGAAAAATACACTCTTAGAAGCCAACCAAATCTATGCTACGGTAATTATTTGTATTATATTCTTTTATCAAATTAATCATTATCATTGTCATTAATTAATTAATTAATTAATATTTGGGCTGTTGTTAAAGAAGAAAAATTTTGACTATCAGCAAACACGACCAGAATTCTGTTAAAATTACAGTTTTATTAGACATTTTACATTTAGATTTTAGCAGAAACTCTTATCCGGAGCGACGTAAAAAGGTTCCTTAGGGGTTAATGTGCAATAAGAAACTGAGCTCCCTTGCCCTAATGACGATAATTGCTCTTTATACCTTCTTTGAGTATAAAGACTAATGCAACAAAGGACAGGATATCAATTAATACATGCATTCTTTATGCATACACATCAAAAGCATCATAATATAAGCATAATGTAATAATAATAATACCTCCTCTCTGTCACGCTTTGGCTGGTTGTGCCAGAATAGCGCAGTGAGGTTCTTTCCAGGCAGCTGAGGGCAGAAATCCTCTCTTTCACTCAGGTAGGCCAGGATGGAACAGGTGGAGCCGTCCACACCGTAGAAAGCATAGCAGGGATCCGAGAGCCAAGTGGCCCTCAAAAACTATGAATGGACCAGAGAAGGGACGAAGAACAGTTCCATCACAAACATGGCATCTCAGCTCCTTGGATACAATCCTACATAGTTCCGAACTGACGCCATTTTATCCATTACTCCGGAACCGGCACAGCCCTGCATCGTAAAATATAATTGCAATATTTTTTGAGCTAGCGGAAAGAATCCAATTTGAAAAGGATTTAAGAGCTGGGTGCAAACTTCCACACCAGTGTTTTCTTATGTACGTCGAATGACCTCGACCCACCTCCACCTTCCCAGCACACAGAGGGAAATTAGGATTGCTAGGCACCTCACATGTCTGGGGAAGACCTTGGGAAATAATCAGAGGGACACTGTGGGTTAGGAACTGAGAAAATGCTATATAATCATGCAGAGGTTGTTGAAGGGTTAAAAATCTGTACCCTGACTTTGCTCTTAATAGCAGTAAACATTCTGTACCTGAACCACCTCTCCCCACCCCAACTCCTGGCCTGCCAAATTAAACATACATTCTCCATGTCCAAACACATTATAAATAAGGAGAGAAAAACAGTTCTTGTTAAAAAGGAATCTGTGACACAGCGCAATCCAGAAGAAAGCTTCTGTAAAAAGCGTGCATAAAATTGAATGAGTGGCAGAGAAGCGGACGGACCCCTGGACCAACCTGCAACGCTTTATGGGTGTGAGGTAATGTTGAGAAAGGGAGCGAGGTGTGGGGAAGCTGTGTGGCCTCCATGAATCATCACCTTTGAGAAGAAACATTCTTTGCCCTCTCCCTGCAGGCCTTTAAACATGTCGGGCTTTAACCCCACTGAAGCTTGTAAAAGAGATGGCAGGGCTGGCAGTAATTCCAACTGGTAATTTCTGTTTGACCGCCCTCAACACTCTCTCCATTTGGGCTCCCACTCCGATACTTTGGGTTTCAATCAAACTCTCTCTGTTTCATCTGCCCCGCAGAGACTAACTCTATCTGCAACATCTAGACTTTGGCTGTCCATCCACTCTCTTCTCTTCTCCCCCTCACTGCCCTGCCAGCATCTCATGAGCTGATAGTGCTCATATTCTTCTTTCAGTTTCATGTCCGCATAAGCAGACCTAGATCTCAGCTTTAGTTACAAATCGGCCACCATCTGCAATAACCTTTCTCCACATCCTTCATGACTGTAGGTCTTTTTATCATAGAATCCACAACAATTATAACTTACTGGATCTCTACAGGCTATCTCTATGTCACAGAAATTACACATTCTCCTCGCCTGCTCAAAAACACCATACTACTTCTTATGTTTAATCTGGTCTCCCTTTGCCAACAAGATTTAATAACCCATCTCCAGCTCCTCAATAATAATAAGAAGAAGAACATTTGATAATAATAATAAGAATATTTGATGCATTCTCTCTTTTCTAAGTGTCATCCTACCACTCAGGGGTTTATGTTTATACCTTGATTGGGTGCTTGGTCATAGGGCAAGGGTGCTGGGGTCCTCTGGAGAAGTTGGTCCAACTTCTGAGACATGTGCAAAAGCTCCTTCTCCATGGATCGCACAAGATTCTCATTGTCTCGCTTGAAGCTGAACAACCACACAGGCAGAGACACTGATGACACGAGCCAGGCCTTAATGCCACTGATTGATTTAATCACACCGTTTTCGTATGCAGACATTGAGCTAACAATCCAAAAGACTGTACCGTTGTAAAAGGTGCGTGAGGTCCCCCTGTGAAGATGTTGTGCCTTCCTTCTCCTTGACCAGTCGCTGGATCTGGGAGCTCAGGGCATCCAGACGCAGGGCCAGCCTACGCACACTGTGGCGCGAGCCACCTGTGGGACACACAGCACCGATGAACAATGGTAAAAGCACTGGTGATCTGGCACTGCCCAATTGGCAATATGACCGCTAACTGATTTAACATAGCCTGTTATCATTACTATTCAGCCCGATGAAAGGCTTTTGTGTTTGATAAATTCATGTTCATAACTAATTTGATAAATTCAAAAAATATCGATAATCAGAGGTCCATTGGATAAAAATTAAGAATGTAAACCAATTTTCAAATCTGCTTCGTGATTTATGCTGCAATTTATGCTAGTAAAACATCTCAATACGATTTAAGACGTATTTCCAATATAGTTTATGCCAAAACTATGTGTTTGAAATTTAGGCTTAGCAAAATGGTAAGGTAATACGTTTTTATGTCATGAATTCTTTTTATTTTATTTTTTATTGTAACTTTTTTTTTACTTTATATTTTAACTGTCACTACTGCTATTGTTGATCCCAAGTACCAGAAAAAATGCATTCCTATTGATGCAATTTTAGGTTATTTCACACACAATTTTAACAAGATGTCATCATCCCCTATCCTCTGTCCATTACCAGGTCAGATTTACTATTTATACACATTCAAAATTTATATGAATTCCCTTACTAATGTTTCAAAAAACATGTATAAAGTATCGACTGTTATGATCAAGATCCAAAGTGTCTAAGATTCGGAGCTGTATCTTATTCCAGCTATTTTAAATAAAGATTGATACTAGGTGTCCCACCAAACCTACCGCCAGAACTATCACCATAACTATCATAACTATGCTGGTAGATGGTCATGTTGCATTGAAACCATTGATGAGCCTTTCTATTGCCATGTTTCTTTGATTAAACTTAAAGCCAATGTAGCTCCTGCATATGGTCCATTATACAGACATCTGTGCTTGTTTTAAAAAAGTGAATTATGCACAAAGCACATTTGTGCTAAAAAGCCTGTTGACCGGCTTTGACGGACTGATGGAAGAAGCGGACGATAGACCCTCAGTGTATCTCCATCAGGGATCCTCCGTGCTAACCCTCTGCCCAGGAACACACACAGGAACCCTGTAGTGATCTCATCCATTCCGTTCTCTATTTATCCAGCTGGAGCAGTTACCGTAACATTGCATTTCACCCAGACCCTGGGGGGAAAGTGCCAATGTGAAAAGGAAAACAAATTTACAAAAAAAGAACCATTTTATGTTTAGCTAGGGAACAATAAGGAAATGAAATGCAATTTTATATCCCCGATTTCTGTAGCAGGACCTTGGCTGAGTAGAAGTGAGTTGATCGACTTATTCAATGCCAACCCCATAGGTACAGGTGGTGTGGGCTAGCTGTCAATGCCCCCCTACAAACCCCCTAAAAGCCACATGCTCGAACATATACTTCTCCCCGTGCCAGTTCTAATTTCTGTCCAGCCCACATCCCTGAAACCCCTGAACATTTCCTCGAGAACAAACCTGTCCTTATCTAATGGGATTTGGCAGGTTTATGTGTTTTCATAGCTTTCGGCCTGCAAGACACCCCAAGAGAGATGTTCATTTTGACCAAATGAGGCACGTAATTAGCTCAATTCAGTCATGAAAACCGGAGTGTTAAGGCCAGAAAAAGCTGTTCCTGTAAAGATCCTGTAATTTATTAATTCAAATTTCGAAGAGAAGAATGGTACTATTCATCATTGGAAAGGGCTATGTGTTTGTTTAGCTGCATTATACATTTCTTAATTCAGGACTTTATCTCAGTGCAAAAGCTTTTATTCCATAACTATATATTTTTTATTTTATTATTTACTAAAATGTTTCTCTAATATCAACTCCATGATCTAATGCTAAAGTTGACCAACTGGCTTTGAGAGATAACATAGCTCAGGGAATCATCACCACCATATTTGTAGTGCAAGACCAGATGTGAGTAGAATATCTGGGACAGGAATATGCTAATCAAACTGTAGAAATAAGGATTACAAGCATACTCCCATTAGACAGCTGTGTCCATCAGTTACATAATTCTGACACCGCTGGGTTTTAAGACTCTTGGTCAGATGTTCTAAACTGCTGACTATCTAACTAATAAACTAAAGTGGTGTTGATTTTCATCACCAGTTCCTGCTACAGAATTTGAGTCCCAATCAAAGTACAAAAGAAAGAGCTGTGGATGATCTGTATTGCTGATCGCACCTCTGGGGGCATATTTCTCACCCTCATCAGCGGGCACCTTCCCAAGTGGCTCGTCCATGGCCGTCTCCAAGGGGACCCAGAAGGCCTGCAGCAGCAGGGTGAGCAGCGACAGAGACAAACACAGCACCAAGCAGCAACTGGAGGATCAAAAAGGGATGGGTTTCAGGCCCCGAGTAGTTCACAAATGGGTAGATTTTTCTTGCAAATGTGCCAACTCTGAATGAACCAAACCACGTTGTAACACGTGAGGAAAGGTTTCCCATTTGCATTTAAACTATTATGAAACAGGGAGACTCAACTGTTCCACAACTGGCGTTCAAAAAAAGCATGGCAAGTCAAGCATTCAGCAAAGACCGGCGGCCATAATTGTATGCAGCTTTTAAGGTTGAGTTGGTCTTCTATTTTGTTGGAGTTGAAAGGAAGAGTGCTAGGGCATGTCTTCCAGCCAGCCTGTCAGATGATGGGTCTATTCCAGGAGGACCCACCCCAGCCAAGGCAAACACGCACGTGACTTGGCTCATTTTCACAAAGTGCATCTCAACTGACCAGATCTGACCATTGCAGATGGACATGACAATGAAAACATTAAGTCCATTTTAATGGTTCTAAGACTATTTGGCCTTCACATATAGCAAATTATACATTTTTATAACATTTTTTTCATACATTTTTACTTTTTGCGCATTGCGAAACATTTTAAGTAATTTGATGTTTCTTTTAAATTTTCTTTGCAGAATATTGGTTGTCCGAGCATGTCTAGTTATTAGACACAAATTATATACATACTGAACATTATAATGCTGCCCATATTGTGCCTCTATAAAGAACATCTTAAAAACACAAAAATATCAATTCCTGCTCTTCCACAGAGCACCATGACCCCATGGAGTCTCACACTTTACCTCCTGGGGCGCAGTGTGATAAGCATTCTCCGGAACAACATCAGTCTCACTGAAACAGACACAGAAAAAAGTAGGTACTATCGTCACGGAAAACACCATGATATTACTGAACCAGACAGGTCTGATTTCACTTTGTTAGTAATGCTTCCATAAAGACTTCCTTTCACATTTCAATTAAGGTAACACATTTAGTACTGAACACCATATAAATAATACACATTTTGCAAGCATCCTGCCATAACTATTCAACATTCAAACTAGCTGTGACACATGGAAGCTTGCTCTGCACATGGCATAGGTTTCCTAGTTGGGATTCTACAAAGCAAGATCAATGAATAAAACATTGAATACACTGTTGTCTGAATCAACAGAGAAAGCAGCCCTCTCTCCATGCCTAACTCTCACATTCTGTGTACAGTCTAGAAGACTGTTTACAAAGACATTAGAGCAGCAATTCAAACTCACCAATTCTATATGCAGCCTCATAGTGTCCATATCCACCAGGCGTCAAGGACTACTCCCCCCTTTCAAAAGTCCCAATGTGAAGGGGAAAGTTTGTGCTGAAAAAGTCTTGTCTTTTCTCTTGCTTTCTCTCACTCTCTTTCCCTCCCTTGTCTGCCTCTCTCATTCTCTGTCCTAAGCTTCCGGGTAGGCATCCCGCAGTTGCCAGGGAAACCTGATTCCTCTCAAGAGAACAAAATACCACAGTAGCAGCTAGGCCTTCCGCACACAATGGACCCTGTCCTATGAGGTGACAGGAAAGCTCCAGCCCTCCAGCTGCACTATGTCACCCTTTGTGTGTATGAAAATATCTTTAGTCTTCTATTTAACGCCATTATAAATATTGAAGACAATACCCTATTAAATCAAAGTAATGGAACGGGAGTGGTCTGGGCCTACTCTGTTTTCTTGACTGTAGCATTCTAAAGTTTGCTGTTTAATTTTTTTTCTTTTGAACATCTGTAATTTTAAATTAATTCTAAGTAAATTGCCATGCACAGATTAGATATACCAGAAAAATTAATGTCTACTAATTCCTGCGACCGTTTCTCACTACTTCCTAATATATTTTAAAAGATATAATTTATTGAAGCCAAAATACCACAAATGACAATCATTCAAACATTGTTTTTAACTAGATAACAGTTTCAATGATTGAAATGTAAAGAAAAGGTAAGTAATTTTTTGTTGGTTTTTACCATTTCTGTCTTTTGTCATCAGCAGAATGAAAATTAATTTTACATTTTGTCCAGGTGACTGGGCCCACTAAATATATATATAATATATATATATATATATAAACTCAGCAAAAAAAGAAATGTCCTCTCATGTTCAACTGCTTTTATTTTCAGCAAACTTAACATTTAACATTTATGTTTACATACATAAATATTTCTATGAACATAAAAAGATTCAACAGCTAAGACATAAACTGAACAAGTTTCACAGACATGTGGCTAACAGAAATGGAATAATGTTTCCCTGAACAAAGGGGGGTCAAAATCAAAAGTAACAGTCAGTATCTGGTGTGGCCACTAGCTGCATTAAATACTGCAGTGCATCTCCTCCTCATGGACTGCACCAGATTTGCCAGTTCTTGGTGTGAGATGTTACCCCACTCTTCCACCAAGGCGCTTGCAAGTTGCCCTGGCAGAACTCTGACATTCCTGTCTGGCAGGAAATCACCCACAGAACGAGCAGTAT
Organism: Hiodon tergisus; assembly: GCA_025775045.1. Lineage (NCBI taxonomy): Eukaryota > Metazoa > Chordata > Actinopteri > Hiodontiformes > Hiodontidae > Hiodon > Hiodon tergisus. The sequence goes on along the minus strand of JAOVYW010000074.1, from coordinate 5,793,782 downwards.
AGTTGATGGTATTGTCATGCTGGAGGGTCATGTCAGGATGAGCAAGGGTACCACATGAGGGAGGAAGATGTCTTCCCTGTAAAGCAAAGCGTTGAGATTGCCTGCAAGCTCAGTCCAATGATGCTGTGACACACCACCCCAGACCATGACGGACCCTTCACCTCCAACTTGTTCCCGCTCCAGAGTATAGGCCTCGGTGTAACGCTCATTCCTTCAACGATAAACATGAGTCCGACCATCACCCCTGGTGAGACCAACCACGACTCGTCAGTAAAGAGCACTTTTTGCCAGTCCTGTCTGGTCCAGCGAAGGTGGGTTTGTGCTCATAAAATAAAGCAGTCAGTTCCTGGGGTGAAATTCAAGGCTGTAGTGCAGTGTTAGGTATTGTTGGAAGAGGTAAGTGTTCAGTTTCCTCTTGAAGACTGTAGAAGCATTGGCCTGTCTGACTGTCTCAAGCAGTTACACCATTTGGGTGTGAGTGATGGAAAAAGTCAACTGGATGATGTTTGAATCTGCAGAGAAGGGACCACTAGTGGGGTCTAGTGAGGCTGTAAGGCAGGGTGACTGATGGGCTTCTGTCAGTCAAATAACAGTGGAGTACAATCATGGTGGCGAAAGAGGCACATCCGAATGCATATGTATGAACTTGTCCAACCTTGTCTTGGACCAGACATAGTAGCCAACGACCTATCTGAGTGCCACTCCTGTCAACGATGGATCAGAAACTGTAGTTGCAGTGTAGATACAAAATGTAGATGCTGGAAAGAGGAAATGTGGAAAAACGTTGGCAGTTCTGAATAATACTTGAAAGATAAATTATAAAGCATTTGTTTTAAATTTCAATAGCACTGCTGTTGTTTCTCTTGTTAAGGCAATTCAAGTTTTTAAAATAAATTAACCAAAAAAGTTGTCTGCAATGCAAATAAGTATGTAATTAGTCAAATTAATTAGATGTGTTAAATTCAGCAAAACATTGTAACAGAATAAATAAGTTTGCAAAAGAGTTAAAGGTGGTTTGCCCATTATAAGTATCATAGCAACGTAGTGAAGTGACAACCCAGCCACGATTTTAGGTGTCTCTCGCGCTATGGCGTCCTCTTTGAGTATACATGTTACTTTTAAAGTCTCCTAGGTTTGTAATGGTAATTACGTCAATAGCCTTCAGAACGTTGATGATTTAGGATTTAACTCTAAACCAAGGAATCAAAAAATAAAAATTGAACACTGAATTAAACATAAATCGACGTACCGATGACTGGGAAAAAAACTTTTGAATGTCTCTTTAATAAGAACATAGACCTCGAAACGCACTTGTAATATGTACTGTCTCTTCATAGAGATGACACGTTACGTTAAATAAACTGCAATATACTTGACTTAAAACAAGTGAATTCAGCGAAGCGCTCTCCAAGGTGACTTTCCCGCTCGTCCTTCTATTCACCCTAACCACCAAAAAACACTACTAGTGAAATCAACATAAACCATTAAAGAGCTTGTTTAATTAAAAAAATTCTCTAGAGACATGAAACTGGGAATATAGATTTATTTGAATGCTTGTATTAATTTCAATTTGTTTTTTGATAATGAATTATATCCCTGTAATTCAGAGAAATTACGTAACGCAAATTACGTCAGTACGCAACGTGCATACAATTTGTTAATTTGTTTTTAATCTGTAACAGTTTTAAACGCCATCCTCAGTGTAGTAAATTATTATATGAGCCATTCATGAAGCAATCTTTTTTTTGTGAAATACCACTTATGTTTGTTATATAATGCAGTGTTAACCGTTTGTTTTAGTTTGATTTTTAATTGTTTTAGAGAGCAGTTAATCTTGCATTGATTGTTCACTTTAATAACATCGGTATATACAACAGTATATTGATTGAGGATTATAAACACAAACACAATTAAGATGATTGATTCCGTGTTGTTAAATCGGTCAAGTGATATATAAATGATACCATACCAAGAACGGTGGCTGAGAAAAGGAGGAGGTGGATTTACGGCCGAG
>JAOVYW010000074.1:5769005-5782263 GCA_025775045.1 Hiodon tergisus | reverse complement strand
GAACTAAAGTCTGTAATGTAACAAAATAGGTAAAAAGCCAAGGGGGGTGAATACTTTTGCAAGGCACTGTATATTACTTTTTATTTATATTACTGCCGACCGTGCATTTCCCTAATTTTACAAAATAACAGATCAAGTTTAACTTTACCTTTTTACTTTTTTGCATGAATTACTTTTTTTTTCTTCTCCTAGGGAAATGCTACTTGCTTGCAGATATTCAATTAACCCCCCTTGTTCCTCCTTGGCTGTATCCCTTCTATGAATGCCTTGGAGGGCCCTTTAAGTTATGGAGGAGGCCTGTGATAGATCTTCAGTGTACAGTTGTTTTAATTTCAGGTCCCAGCCACAGATGGGGGGAGTTGCAAAAATATTTGAGAGGCATGCATGTCAGGTGCAGATTATGGTCCTAACTAGCATGTGTAGAGGCTCACGCGTCACCATTTTTGGGATTGTGATGTAAGCATTAAAGCTTTCAGTGAAATTGGTGTCTGTTGGCCCCAGGTTCTACTCGCACTGCGAGGGCTATGAACCCACTCTGATGCTCATCAAGACCATCGAATCAGAGGTACGAACTCTGTGGCCGTGGTTCTTCTTTGTCTTGGTCTTGGGAATAAATGCCCTGTAACGCAGCAGGTTACTCTGGATGTGTTTTAGCAGTAAGATTCTGTAAAATTTGTGGGGGGGGGGGTATATAAATGTTGACTATTGTAATGAAAATGCTGCAATAGAAATCAATTTACAGTTGCTTATTTTCATTAATTCCATATTGAACATATGTGAAACCGTGGAGGAAATAATACAAATACAAATAATCATAATGGCCGATTGCTGGTTGCGAAAACTTGTCACCTAACTCAAATTCCATATCCACAAAATATGTAATGCTTTTGTCTTTTCATGGTTTAAAAAAAAAAAAAGGGGGTCACTTATCAGTGGTAAGGAATATGAAATGTAGATTTATCATTTTTAATTACATTTTTTTTTTTTTTTCTTCATGATATTGTTCTGATTTGACACTCATCGGTGTACAGGTGTGTGGGGCCTTCCTTTCTACCGACTGGGAGGAGCGCAAACGGGGTGCCAACAAGCTCAGCTTTTTTGGAACAGGAGAGTGCTTTGTCTTTAGGGTGAGTTTAGTTGTTGAGCATTTGTTGTCGTGACCAGCAGACTTTGAAACTAAAGAGTTGTATCATATTAACTTTTTTTCTTACTGATGGAATCGGTTTTGGGACAGATTTTAATCAAATTCGCAGAATTTACGTTTTAAACGTATGCCATATTTCATGACGTTGGGGGAAATTAAGTCATGTTTTCAGATCATCTAAAAATAATTTACATTATACAATATTAATAAAAAGCAGCTGTGGCTACAAATTACCCACAAGATGTTTACATTAAGAAATAAACATTAGCTTCTTTATAATGCATGTTGTTTAAGAATCTCAGTGAGTAAAATCAAGCAGCAGAGGGCACCATGTGCCTTCAGAGCGTATTCGATATCATAATTTGTATGGTCAAAAGACAAGACGCAATTGAAAATTACAATTGATTAATTAAATTTATCAAAACATTCATACTGTAATCAAACTATTAAGATTAAAACGGTTTCCAAAGTGCTTACTGATCTCTTTCAGAAAGTTCTGATATTTGTTGTGATAGAAATGTCTGTTGGTCAGCAAATGAATATTTTTTCCATGCCATGCCGGTGTCCTCTGTTTTCTGTCAGCTTATACCACTACAGCCACCAATAATTAAAGCTCTGGGCCTTGTAACCGGAGTCCCACCTGGTACTGTTATATGAGCTCCAGGCAGGCCTGGTGGGAAATCAACGCTGATCAGTCTAGCACAACATAGTAATCGGGCCTTCTATTGTCACTACTGATGAGGGAAAATTGTGCTGCAATATGAGCTGTGCATACAGACGTTGGCCTCTTCACTGTATGTCCTGTTTTTTATATTTAACTGGTTCTCGGTGGCGTTTGGCTGCGTAAACGATCCACAGGATTGTGTGGGTTAGGTTTTACGAGACCATTTTTTCCTGTTTGTTTTTCGGTTTTCTTTTCTCGTTTCATATATTTGGGTTCGGGAAGGACGGGGTTGTCATTTTGCTGGTAAAAATTTCAAACGTGTAAATATGTCTTTCCTTTCTGTTTGCACCAGTATGTCATGCTGTGACTTGAATAACATTTAAATAAAGATTGTTTTTGTTTTTAAATGGCTTGAGTTCAAAGTGTGACTTGTATAATCTGTGTCACGCTATGCTAGTTCTGGCCTGGTTGAAGTTGTTTAATGCAGACTGCATGGAGCCTAGTGCTGTGACAGAATTAGGGATGCGATAAACATGGGTAAATTGAATATCAGAGTTTGTGTCCTGTGAATAAAGGCTCCTTTTAGACTGCTTGTTGACAGTCTTGTTTTGAAAACAAGGTTGAGGTGTATTTTGATGCTTTTTGATGAAGACGATCAATATTATTCCTGAAAAGGAGCTAGCTGCTCTGAAGTGCCGATATATTCATAATCGTGTTGTGTTTGTTCTTAATGTGAACGAGACATTTTTAATATTATCTTAATGCTTCTTCCAATTTTTTATTTTTTTTTAGTCCACGTTACGGAATAGCATTATGGGTTGTGTCTACTTCCTTACAGATCAAAACCTGTTTTTTTTGCCCTAATGTCTCTGCAGCTGAAGCCAGAAATAGAGCGGTATGAATGGGTGGTGATCCGTCATCCAGAGCTGGCTTCTGCCATACAGGCCCAAAATGAATCTTTTGAGGAAGAGCCACCTGCCCAGCCCCAGAATTCAAACGCAACCACTCTACCTGCTGTTGAGCCCCAGGCAGACCCATCCGACCGCCTTTCCCCCTTCCTCTCTGCTCGTCACTTCCAGCTCAACTCCAGGAACACATCCATGTTTATGGCTGGCAGTCATGACTGCATCATTGTTGGTGAGTGTGAGGGGCCACATGCTAAATTACAGCAGATTTCAGTATCTGCTTTTCTCTACTCATGGCAACTTAATTTGGATAGGGGTGACAGTCGAGATCTGAAATTACTTGACGTTCATGTACTGCTGCTGTTGATTCTATGCTGCTGCATTAGAAAAAGTCTGAGATACTGGCTGCGGCGCTGTGACCTTTTTTCTGTCCTACCAGGAGGGGGCGATGGCAATGCTCTCTACATAGATGCAGACCTGAATCACGGTCGCACAGCGCGCTGCACAACCTTCGACAATCCGCCACTCTGTTCAGAGACCTTCCAGGTGTCCCTAATGGAGGTGTGGGGCTTTCAGGATTCCATGAGCTCTTAACCAGGGTTTTAGCCAGCCCTAAATGGCACGCCCTCTTCCTAACCAAAAACCAAACTTCCGGTGCTGGAGAATGGTGGTTCAGGCATGGGGTGCTGCCAAGTCTATGTTGAGATAATCGGTTATGTATAATTGTCAGGCATCATTTTCATATCGTTTTACCATTATCAGTATAATTATTATAATGATTTCAAATGCATATTTTAGTTAAGTTTTGTTTTATTAAACATATTAAAAGGCACTACTTTTGTATTGCTGATTTCATTGCACTAGGGCATTTACAATATCAGTAATAGTGATTTTTTTATTTATTATTAATAATAAACACTAGTCCGTCATGTAAAAAAAGCAGCCTCCCCAGCCGTCATGGGGGGCCTTGAATCGTTGAGTGAAGTAAATATTGTAAAGTATCCCGTCTGCACTATGAAGCCCTTTTTAAATGTTTGTCTGAACTATATCTTCTCTTGTGCCGTAAATTGTATCAAAACTATGCGTTTCATAAGATGTGGTGCCATCTATATTTTGTTTTGTTTTTGTTTTCAACCCTTTTCAGCAAAACTGTTGGGTTTGTGTCCTACATATCGAGTATTCATGTGCTTTATCTTACCAATGCACAACAATCAGAGATTTGTCTTATGAATGCATTTATTATAATCGAAGGATGCCACTTCAGGTGCAAATGTGTGCTTTGTATAGTTAATAAATGTTGTTTCTTTATTGTTAAAATAAAAATTATCAGCTTAGTACTCCATTGTAAATGGGATGTAGCTTACTGAAATGTAAGTGTGATTCTTGAATTAAATCTGTATTGTGACATTTTAGTTAGGAGTGAGTTTATGAAGTCGTCTGACAACTTAAAACGGGCTTAACTTAACTTTAAATGTATTTTGTGCTGTCTTCCGTCCACATAATTCTGAAGTCATGTTTGATATGTAACCTGTGGATAATGTTAGAAAATAATACTTTAAAAAATGTGTCAGTTGTCAAATTTGATCAATTAGATACATGTATTTGAAGATTGCATTACATTGCATCAGTATGCATGTCTGGTACCTACCCATCCTTCTTAAAACAGTGTGAATGTATTGTCATATTTCATAACATGGCTCTTAAATTATATCTTCTTTGATGGGGGGCATGTTAATTTGTTAAGATGTTTTCCTGACTTGTTTTTAATCTATTTACACTGGTACGCTGATGTCTATTTTACTGTGGGGAAAATGTATTTTTTTTATTTTTTTATTCGAGAATTTAATGAACTACGATAACACGGTCAACACATTTTCGGAAAAGTGGGTATTTGATACCCAATTCTCAATTAGAAACACAGCGATACGTTTTGGTACCTTTATACTAATGTGTGTATTACGTACACCCATGTGCGTTGCTTTTAACGTTTTTTATAAGATCGTACGGTGCTATGCTACTCGGTCAAGGTGCCCTTGAAACAGAATGGTGGTTCAAGGACCCACAAGCTTACGTAAGCGTATATCCGGACATAAGGATGGGTTCATTCGTCATGTCTCCCAACAAGGAGGCAAAACGTTTATTTGTTCTTTGGATTCATATACATCTTCTTACCAGAAGTACCAGAATGCCGAAGTCTCGTCTGAAAACATTATTTGTTACATTTATGAATATTTTCCTATTTTTGGGAAAAGGGCGTCACCTTTACGGTTTCGTCCAGTGTTTGTCTTCTGACAAATATAAGGACAGTCACCCATCTATTTTACAGGCGGTAGCTTAGTTTTCATCTCGCGACATTTTACACATTCCGCTGACGTTCACATTTCAGTCAGTTGGACTGAACGTTTGTTTTGGAGATGGGAAGTTGTCTTGTATTTTTCCCCACGATGCGCCATTTCGTTAAACGTTTTAACTTCATTTTAATTGTAGCATACTTATAATCAGTTTATGCGTTACCTTCCCGGTCGACGTGAAAGTCGCATTATAAACCATGCACTGAATAAATATAACAGACTAATATTTTGGATGTAATGGACCTAGAAGTGATTCCTCGATTTAAAAAAAAAAAAATAATAACATCCAAACCAATCCTAACTTTCTTTCGCTTTCTAAATTGCAACTTATCTATTTACAGTCATTGATCGTAACACGATCAAGTCAGTATTAAGGTTTTTTCTTTGACTCAGTCTTTGTTGGCTGATCTACACGCATTAAGTGTTACAGGTTAAGTGTATTGATTGAAAAGTGCATTTTATTTTAACTATGAAACCGTTCACAGCGTAAAGAATTACGGGCCGGTGCAGCCAATATGTTATTTAATGAAATATGCGCAAAATATATACATTTCCTTTTTTTAGGAATGGTTTATCTCGTGACACGCAGCAAGTGCTTACTCCTCCACACTGGTTCTGCTTTTACTCCGTCTGCCAGGGAATGCATTCCTTCGTATGAAACAAGGATGTATCATGCGAGGCACTAAACTAAATCCATTATAAAGGAAATATAAGTTATATGGGTCACGATCTGCACGAGGCTATGTTTCTAGTGGATTCCGTTCAGTGGCGTTCTTGTGTCGGAATAAAATGTCTTTCTTGAGTCTGCCTTAGAGTCTGGTTAAGTAATGCTTATGTTCATTTTGTACATGTCCACTTTTAGAATATAACATAAACAATTTAATAGAAATTATATTAATTAATGCTGTTCTCAGCGTGATAAATAGCTAGATTCCTCTGCATCACCCTCAACGCTATCTGATGTGTGTGTGTGTGTGTTTTTCAATGAAGGCAAGTTCTAAAAAATGTATTAGAGCAAACAGTTTGGTACAAATAGCTGAAATATTATATGGGTTTGGTGAACCAGAATCCATACAAAATGTAATCAAAAAATTGCATTTATTTATTTGAGCCACATATTCCACCTGTGAATATGCCACTTTTTAATGCATTTTATTTAACCCCCCCCCCCCCCTTCTATTTTCAGTCCAAAGAGATATACTTTTCTACTGTAACTTAATAATGTACTAAAAACCAGCTAATTTAAACCAGACTATGTTTAGTCATGATGATTGTGCTTCTATTTTTGCTTGCAACTTCCCTTATTTAGTGATCTGCTGTTGTCATAAATGCTGTGTGTCAAGGCTGGGATGTTTTGCTTTAAAGAAAAAAATATGATTGAAAACTGTGCCTGGAATACTATCAATTTCCTATCACTTTATCTTGTAATGTGCAATGATTTACAATCCACAACAGTTTAAAACACAATATTTTTAACTTAGCCTAGTGATAGGTTTACAGTGCATAGCATGCCTATTCTATCAATAAAGTACACTTGCGATTTGCAGGTTTAAATTAAATCATTCGCTGATTGTAACAAGGAGAGTGGTGGAACCCGATGAGATAAGCACCACCCGGGCTGGGGCAGGTGAAATCGTTACCTCTCATGGGTGCCTCTCCTGTAATTGCCACTGGACTCTCATGTGGGAATGTATAGTCGGCAGAATGTAAAAGAGACGTGTGGCTCAAAGGCAACAGGGAATGGCAGAGACTAGTCGACCTTATTCACCCTCTATCCTATTGTGGCAGGATTCGTCACAATGAGCTGATATGCATTACTGCAATTGGTGGAGGAAATGGTAAATATAATTTCAAATTCCATATTTATTAAATATATAAAGTAGACATACAGACAGGGGCTTAGTTTGACCTACACACGATCTAGAAGGACAGCAATGCCTCATTGGATCAGTCATGGTGGAAAATTCAGTGACCAAAGGAGCATGACAATTTTTCAATTCATTCTCACATGGTGGTGCTAGAAAGAATCTGAGGATATCAAGTGAATATTACCTTGGTCACCAAAGTCCCAAATTAGAGAAAGGCGATGGATAAGTGATCCTTAGATTTAGTAAGGGGTACAGAAACAAAACTGGGTGTGCTACTTCTTGCTTATTTAAAGTGACTAAAGTGACCTACAATTCTGCAGTTTTATGTATTTCCTATAAATTGAAATAAACTTATGTCCATTAAAAAAATATATAATATGTAAAAATACAGTAAGTCTTGCAATCACACGACAGCATAAAGTCTCCTTGGTGTTTTCTGATTTCCAGGTAAATCAAGCTGTTAGATACAGTATGAATGCAAATCTTCATAGCGGCAACAAATATATAAGCAAATAAATAGAGAATAGCACTTAATCCCGGGGAATTCTACAGTGGAAAGTGACCCAGGCCAGAACTCAGGTGAATTAAGGCAAAAATGCTTTGGACAAATTATGCCGAATAAATGATTAAGCTAGTAATGCTTGTAATGTAAACTCAAAGAATATATGCGGCTTGCCATTGTCCTCTAATTAATGTTTGACAGTCAATTTATTTGCTTTGCTGATTTGATTAATTTAAGTTAGTACTTAATCATACATTTATAAACAATAGTTAAATCAATGTTTACAGAAAGAGTATCCTTCAAACTATAGACAAAACATAGTTTTGCAAAAAACCTGGAAAGTATGTAAAAATGGCAATTGCGTTAACCACTGAATTATTTTTTGTTTTATTACATGTAGTTTTATAATAAGATATTTAGCTTAATAAATTACCTATTGATAGAATATCTTTACAATCTTTGTACTTCCTTGTGATCTTTGTGCTTTATGTCTTTGTGTTCCTATCTCCTTTGAAGTAAATAAAGTTACATTAGCCTGTTCTCTAACTGGTTCTGACCCAGGGTTGGAAGAACAATTTGCAGCTTCCTCATTCCCCCATATGAAAAAATCACGAGTTTCAAATAGAAAAATATGTAGTGTTCACTATAGGGAATAGTTGGTGTACTCTTCAAGAGTGAATCCGCATGATTTTACATCTCATTACGCATAATGAAAAAATATGCTGTAGTCATGAGTTTGTCTGAGTAACTATTGCTATTAAATTTAACAAAATCTTCCTCTGATATGATGACTGTATTTTTTATGAGTTTTATCATGCCAAATATTTCAACCTTATTAATGTTCTTGATAGAATATGAACGATTGCAATGGGGAGCAGGGTGAAAATCAACTAAGTGTAATATTATGTGAAATGTAATGTACTGATGACATTGTTGCCTGGTTTGAGTGGAAGAGCAGGTTTCAGATGAGCTGGGGGGAAGGGGAGGAGAATCAAGCCTCTGACTCACTCCCTTGTTACTCATTGCTGTATTTGGTATAGTCTAAGAGCCACACACAAAAAAAACACGGAAAAACCCCTGGCCTGCCTTCACACACACACATATCTGAATATTCCATATAACCATAACACTCATATTTCCAAAAATCTAATTATTTTCTTAATTATTAGATGAATTACTGTTCTAAGGTAATTGCTCTGATAAGCTATTAAAAACAATTTAACAAATAATTTTTAACTACTCCAAATGAACAGATAAATCTATTTTCAATAACATTTGTAAGACAGGTCCTGAGTAAATTATACCACAGAGTATGGCAACAAAAAAGGAATAGCATGCGTAAGTTTTAATGCCAAAAAAACCCAAAAACAATATGAGTAATAGGGTAACTACTGGAGTTAATTTGATGTATCGCGAGTATACATGTAGCAATAATTCACTTCCAGCCAAGAGGAAGGCCAAGTCTTATGACACTGGATATAATCAAATTTAGGAATAAATTGCATCTTTAAACGTCCCAAAACGAATATTAAGTGCATGTGTGACTGAGCTTTATATCATTTTTAAATGTTATATACCTAACAATAACTACATTATTATTTCAGGTCTACGTTTATTAATTTAATTATTTTTCAGTATTACATTTTTATTTGGTTTGCACAGATATTTGCTACCTGAAAATTCATATAATATAGGTAAATTAAATAAAGGTTTAGTTTTAAAGGTAAAAACACTATCAACACTGCTGTAATGTACACCTAGCGAATATGTTTGTATATCATTTTAGAAGAACGTTAAAACTTTCATCAGCTTATAACCTAGGCTAAATATAATACGAGTTTGAAGAAAAAATAAAACCATCACGCACTAGGGATGGAGATAATGATCAGAAAAATAAACGTATTACACGTACAAGGCCTTTATTTTTCTGTCTATCACATCCTTCGATACAGAATACAGACAAAACAGACCTCAAGATTAACAGAGGCACCCTGCAGAGGAGCACACCACTGTATGTACGAAATAGGGCGTGCCTTTAAAAGATCAAATCAAATTAAATGATCAAATCAAGAAGAATAAAATGATAATTACATTATTTTATAAAATGTAAAATCCTTATTCTTGATTTATTAAATGATCTGGGGTAATTTTGACGGATCTAGATAGAAAAGCAGTCCAACAGACTTCTTATTTCTGACCCCTATACACATTCGATGGGCTATGTCCTTATGGTCGGTCAGGTGATATTTTCCGCTTCGCCATTTTGAGCTGCTGCGCCGGTATTTATCAGAGGGGGGAATTTGTGAGTCGCTCATTTATATAGCTAGCTGGCTAACCTGTTTATTCATCCGTGGTTTCGTGTGTTATTAATTATTCAAGCATACCTGTAAACAAAGGGGTGCTATTAAATTGAAGCCAGCGCATCACAGTTGTTTTTGTGCTCTTGTTTTTTTAGTGAATGAAAGAGAATGTCGTCCGAAAGCCCCGAGTATTCTCCATTCTTCGCAGTGATGGGTGCCTCTGCGGCTATGGTTTTCAGCGGTAATTATAACAAACTTAATGTTTTACACTTTATATTCATAACATTGTTGTAGTTGTATTGTACACGATTAACTCTAGTTAATTTGAGCAAATATACAATTTTGTAGTGGATTTGCTGTATTCTACCGTTAGCTACCATCCTGGTGGTAGCTAGTAGCAGCCGACTGCTGGTAACAAATTAAATTGACGTGGGGGTCCAATAATCTGGGCTCGATAAAATAAGCAAGATTTTCATGTTATATGCTTATAAATGATGGATCGCGTTATTATTATTCTTATTATTATCCAGTTTAGTGTAATTATTTGAATTGGTGACGATGACATTTTAGGGTAATAGTTGGGTGCTCTCGATTGGATCCTTTGAAAGCTAGCGTCCATGTTGCTTAATCCAAAATTGCATTGTGTAACTAGCCCATTACTTGAATTCGTCATTCAGCGCTGTGGAGTATTTTTGTTACTGCGACTCGTAATATTTGTGAAGGTGCGAGGATAGCCTAGCCAATAGCTAGAATATCATGATCTTCTCAAACGATTTGCATGATTGTTTTGTGCTTTAAGTAACTTATCAGTTGGAATCGTATATGCCACAAAGAACAGATGGGTAAAATGGCTAACGTTTAATTTTGTTTGGTTACACAAACTTTTAACGGGTGTAGCACTATTTGTTTTTTTTGAGTCGTGTATATGGTTGTTGTTCCTGCGTTTGCCTTTCGATATAGTGGCATCGCGACATCTTTATTGACGCAATGTTCGACTATTTCCGTTTGCGAGAAGATACTTGATGGAGGGAACTCCGTTGTCTCTTTCGATTAAATCTTTTTCTTTTGTATTTAAGTTTAATAAAGGCATTTATAGCCAGGCATTTCTTTGACAAAACCATGTTCAATTCGTTCTTACAAACTGGAAATATAATGACCTAATCTCGTCGCACTCGGTCGTCGTAACATTTTGTCGAATATTGATTTTCTTTATCTGGCAACTATACTAGTCTTCTCTTCTCTTTTTTTAGAAGTTGTAATAGATTTTAAAATGTTGCTTGTATGAAATATTCCGTCTATGCTTGATAATTGACCCGTCGCTAAGCCACGCCCCGAATATGCAAGTTGTCCAGTCACAGCGCAGTATAGAGGACTGGTTCTGAGGTCCGAGACTTTCATGGCGGCGTTCCATTGACTCCTATTCAAATCGTTCTTAATTTTCTAGCTTTTTTTTGCTGACTTTTTCCAAGAAACGATGTTCCTGTCCTTATTGTCACTTGTAATAGTGACAATCACTACCTGGAGAGGTTGAAAGGAGAAGTATGATTTATTCCCTTTCCAAAAAATGTAGGCTGTGGATAAAGCTATGTGAACATCCTCATACCCGGTTGAACCCCGTCAAAGATCGACGGGCACAGCTTTTTCTGCTTAAAATGGTTAAGTCCGATAAGATGGGTGCAGAATCCTGTGGAGCTAACCAGAGTAATGTTATAGCAACACTACAGGTTCCTAATGTAATGTTTGTTAGCTAACTTACTACTGAATGTAACGTTATGTAGGCCAACTTTTGCTTTTTATTGATTGCAATATTGAGTAGAGACCTACTCAGCTTTACAGGAACAGTGTTGATCCTTAATATCGTTGTCCTCTGTCTCAATCAGGTGATGCGGTGGTTCACTTTTACTCTGTGATCGGTAGGCTTTAGTTTGTTTTTTTTCACGTCAGTTTTACAGCCTGAATATAACCTTCAAATGCATTATACAAACCCTTCTGTCTGCTTCTTTCTGATAATGCCTTTTCTCCAGGAGGTGGTTATAGACAGTGGCAGCGCTATGCTAAGTCTGACAGTTTGTCGGACTTGGCAACAGTAAATGGGGGGGGGGTGGCTTCACGAAGTGTCAATTGTGGCAGTTGGTTTAAAGGGTGTGTGTAAGTGTGTATATCTCACTTCAAACTGAAAATCTGAAGAATCCCTTGGCTATAGAGAGCACATTTGTTTGTCTATGGTCAGTTACAACATGTCATGCAAACTCATTAAATTTAGAGAAAAAATGACCATATCTGTGTCTAAAGGAACATGCACGGAATGGCATTTATAACTTTTGATGGGTTTAATAATAAAAAAAGTTTTCAGGCCCCTGAACCACATTGTTGATTTTCCACGGTTTTTTAAATTACTGATACAAGCTTACATAATGTGTTAATGTGAGGATCATCCCATGGCGTACTTAAAGTATTTATTTGTACGAATGTGAGGATAGCCTAGCCAATGTTGTTTTAATTGGTCTTTAAACACAAAATATACTAGTGGACAATGCCTCACCTCTTGCCATGATATTCTGAGCTCCATTACGAAGATAATGCCTAATTTCTGTAGGTACGTTTTCATTATTGACTACTATATTCTGTAAACTTGCGTAATAAAATTGTATTTAAAGTAGCTATGGTTTGAAGCTACAAGATTTATATATAATTATTGGTATAGTCCTCTGGATTTTTGGTTGCCCAGATGTTTTATACAGCATAATGTTAAAGAAATTAGGTAGGCAATGGTACCCATGATTAAAAAATAACTGAAAAGACACAACTGGTTAAGATCTCAATTTTGAGTTCACCTATCAATTTACTGAGTATTTGTTTTTTTAGTTGCGTTGATACTTGAACTTTTGTACATTCTATTAACAAATTTCTCCCGCTCTGTAAATATTCCATTTAGTTTGATATAATTATATATGTTAATATACTTATTGTGATACTAATAATTATTAATTCAAATTTCCAGGCATGTATAACAAAATGCAACTTATTTCATTTTTTGCTATTATTGAGATATGCCAAGTAAATGAGAATTTTTTTTTTAATCCCCTTCGTTTTTGTATGGGAATTCACTGTGAAGTCTTAGCTGACTTGGTTACTGAGATATTGCCTTTACATTTTGGGTCACTAAATTCTAATAGTTATTTCATGTAAGGCATTTTTACAAAAAAACCTGCTTTTTTCTCTCCTCACTAACATAAGAATCTGAAATTATAAAGCTGGGTTTCGGAGGTAACAACATATTATTCCTAGCTAATATCTGCAAAATACTGCACATTAGATTATAGCAAGCTAGCTTAATGTAACATCATCGTAACATGGTTGTTCTTTCAAATCTCACGACCTACACTGAAACGCAAGTTATTTCTAAACATTGTCTCATCTGTACATTAACTATTTACCTAGCTAACAAGCTTCATATTCACCCAGTGAGTTGTCTGCAGTGCTTCCATGGCGATGTAGCTAAAGGAGCCATATTATATTAGACT
>JAOVYW010000074.1:5753366-5768905 GCA_025775045.1 Hiodon tergisus | reverse complement strand
TCCTGCCTGAAAATCAAACCTAGGAGACTCTGAAACCAGCTAATCGTATTCATTTTTAAACATGAAATATGCCTATGCATCTATGACCAAGATGCGAGCGACCATACACCACTTGTGTTACTGCCATTGATGTTGGATGTGTATATATAAGAACTGGTAACCTCCCAGGCTTTGAAGCATTACATCCCCTTTTTGTCTACCGCTCTATATAAAAATTCACCAAAATGCATTCGCTGCTACTAAAACTGCATTTTTGTGGTTAAAAAAACCAGACCAGGTTTTTAATGTAGCCATTTCAAAATATAATCCATTCAGTTTGTGACACAAGAAGCAGCAGGTCCCTGTGGGACCTGTGGGGAAAACCAGAGTTGCTCCATTAAATATCCAGCCGTACGAGGGAAAAGTAGAATAGTAAGTCAAACTGGATATAGGATTTTCGTGCGAGTGATCTGTGCCTCAGGGGCAGATGGGGAGACTTAGCCAGCTGGTGGAACTGGTAGGACATTTTATGTGCTGGGTCTGAGGGTGATCCTGTAGCACAATAAAAATCCTGTGTAATTGACTTAAGTCAGAGTACTAGCTAAGGGGGGGAAGAAAGCCCATAATCGCACAAGACTGCTAATGTATGAAAATTGTTTTACGATTTATCTGTTAATATATATTAGTTGCTAGTAGTTTTGGTGCGGTGGCTCATTAAGCTTTAAACTGAAACTGCAGGAATGTAACTTTCAAACTTGAGTGCAAGATGAAAATTAGAAAACGACTTTCTCAGGGAGAAGCTAAATGGGTAGCATCTCAGCAGCACCTTTTTTGGCTCTTCTGAAGGCTCTCTGAGTCAAAATATTTGTCAGAGGGAGAGCAGTTGGTGTAATGGTTGAAAGCTTGACAGTTATGTCTGGTTAGCTTGTCTTGGTAATATACAAACTTTTTTTTTTTGTAAGCTATGAAGGCCTGGTAGTCGTCAAGAGGCAGGGGTAATCCATTATATTTACATGCCTAGTGGGAATATCACCATTAGCAATCCAAGAGTAACTTCATTTTGAAAGCTACTTGATGTGTACATAAAAAAGGGCGGGGGTGTAATAAAAAAACATATCTGCTAATTTTACCCTTTTCACCCCTGCTGAACTTAATACATGTCTTAAACAAGGCTTAATGTCCTGTTTAATGTATTTAACAAGTTGATCTACATATGGCCAACACGAAGGTGTTTTTGTATCCATACAATTATTATATCCAGTTTAGTTAACGGATGGAACTAATACATTTCAAAAAAATCTTTCTTAGTTTTAATCCATTTGTTTTTGATGACCTCAACACAAACTTATAACTGCACAGGAGGAATAGTTGGGTATTTGCCAATCTAAATTGAGAAAGTAGTACCATAATTAAGTATAGTGCCACCTACAGGTTAATAGCATTTTTCTGCTTGCAATTTCAATTGCCCCTGCAATCTAGCAATAATTACATCACGAGTGGATTGCGATCCATGTATTGGCCACCACTGGTCTAGACCCAAAATGTCTATCCACCAAGCCTAGTTTGTATTCATGACAACCAATTAAAAATGTTTAACTTTCAACAAGGTGGCATGGTGATGGTTTTGAATACCTCTGCTATACCACTTTTTTCCCCTCAGTATTGGACCTCTGTAAATGGCATTATTTTAACATTCGTTTACTTGTTATCAGAGTTGTGATCGGTCATTAGCTTGTTTAAAGCTAGCTGGCTAATTGTTCTTAAATGAAAGACCCTTCATCAGACGCAAAGCAAACATTAGGAGTCGGTGTCACTCACACTTACCGATTGAGCTATGATTTCTCGCTGTAGTTCAGGGGTTGGCAGGCACAGACCCTACGCTCGTCATGGACCTATTTTGTTACCACGTCTCCACCTTTCTTTCCCCTTATTTCAAGGCTTCATTCCGTACAGGGCAAAAACGAATTGTCATACTGCCCAGCATTTATCAAGAAATTGGCCTGTTACCCTCACACGTTTAATAAATTGCTTAGTGAGGGATGAAAGTTTGACATTAGATGTTAGAGAATTTGTTATGCCATTGGGAGATCACAAGAACCATAAACTGGGCATCCAAGACCACCTTACAGGTATGTTTTTTTGTTCCTGACAGATGCCATTTGTTCCTAAGGCAGATGCCATCTCCTCATCAGAGCTCACTGACTTTAAAAGTTAGGAATTATTTTCCCCTTAGAAAATTGAAATATAAAAAGTTAACGTGTATATATTTGTTTATAAGAATAGGTCCTTTTGAAACTACATCAAAGAATCACAAGTGAAAATGGTGTGCATAGCCCTCAATTATGAGCACCAGGATTGTTAGTGGTACTTCAGTTAATACTCTGCAGATTTATTGGCAGTGGTCATCTATGAGTTGTAGTTGTATTGTTTTCATGCTGATAAATCGCTCAGATAATTCAGCAGTCTAAACGTAAAAACAAATCTCTTCCCACTTAACGTGAATGACAATTCCAGCTTCACCATTTTGCCATTTTCAGAAGTAGTCACTTGCCAAGCAAGAAAGACTTTCTGTGTGCCTGATTAGATTTCAGTAACAATATACAGAGTTCTCAACCTGGTTATTTTGCAACGTCCAACACGGATATGTTTTCTAGTTCTTGGCCTCGTTTATATCTGTACTCTTGGTCAGAATGAGTGTGCCGGGTGAGAACTATTTCTCTGATCCAAAGAGCTGAAGGTGGTGGGGATTTTTTCTTTTCCCCAGTACTAATCAATTGTCTTTCCTTGTTTTACAAAAAAAATTTTGGTTTTCAATTGTAATCTCATTTACTGTACTAAAACAGCTCTAGAGTTGAATGTGACTGTTTCCTTGATTACATTTTGTTTTGCGACGCGTTATACACTTCCTATGTCGGGGGGGGGGGGCTTGCCTAAACAAGAGGATTAGGATTAAATCAGGAGGATTGATTCAGCAGCCACGCAACGCTGGTCTCTGAACCCTCTGCGTTTAGCACGTTTTCAGTGATGTACTTGCTGTAGTCGGGTGTTATTGGTCTTAACTTATTCGTGGTCTGTACAGGCCTGCTTTATTCCTCAGATTGTCCATTTTCTGTTTTCCTTTTTCCATAAATACTCTTAAGGAAGAGTTGCATGGCATGCTCGACACTAATAATTTGAGGTTCTTGGATTAGATACCCCAGAAACTGCTGTGTAAAGGACGTTTTTCAATTTAACCCAACATCTCCAAACGGTTCCTTTTGGTTGCATTTGTATTGTGTGCTGTCGGTTCCATTATAAGTACAAACATTTGCCGTGGCATGTCTGTCACTCACACGTCTCTAATCAGGGTGGGAGAAAGGATTAGTTCAGTTGTGAATTGGAAAGGTCTGTGTAAGGCAACAATGCCAAGTATAGTAATATTGTTATTTTTCAGGAATCATAAAAGTGAGGCAAGCTTTTCCTAGAACATTATTTTAAAATGATTTCCACTTATTCTATTAGATTAAGTAAGATATCTTCAGATAACCTCTTCCCGGTTTCATATGCCTTGTGAGACCACTGCACATAATATTGATTAGTCTGCGTCTCTGATAAGTCTGTGGATTGGGTGGCTGCCATCTGTACATTTAATAAAGGATAGGACTTTCTCTGCTCTCTAAAGCCATCTGTCTCAAAGCTGCAGAGCTTGCACAAGGTACTTAATGTGTGACACACTCACAGCTTTATACCTGGGGTTAACCAAATGTATTCACGAATGCCCTTCTAGAATAAAGTTGGTTTTGACAAACCGTTGTGGCCTTTAGCATTTCACTTCCTCCAATGAATAGATTTTATGTTATGTATGTCACGACCTTTGAATTGCAATCTTGCTTATGAGCTCCAGTATCATCTTTACTATTGGAGTGATCGAAAGCTCTCCAGTTGATTTTTGTATTATTAAAGGGACTTGTTCTTTTTCCGTGACCTTGAAAATTGTATGGTGTTGGCAGCATTAGATTTTAGTGTCTGGCTATTTTTAGATCCATTTTTACGCAGCATCTTAAAAGAGAACCTGGAAGCCAAATCAAAATGAAGTAGTTGGCTTCCTCTGTTATATTTAAGACTGAAAAATGGGGGGCACTCTATTTCTTTCTTACCATTTAAAATTGTAATTGTTTTTCATACATTGGCCTAGACTAATTGTGAAGGTCAGATGTCCTTCACTGCATCACCCGATACTACGACAGTCTGTTTCTCGGTTACCAAACATTTGAGCGTTTCTGATCAATTAATCTTATGCGGGGAGAGAAACCTGGTGATTAGATGGCAGAACTTAGAGGATTAGTCTAGCGTCCTGACAAATGGTTGCAACCAATGACTTTCATGTTCAGTCTAAATGGATAAAAATGATGGGCCCAGTTGGTAAAAGCGAGAGAGAGAAAGCATTCGCAGGATGAACTCTGGGTCATTTGATGTGACCTGGAATCTGGACCAGTGGCACACAAATGGCAGGTTGGGAGGGAGTTGGCATAGTGTTTCCGAGTGGCTGCTTGTTCTCAGTGATGATTGGCGGTTCCAAATTTGTTAAAATGTGTTTTAATCTATTGCTTTGCAGCATTGCATATCTGCTATGCCGAATCCTCTAAACGACTGTTTTTGTTTAAAATACCCAACACACTAAGTCACAAGTTCAGGGTGCTGCTAAAATGCCCTGCAATTTACGATGGTTAAAATTTACTGTCATTTTAAATGACAAGCCTAAATTGACTTTGCCCTCTTATGTCATGTCATGGCATGCTTAGCAGTTTCAGCAAGGTCCACAGAAGGTAAACGAGCGAGACGCATTGAACTTCTGTGTGTCTGAAATGGCTTCTGTCCAACTGCAGATCAGTCATCGTCTCCTCCATTTTGAGCATATATAGACAAGTTCTATTGTCTACTGTCATTCAGTATACTACAACCATCTTAACCTTTGCACAATGCCAGAGAACAGAACAAAACTTTACTTAATATACACAATTAATTGCGTTTACCGTTTTTGTTGCTAATATATAGATTAAGTAGAAAGTCTTGCTTCCTGGATTACTAATTGTCACATTTCTGAACAAACTGGTATAGCCTTACATTGTATACATGTTCCCGCCTCCAACCTTTCAAACGTATTTCAGCTTTTGTGTGTGTTGCTTATTTACAATATAAACGTACTGATTTAGCCGTTTCAATAATTGGATAGCTTCGATAATTGTTTTTTGGTAATTGGAAATTATCTATGCTTTCAAAGGGGAAATTGGTTTTGAGTTGCGTTATAATTAACTTGAAAAGAAATGTTAAGAATACCTACATTGTGTAACCTTTGATTTAGGACTGATTTTTAAAAATTGATTTAAAGTCTGAATTTTTTTCAATTTGGTTTTCTTATTCATGCGCTATATTTCCGTATTTACCACTTTTCCAGCCTTGGGAGCGGCGTATGGAACAGCTAAGAGTGGCACGGGGATCGCGGCCATGTCAGTGATGCGGCCAGAGCTGATCATGAAGTCCATCATCCCTGTGGTCATGGCGGGTATCATAGCCATCTACGGCCTGGTGGTGGCAGTGCTGATCGCCAACAACATTTCAGAGAAGGTCACTCTGTACAAGTAGGTGTCCCGCATGAAAGTGTTTCCGGCCCAAATTTCCATTGAGTGAGCAGGATGACATGCTTTTGACTTTTGGTCGGGTTGGCTCTTCAACCACTAATAAAGATTTACCCTACTAGATTCAGTCACTGAATTAGCTGATGACTTTTTTAACCACTGGCTCTCTCCATCTCCCCTTGCCCAGGAGTTTCCTTCACCTGGGCGCAGGCCTGAGTGTGGGGCTGAGTGGCCTGGCTGCCGGCTTTGCCATCGGCATTGTGGGAGACGCTGGAGTCAGGGGCACAGCACAGCAGCCCAGGTTATTTGTGGGCATGATCCTGATCCTGATTTTCGCTGAAGTCTTGGGTCTCTATGGCCTCATTGTGGCCCTTATCCTCTCTACAAAATAGATGAGAATTGCCCCCAACGCATTGCTGCTGATTTAAAGGAGTTTAAAAATAAAAAAACAACAAAGAACAAACAAGGAAAAAAGAGAAATTTAAAAAGCTCCATAAATATGGTCTCTGCAGAAATGTGTACAGTCATCTCGATTTGGTAGTCAATCTCTTGTAAATGCACAGTGTTCCTTTAGTGGTTTGTCTGTCCTGTGTGTGTGTGTGTATGCGTGTGTGTGTTTAGATGTACATGTTTTTTCCCCCTCCCTGGTAACTTCAGTTTTCTTTTCAGGTTGGCCAAGGTCATTTTTCTTGTATTTAAGAATTGACTCTTAAACTGGCTGCTTTTTCTTTTCGTTTTCTCTTGGGACAGTGTCCGATTTCCATATGATGTTGATGATCTATTTGTAAAAATATATATAAATGGAATAGTTTTGTTTTTTGTTTTCCAGATTTTATTTATAAAGATTTTGAAATGTTCATAAAATGTTTAATGGAGCAAAGTCTTTATTGAATTCCCCATGATATATATGTATATTATAAATATATGTACGTATAGGTAGATTTATTGCACTGTCGTATATTGTGATAAGTGCTTGAGTTCCTCTGGATGTAATAATTGGGTTAAGCAGATTGCCTTTAGTGTCTGGACATCAGAGTGGGAATTCTGTGTTTTAATTATAATGCTGACATTCTCAAAACACTTGTAATGTTTTTTCCTGTAGTACAGTTGTCTGATTGCAGTACAGGTGTGCGGACCCGATGTTAGGTGTTTCGGGTCTAGTTTCCGAATAAATTTCCTCAACTTATTCACACAACTCTTATTGGTCATTGTGCATCATAAATGTGAATGCGTTCATTAAAGGGAATTAACTTTCAATTGCATTAATATTTGTCCCAGGGTTTCTTATTGGCATCTCAAGTTTTCTTTTTGTGCATAATGGGTTAAACATTCAGCCATTCTGGGAGGAGAGCCTAATGACTGGACTCTTGTAGATAAATTGGCCTGGACCGATCAAGTAGGTTCTTACTGGCATAATGAATGGGTGGGTAGATTTTATTTATATGTAGCTGAATCGGTCCATACTAAATCCAGTGATTCATTTGAATGCAATAACTTCTACAGTTGATGTCACACTAATGCTTGAATGGGGGGGGGGGGGAATAACATGCTGGATAATTCCACAACTTTATTGGGCCTGTATGAAGTATATGTGGCTCACAAATTTAAGGCATTTCACACGTTCCTTTGATCAAGTGTTGGGGTAAAACAATGACAGTCCAATGTAAGAAAAAAAAGTTTATTGAAGGCAGTAGGTCACATCACTCAGGTGGCTCCGGTGCTAGACAAGATTTCTTGTGCAATGTGGTTAATGGCACTAAAGGTGGCACTCTCTGGGAATGCTTGAATGAAGTCTTTACCTTCCTCTACGCTTTGGCTGAGCTGGGGGTCCAGGGGTACACAACCTGCCACAGAGAACAGAACCACCTCACTGCTATGTACTGATTAATCGGGTTTCATTAAATGTGCTGACCCAATTGGTGTGTCTCTGTATATATAGGTCAAAAAGGCCATCAGCAAAGGGTGATGCATTAAAATCTGCTTCAAAGCTTTTCGCCATCTCTACCATGAAGGATATAGTACCAAAAAAGCACATGTATTTAAAATATTGAATGGTTAAATAAGTTTAAGCAAACTGATTTTAGTCTAGATGTTAAGGAGATACTAAAGATTAAAACCCTGGGCATCGAAACGATTTGTTTATAAAGTAAATCTGTATTTCAAAACACTTTGCCAGCAGTTGACCTCACCAAATTGGTGGTAAATGTTTTTTTATCTAAGTATCAGATTCATACAGATACATCAGTACAATAAAGGGAAGAAAATCATTTTAAATAACTTTTCAGATTAATATAAATAACTGATACATAGCACAATATTCTCAAGTGGCATTATTTCTGTGACAACCAACTTGACTTATTAAAATTAACTATCGAATGACAAGCGAAGAAGGAGACCCTAATAAAGATGGTTTTGTACTTAAATCTGAAGAACACTAATATATTTATAATCCTTTCAAATGGACTAACCCAAGTTTAGGGTTACATTTTTATACTGTTACCTATCAGATTCTTACCTAAAAATGGCGACCCAGACATCTTTGCCAGCTCTTCCCCGCCTCCTTTTGAAAATATATTGCTGCATTCCTGTAATGCAACTCAAACATTACATTTTACATAAACAAAATTATTTGGCAAGAACTGCTGTAATTGTGTTTATCAATTTACTTACTGAACAGTGTGGACACACAAAGCCACTCATGTTTTCCACGATCCCCAGGATACGTAGGCCTAATTTCTTGCAGAACGTGATCTCTCGCCTGACATCACCAACGGACACAGCCTGCCAGACCACATAACCTGATCTCACCCAGTCTTTTACAGTACACATACACACTCTTACGGAAGCCTAAGCCTCATTTTATAATTTTATTGTGGAAAATCAGACATACACTTGACAATTACTGAAAAACCTAATAATAATTTTCATATATGATTTGGATTAGATTCATTTTGGTTTAGCTTTACACTTTGTGCTCACTGTCATGTCACAGAGGCCTGTTTTGCAATAATTTCTAATACATACCTGTGGAGTAGTGACCAGAATGGCTCCATCCACCTTGTGTTTGCGCAGGTTCTCCACCACAGCCAGGTGCTCGTCAGAAGTGCCAGGGGGCGTGTCAACTAGAAGGAAATCAAGCTCACCCCAGGCCACATCTGACGCAAACTGACCAATTAGAGCTGTCCCAGGCACCGCGGTCAATGGAGAGAGCAGAAAAGTGAATGAAAATACAAAGAGACACAGATTACTCAAGGAGTTCTGTTTGGTTATTGAATTTCAGAACTGTCAGAATGACTATGGTACTGAGTACTATATATATCCTTCAGTATACAAGTTAGGGTTAGAAATTAACATTAAACGATTAACGTTAAAAGATGAGGCCTAAGATTCCATACTTGAATGGCAAAATTAAAGGGCAATTGTCCAACAAATCTCAAAAGTAAAAATACTGCCAGCAAAGAATGATTAAACTAAGCCTGTTGCCTCATTATTACAGTAATTATGATAAAATAATTAATCAACACTAAACCATACTTTTCCTAAGAATTCTATGTATGTGAAGAAATGTAGAAATTCTGTATGTTTACTTTCACTCCTAAAAGTAATTTCCAATTATAATCAGGGCTTAACTAGTGTTCAGTAATCAATTTCCTTGTCAAAAACAATAAATATGGCCTCCCAAATTTTAGCTCAGTCAGTAAAGGTCATAAGATTAACCGTTATGATTAACCGGTTCAAATCCACCTCATGCTATTTGCTGATTGAGCACCTATGCACCACCCAGGCAGGGGTGAGTGAAAGGGAATTAGCAGGGCTTCTATTGGCCAGTAGCTAACCAAAACCATCTCCTGTTGGCTTCCTGGGGCATCTACAGGCTGCCAGTGCCTTCAAAAGCACTGGCAGTCGAGAAGAGGTAGCTACCGTTAAAGGACCTAAACTCTTTGTGCTGGCTGTGCGTAAAACAGACAGGTGGGTTAGTGCAATATGAACAGAAGAGACCTATCATACTACTTCCTCACCCTCCCTGTGTGTGGTGGCAGGATTCATAGTAATGAGCCGAGATACATCACAGAATAGGGGATTCCAAATTACGGAGAAAAAAATAAACTATTAGCTTTAAATTCATAGCTATCACTTAAAAATTAACTTAAAAATGAAATGAATACATTTGTACTTAACAAACACTGTCAATATGTATATACAGTGCCTTGCAAAAATATTCAGACCCCAACCAATTCTCTCATATTACCGAGTTACAAATGGTTCATAGAAATTTCGTTCTGGTGGATAATTTTTTTATAAACCCCCAAAAAAACTCAAAATAAAAATCAATTATGGTAAGCAGAAATTCGTTTTATGTTGGGAAATATTTGTAAAAAAATTATAAACTGAAATGTGTTGCTTGCATAAGTATTCAACTCCTGTGCTGTGGTTTCCATTGGCCTCTACCTACGAACAATTAAAGTTGCTGCAAAAAAAAAAAGTCATTGTCGAAGGATCATTGGTAAGGCTGTGAATCTGAAGGAAAAGGAAGACCAAAGAGCAATTTACAGACATTAAAGAGAAAGTAATACAAATGCATAGATAAGGAAAACCATACAATATAATACCCAAGTGTTTGGATATCCCAGTGAGCACAGTTAGATCAGGAAGTGGAAGCTGCATCGTACCACCCAGGCACTGCCGGAAACTGGCCATCCCTCAAAGCTCAGCACTCAAACAAGGAGACTTGTGAGAGAAGCCACAGAGAGGTCAATAATCACTTTGATGGAGCTACGTAGTTCAGTGGCTGGGAGTGGAGCGACAGTGCACCAGTCGACCGTATCAAGAGCACTGGCCTGTATGGCCATTACTCATGACGTACTGAATGAAAGCACGTCTGGAGTTCACTAGAAAGCATAACCGTGAACGGTAAGATGAGACCTAACAGCCCATGCCTCACCATTTCTACAGTGAAGTATGATAATGGCAGAATCATGGGGATGCTTCTCATCAGCAGACACTGGGCATCATGTTAGAATTTAAGGAAGAATGGATGGAGCAAAATAGAGGGAAATACTGCAAGAGATCCTGCTTCAGTCTGCTAAAAAACTGAAGCTGGGGAGGACATGCACCTTTCAGCAGGACAATGACCCAAAAGAAGTCAGCCTAAGCAAGACTGGAGTGGCTCAAGAACAAACAGGCAAATTTCCTACAGTGGCCCAGTCAAAGTCCTGATCTCAATCCATTGATAATCTGTGGCACTATTTGAAAATTTTAGTTCACAAGCATCATCCAACAAAGTTAACAACTTGGAGCAAATCTGGTAAAGACTTGAATCTGTTATTGCAGCGAAAGTTGGCAAATAAATATTTCCCAACATAAAACCAATGTAACAATCTAACAAAAATTGATTTTGAGTTTCAGTGTTTTAAAATAAATTATGAAACCAAATATCAATGTACCATTTGTAATTTAGTAATATGAGCAAATTGGAATTATTTTGGCAGCCTGTAAATTACTTTCATCCCCTCCATTACCCGGTACAGTATATCAGCTAACTGAAGAGAGCTACCTGTTTTCTTAGGGCCCCTCCAGACCACAGCGTCATCAGGATTTTCCAACAGAAAACCAATGGACATGAGGGCAAGGCTCTTGCTGGCATCTGTGTAAACCGGCACCCAGCCAGCATCACACTGGTGCACCTCTGGCCGGCCGACACACAGCATGCGGGGGATACTAGGGCCACAGAGATCCACATCCAGGATACCCACCTGACACAGAGACACAGATATACACGCACATGACAAGAGAGCCCTCATGACCCGATAAATAGCTGTAGGGTTCTTTAAACAAGGGAATTTGTTTCATTATGATCATCTCCTAAACGATAGTGCCATCCGTGAAATAGATAAAAGAACATTTAGTAGGCTTACCTTCTTGCCTGCATGTCGGAGTGCTAAGGCTAGCTCTGTGGTAATGGTGCTCTTGCCCACCCCTCCTTTCCCTGATAGAACCAACACCACATGCTGCACATGAGCCAGGTTTCCCTTATCTATAAGAAAACAAAAGAAAAAATCCAGACCAGACTTACAGCACTTTGGCGAAACACTGACAGGAGCCTGGGCCAGATGTGCAAAAGTAGTAGTTTAATCTCTGGTGCACGCTTTAAAATTATATCAAAATGTGTCTGTACAACAGAAATTTATGGGGGAAATGCGTGTGTATCTAATACAAGTCTATGTGACCCAGACAAGAATGTATTCATCTGATTAGAATTAAGAGTACATAGTTTACCACAGAGAGAGGCTGGACATGGCTGCGGTCTTCTTTAATAGAACCATAAATAATATAATTCGACTGATCATTTTAAAAGATTTTAAAGTCAAACATACTGGTTAAAGCTCGCACGTTGGAAAAACAGCATAACAACAGTCATAACTTGCAGTGAGCATTACAATCCACCCCAGAAGCTCATCGTCTTTTGGCCATTCCTGAAATTCCTCCATGTAAAAGATGGATGGTTTCAGATAAAATAGACCGTTTTGTTTATTTCCATCATTGATTGAAGGTAGCCAAGGATCATATTCGGTGCATTTACACTTAAGATATAGCACTGCCAAACTCTATACGGCTAAATAAACGTTTGTGAAAGATAAAATAAAAAAAACTTAACGGCTACGTCATTTGTATGTGCTGTACGCAGCATAATAAATTTAACTAACTATTAACTATTTTGTCATTTCTCTATATTTTCAAATAGTTAAATTTTTAAACAGCGGCATTACTCGCTTTTGTACTAGGCAACTATCCACTGTTTTTAAATCGTTTTGTCAAATTTACATACCATCATTCAGATCCATGATAGACAACGCTGCCTGTTAGCCACTACAAGCTAATTGTTATTCCGTAAACCAGTTTAAGTGGCCCTAACGTCAGATGAGTATCAACGAAATCCGCACGTCAAACAAGCGGAATAGCGCGTTACTCCCGCTTCCTCTTCGGCAGGTCTCACGTGATCCCAGACCTCCTTCTTTGCGCCTGCGCTAGAAAATAAAAGAAAGTTGACGTGGTGCTGTTTAGCAAAAGCACCCAAAAGAGAAAAAATAAACCAATTTGTCTCAAATGTTAGTTATGTATCCTAGCTATATGTTGATACGAGGTGTGTCATATTATTCTGGTTTTTAGATTACTTTTGATTACGGTACTAGTGATGAATAGTGATGTTTGAATATTAGATGAGTGTTACTTTGGCATGCTGGCCGTGCTGAATGTATTCATCCTTGGCAATGGACCGTTAGTTGTGCCAATACTCAGAACTTTTTTTTTTGCATCAATAGCGGCATTTTTATACGATAAATTTAGAACAAGGTAATCTGTATTCAGACAACATGCTGCATTAGACTCGAGTAACCCGTTGCATAGCTAAAAATAAATATGGATTCAAAATGTAGTTAAAAGTAAAACACAGCAATGAGACAAGTGAAGGAGAATGCTAACTTACTAAAACTAAACACTGCTGGTGTCAGTATGATAGATATTATGCCCCCCTGACTGTCACTCGTTAAAATAGAGGAAACAATGAACGTAATCAAACATTTTGCTGGGAAAAACTTGTAATGATATTCCATGACCGCTTGAAAAGGCCGGAATATCGTAGCATGCAAACTTACAGGAATACAAATATTTAAACAATGTAGATTTAAAAAAAGAAGGAAGATAAAGGAAACATGTTTCAGGGAATCTCCGCATGGTGGCAATGCGGTACAAATATAATCTTATCAACTAACTGCACTCATTCGTAGCTATTTGTGACCAGCTCTGTAGTATGTCGTGGATTCAGCGCCTAAATATATTGTGCCTTTGCCTTGTCGATCCAGTATATAATTGTAATAATATTTTTTAAACGTATAATTTATTCCAAGATTGATTTACTATATGTGTACACAAACTTAAATCTTATACCCTATTGTTAACCTCGTGGACACGCATACTTACTTTATGTTACCATAAAGAGTTTGCCACTAGTATTGCGGCCAAACCCCTCTTAATTTATTTTTAATTTATTCATTTGAAGGACAGATTACAGACAAATTGCTTAGGAGAGTTTAACACGACAAACCCCACCTTCGTAATACGATGACCAATCGGGTTAGTAGATTGAAGGCGGGTGGTGGAAATGTATTGTTTACGTGTGCCGTGAAAGTAGGTCATCGGGAGAGTGGCTCTTCACTGTTATGGCGGTGGTATGCCTAAGACATTGTTAAAAAGAACCCCCTAAGAGGATATTTAAAATTCAACTGGATAAAGAGCAATATACTAGTGCACTCGGCGCGCCAGAAGACGAGCAAGCTGGTGTTCTTCAGGTAGCTGTGGAATTTGTTTCAACGCGGGCTAGCTAGCAAGCATTACCGAGAATCTACCGAGAGGCTACTGGGGGTGGAGAGTGTAGCTGGCTCGCTAGACATTTTCGTTTCGTTATGTGAAAATTTTACTCGCGTATATTTATACCCTGATGGTTTGAATTCATGTCCAATATTTATGTAGTCATTTTCTTGGATGCTTTTGAAAAAATCTTGATTTGATTATGTGTTAAAATAACAGCAGTAGATATTAGTTGTGCACTATATATAATCAGGCCTGTTATGTAGAAACGCAGACTGTCTGTGGTTGGATAAATGCGAGCAGTACGTTTTAATAAAAACACACCATATTATTTAATGCCTGTTATTTATCAATATACATTTTGCACATGTCATTACTTTGTCGTCGTAGTTTGTACTTGTGCTGAATAAAACGTTCAATATTATCTCCCAACGTTATCATTTTGTGTCATAAGTAAAAACTGGCCAGTGTCATTATAGAAAATGTTAAGAGATTTGGTCCTGGGATAGTTTATTGATTATTTAATATTTATGTGGTAGCACTTTTTTTCTTATGATTGAAAATTTTAAACACTTAATGTCCTTATCATTGGAAAGTCTATATTCTTATTGAATTATCAAGATGTCATATATTTATGGAGTGATATGTGTATGGATGTGTATTTAATACAGAGTCTATGTGTAAGTCTTCAGAGGATTGGTTTGGCGTCTTTTATTTCACTGTTGTATATGTTGTGCCTTCTACAAAATTTCATTTAAATAGACAAGTTTGCCTAGGCCAGTATTAGAAACTACATAAACGATGGCATGCTGTCTAGTATTCCAAGATAACCCCAAATGCTATTAAGGTTAAACCCCTGTCCCAATGACGCCTGCGCTTGGAACTTGAGATTGTTCCGTGCAACTTGGTGCAGAGATTACTTGCAGTGTGATGTCAGGTTCCGATCTGATAGCAAATGAGGTTGGACTGTTTGAAACATTTCGTGCCTGTTTTTACTCAATTTCAAATGTATTTAAACTGCTGATCCTAACATAATACGCAAGCAATTCCTGTCTTGTGCCTCCTGTTTCCTGTTGGTACTTTAACCGCATGTTTGCCATCTTGACTATGTGGCCATGCAACAGAATGCACCCATTATTAAGAAGGAGGAAAGCAGGTTGTCATTTGGAAAAGGCCTCAAATAAAGTATACATAATACATGTGTATTGTAATATCAGACCTAAGTTTGGCTGGATGTACGTCAGCCCTCAGGTACTGAAGTGGGTTAGACATTGTTACTAATAATGGTGCAGCCCCTGAACCGATGCACAATGTCCTAAATACATATAAGGAGGGGGCAGACCAGACATAAGTAGACCCGAACTTTAGAGCTCAGTTGTCTACGTCTCTATAAATACATTGGAGGGAAGCTGGAGCTTAAAAGATAGGTTACCATGTGTTACACTGTGCGGAGAGTAAGGCATGTACAGTGTGTCTTACAATAAAAGCACCTCAGAAGTGGCTCACATAGTTGGGGGGGGGGGGGGGGGGGGGGGGGGGGGGGGGGGGGGGGGGGGGGGGGGGGGGGGGGGGGGGGGGGGG
>JAOVYW010000074.1:5678938-5753266 GCA_025775045.1 Hiodon tergisus | reverse complement strand
CCCCCAAGCCTTGCCCCCCATCTATTTTTATGTGAAAATTTTGTTCTGCTAACGGTTTTATGCTTCACGTCACTTTCAGGCATTAACAGAGGCCTTATTGTGCAAAATTTGAACAGCCTTTTCCTTGCCCCTGTGTTCCAGGATTATGTAGGTTTGCGTGGTGTGTTTGCAGTGGGCTGTGCAGTGCTAACTCCGCCGGTTTTTGCCCTTCTGGCTTTCACCTTTGTGCCTCCGTTGGTCTCCACCATCTGGCTTGGCGTCACCTACTCCTTTGCTGCAGTGAGTACCACATGCCTGGTCACTAGCATGTCACACATAACCCCAGAAGCTCAGATGCTGCTGTTGACCATAGAGTCACAGCTCTTGTAGTGGCATTGTATTATACATTGTGTTTCACTCGAAATGTGAAGGTCCAAAGGGTTTTGTGAATATGAAAATTCATGGAAGAATTTGGGAGATAAAAATGCAAATACACCATTTTATAGACCATGTATGAACCATTTTGATATATTATGCAAAAACAGGTATCCATAAGATATAGGCCTATTTGCATAAAAGTTTATAATATGGTATGGCCTGGGTGCGTTGAAAAACAGTGAGGACCAACCTGCCGTAAAAATTTAATATCAGTTAAGATTTTCTTTCATCATTGTTGCATTGAGGGACTCCTGAGGAGGGACTCTTGTCAGTCTCAAACTCTTATCTGGAATGTTGTATTCAGTGGAATTTCTGAGCCCCCTTTAGTCTCAAGCCTTTTTTATCAAGTCTGGTCTTGTGGGAGCCTGGTGTGATAAGAGCAGGGTAGTGCTGTATTAATAGACGACATGCCAGCCTGACATGCTGAATTTTTAATCTTTGTCTCACAGACGTTTATACTGTCATATAGTTAAAGTCTATTGTGCAGCATTCTACTTCCAAAATTGTCAGTCAAATACACAGACCCTTTGGGGGAAAAAGATAGAGGTTTTTTTTATATCAAAAGGTTTATTTCACGTTTTTAACTAACCCAAATATCAGCCATGCATCCATCATAAGTACTGTCTTTTATATTTCAGGCAAGTATGTTGCACTCTATTCCGCTAGTTGTCCCTCAAGCAACTCTTGGTACAGCAATGGGCCTTGCCACCTCGGTTCAAATGATTGGGGTTGGTCTCTCCAACCTTATTGTGGGGCAGATCCTAGGCACCAAATCCAGGTAAACAGAACACTGTTCTATAATAAAAAATGTGTTAGGTTTGATTTAACTGTGTCCTTTCAGGTTAAATTTGTACAGCCTAATTATTCATTTACTTACTTAAATCTTGAACTACTGATGAGTGCAAACAATATGTATGTGCCTGTCCATGGACAGTGATGCCAAAATCCCCCTTTGGCGCTGGCAGAGGATGATGATCTTCATGCTGGCTAACACTATTTCCTGCATTGTTACATCTGTGGTGCTTAACGTTGTTGACCACTGCCAGGTGAGGAAGCTGTTCCTTTTTCCCCCATTTGGCAGCGGGCCTGATTTCCTGCTTCCTATTTTGCATTCTTAAGATTTTTTCATGAAGTCAAGGAAATGGTACTCTTTTTTTTATTTATTAACAATTTCCTTACAATATTTCACCATATTGGTTATCCTTCCTGTAATGTAGGAAGGTCAGCTTTCCCCAAAAGTCAATACTATTGTATTTCGCTGGTGGGTTTTTCATTTGTTTAACACATCTTTTCCCCTCAACAATCGTGATAATTTCTGAACTTTACTTTGATACATTAACAAGCATTTGTTTTTCAGGGTGGAACCTTAAATAAAACTACTAAGGGAAATGAAATCCACGAGACCCCCAGGACTGTAGACAGAGACCCCCTGCTGGAAGGGGAGGAAGAGCAAGAGAATGGTACACAAGCTCATTCAACATCTATTAACAATAGCTAGTTACTGCTCACATAGACCTTGAGCAGGAATCAAAAGGGAGAACTATTCCTCTGTGGTTACAGGCAGAAGCTGGAGACACTTAGCTACTAGTTCATAACTTTGTGCAATACTGGTCTCATCTGTACTTGTTTTTATTGACCGTTTCATCCCTGCATGCAATGTATTAAAATGGAAGCGACACCATATGGAATTATAAAAAATGAACTTGAAACTTGAATGGGGGAAAAATGTTATTTTGCCATAAATGATCATGAATTATAAACACATACCAGGCTATTGATTGGACTTGAAATCGGATTGTAAAGTAAGTAGGCATCGTTTGCCAGCATTTAAAATATGCAATTTTGTGGCCAAAAGGTCTTGGTACACAATGGCAACACTGTCTTCCTATTTACAGAATAGTATACTTGTCTGAGTAACACTGCTTGGCATTCAAATGCTTGGAGGAAGAAATTATATTCATGTAGTGTACTGTTCTTATCATTTTGCCGATTTCCTTTAAATTTGTTTCATGTTTTACATTGTAATTACACCAATGTTTGAAATGTACTTTTAAACAATGTCAAATTTTGTAATTGTTAAATTGAAGGTATGCGTATAAACAATGTATAAATGAAGAAAAATTTATTAAAACACGTTTATTGCAATGCAAAGGCTACACAGGTTTTGTTTCTTAGTCTTCCTGTACACACTGCCTGCCAGGCACACTTGCATGTGGAAAAGGCACACAAAGAAAAGGCAGCCAATGCATAAGACTGAACCTACTTGGCATGGCAAGACTTCCTCCTTGTAAAGGAACTGCCACATTTTATTCCATTTGGATTCCCCAAACCCCTCCCCACTTTATCCAAGTTCATGTTTGTCTCAGTTTTAATTTAAAACATAAAATGCCTTACTGGAGTTTGACGAACAGACTTGTAGAACCAGCAGAGGTACATGCAAAGCACCAAACATCTGTACTTAACATATACAGAGAACAAAGAGGAAAGAAGAACAGGGTTTGAATATCATTGATGCGTCTTAGCTTTTTTGGTGCAGCTATTCCTGAAAACTTTAAAAACAAGGGTGTCATTGTTTAATAAGTAATATTTAGATTAAACTGGTCTAATAAGGGCTGTAGTTGACACAATGCCATTGAGAATAAGCAAAGCTCAAACTGGGGAATGTTTTACTAAATTAATGGGGGAAGCTCAATAATCCAAATAAAATGTTTCCTTATTCTGGTGAATACCACCCATCGATAATGATGGTGCAAACAAGAATTTAATTTGTTGTTGGATTAACTTCCAAATGTAGAAACCAAAGACAGCTTCATGTGAAAGATGCCCTTTGTTTGCAATATGACATTAAACAAGCAACAGGTTGTTGAGTCTGAGGGCATGTACAAGACAGCAAATGATTGTTTAAATGTGTGAACCAATCATGAAAAACTCAAAACTCAGCATCAATTTGCCATATGGTCTTCAATTCTTATTTTGTATGAGAAATTTAGGAAACATCTGTCACATCTCAATAAATCCTTGCATTTACAACAGAAAATGTTCTTAACCAGTAATTCTAATGAAAGGTTTAAATGAAGCTACTTTTTCCATTACCTCAAATTTTTTTTAAATGCCTAAACTTTGAACGGTTTCTTACTATACAGATATCAGAGGAACGTGGGACTAGGGTAGATAGTGCAAGAGGACCATTGAAGAGGAGACACAGGGTTTGGCTGAGGTTATCAATAAAAAGCCACACTGGACTTTCCGCCAGGGGGATGAATGACCTTGTTGTGTGACCGAGGTCTGGGGCCCAGTCGGGGCTCGTGGTTGTCTGCTGCTGACTGACAAGGGGATGGGTCTGCCTCCTGCTTGGGACAGGTGACTGTATCCTCCTTGACTGGTACCGAGCGTGCTGAAGTGTACCCTCTCACCTCCTTCGAAGGGACTGGGAAACCATAAGAAAGCATGAACTCGGTTCAGGTCTTTAATATCAAACAGCTTTGCTTAGTTTGACAAGCCTCAACACAGCCAATGTTGTCACACTGGAAAGATGAGGTCCATGCTACTTTTACTGGGTGTGTGGGAAGATGATAAAATTCCAACGTTTTTTTGTTTTGTTTAAAGGAAGCAAAGCTAGGCAGAGCCCACAGTAACACTAATATCTAGATTTTATCACTTTTTGTCCCCTCATTGCCAAGGTTTCCAATTATCTTGCCATGTTTGCAGTTGCTGTTTTGTTCACCCAGAAACCATGATCAAACTACTAAACCTCATTAAACAATATTAAAGGGGCTGTTTGCAACAGTAACTAGAGGATTTAGTTATACTGTCCATGTCATTTTTTCTTGGTGAGCTGGTAATTTTCATTTCTGATAAGAGGATATTTTAGTTTCAATATCTATATGAACAGCAGACTACTCACTTTCAGGGCCAGGCAAAGCATTCACACCTATGTTGTCCTATAAACAAGAGAAGTGGAAACAGAACAAGTTTCAACATTCCTGTCCTTCTAAACGGTTTATACTTGAGTACATAAATAAATGTTTTATTTTTTGCAAATAACTACCAGGTTCCATTATGTCTGTACAGCCAATAAATCCCTACATATGTATTACTGGGGTGGGGGGGGGGGGGACGATGACAAGGTACTCGTGTTTAACAGGAACGTTGGGAGTACCTTTGGTTTGTTTGGGTGGCTCCGTAGAGTTGGCGGATTGCTTGCCGACTCCCCAAAAAAGTGGCTACTCACTCCACTAGGATTAACTGATCTCTGCTGAGGGACAGGAGCACCAGCTTCCTCAAAAATCCCACTGCTCTTTCCTCCTATATTCAAGAAAGATTTTGTTTTGCAGTCACTAACACAGCCATTCACACACCTTTTGAGCACCAGTTAACTGGTTGCTGATTCAACTGCCTGCAGTGCTGGTAACCCACAGAAAGTAGAACGGTTGACTGACGTTTGAGCCTTGAAACAAGCCGATTAGACTGGATCAGGTATTAATTAACGAATCATTACATAACAAGACGCCAGTTAATCTTTAACCCGGATCTCTCACCTGGTGGGTTTGCCCTCTTTGGGCCACACTGAGGCTCCTCCGGGGGTGCAAAAATAGTCGAGGCCATCCTGTTTGACCGACTAACTGAGGAAGCTGGATCATCTCCACTACCAAACAAGTCACTGGAGCCTCCTCCTGGCGGTCTAAGCCCCCTGCGAAAACAACAAAGAAAGGGTGTATATATCCTGCTTCCTGATACCGCAAACGCACTTCTGAACTGTACTCATACTGAGGCGATGTAAAAAAATGATACACAATCTTTTTTTTTTATAAGATAGACCGAAGACAGACCAATAAAAAAAAAACCTAACAGTGATCGTTGTTGTAACTATGATAGCTGGGCTTCAAGGAAATTCATACAATTCCCAGTTTTTGCCGAAATAGGGCGGAGGCATTTCTATTCTTAGCAACAGCCAAGTTAGCTTGCACGCAGGCGATGTTACATTACGATGTTTGTACTTTGATGAGCAAATCACAACTAAACGTCTCTGGGGGACAAGTTGTTATTCAATGTTGCTCCGGTAACTAAGAACAAAGCTGGATTTATTGAGAGCATTTCATCTCCTTAAGCTACCTTTAAAAACCCCAGTATGTTTAGCTAACCTAAACAGCCGTACGTAAACATAATTAGTTTTAAGGGCTGTCTGGATGTTAGAGAATCGATATAAATTTGTTCCGTTCACCGGCCAGCAAACGAGTCACCGATAATCACCAAATACAGTCAGCTGGGTACTTTGGAAACAAACAGTGACTTCTCAATATTTATACTTCTCATGTCGTAAGCACTGTGGATGTAAACTCAGACTCGTGACAGTGACACGTGGAAGCCGTAGCCCTACTTTAGTTAGCTGTACCAGTGGCTAGTTAGCCAAGTTACGATTTAAAGGACAAAATGTGTGTATGCTACAAATGCTAATAATATGTTCAGAACAACATAGAAAACAGCTGTAATTGCTCGGGTAGCTTAAATTGTGGCTAGTTATAACAGAAATAAAAACCAACCGTATCAAATTAGCAGAAAAGCTCATTATATGTCTCAAAGTTACTAGTTACTCTAACACCACCGGGCTTTGTTAAGACTTGCATGCTTTTGCCATCTTGCAGGCGTTAGCAGAAATAAAGACGTAAGGGTGAATCCCTAACAATTGTGGCATAATGCGTGTAAAAATGGTTTAGTATTTGTACTAACTAGCTGTCATAGAGTTAACATTATGTCTCCGTAAATTACTTTACAAAATGCGGTCAACGAGTAGACGTATGTTTGGAATGTAGATAACGCTCGGTCATGAAAATGTTCTTAGCCAACAAATATAGTTAAAATCTTTACCTTGAGCTTGGTTTTGCACTAGCATCCATTCCTTGAAATGTATTCGTTGAAGTCATTTAGGCTGCCAGCTGATTTTTTTCTGCCCGCTAATTGTTAAGGTAGGACACTGAGATACAGGCCCCTTAATCACAGAGGCATTCACATTAGTAACATTCTGTTGTCTCGATTCTTTTTCCAACATCCCAAGCGACCCCGCCTAGTGGGTTGGTTCTCCCGATTGGATTTTTTTAAAACCATATATTGACCAAAGGATACAGAGCATGAATTGAGTTTTAATACATCAATCACTGCAAAGTCTTCTTCTATTGGACGTTAATGAATACGAACTGCCTTTGCGCAACACAAATTCCTCATTAATTGGTTAAAGATCGTGTCACTCTGCTTACCAGAAAATAAAATCGTTAGGGATCTGCATGCTTAGGTCCGTAAGAAAATAGGCTTACACTCCTACTTTCCTATTGAAACTATATACAGAACCAAAACAGTCCCAATATTTTTGTATTCCAGTTTTCTAAATTTATATGCACGATGTTTAATATTGCTTGATCTCAGTGTGTGTGTGTGTTTTATCATGAAATGTGATGTAAAAATGATAAAATAATTATATATAATATAGTTCATATATAATATAGTTTAATATAATCAGACACATCTTTGGATTTAAAATATATAATGTCTATATTCTGTATTTTTAAATCCAAAGAAGGCACTTGGTTGCATTATCCTGACCTGAACAATTTAGGCTATTTAACATAAATAGCTTGTATGAACGAGGAAAAAATAATATACCAAATACGTCTCTACGTTTATAATATTTACACAATTATCCTAACGCATTATTGCAGTAAGAAAATGCCATTTTTTAAAACAAACAAAACATACATTTACATTTTTGTGTGTTTTCTATAATCAACGCGGTTGTCAGAGATTTCACGTTTCACTTTTTAGTGAGTCAAAATCTCTTTAAAGTTAACGTGGAATAACACGACATACTTACAAACAATTGGCATTTGATACTTTTTGTGAGGTCTTTACTTGGTGTGGAATCCTAAAGTGAAAGATACTTAATAACGGTATGTAAATAAATTGTTGTGATAATTTTAGGTATGCGAAAGGCGTATTCCACTCGTGTAAACCTTTATAAGCGACGAGTCTGCACTTGCACCCGTGATAGGTCCACTAATTTTTTTTCTGTTCCCGACGAGATAACAGGAAAACCTCACAACTGCAGATTCAGAATGAATGAAATGACGTAGAACTGGGACATGTAGAAACGCTTTCTGATTGCCTCATTTGGTTGCGTCAGGACTCCGAAGGTTGAGTATCTATTGGTATGATATTTCTGTCTATCAAGGTTCTTTCTCTACAGCGTGTTCGGAATAGCCAATCATAGGATTTGTTTGTGAGTGGTAGTGGGCGTGCTTCTTGCACGAGAAATTGTGACAGCCATAATTTCCGTTATCATCAGCTAGTATTGTCACAAGAGAATTTCACACTAACTGATTCGTGTTTTTGTCGACGAACACGCATATAAGGGTAAGGACTTTCATATTTCATTTGAAACCGTTTAGGTTTGGCCCTTGCACTCACGTTTTCAATATTGTTATAGGCTATTGTGAAGCCACCACCATGTTGTATAAGAAGTCCCGAATAAGCAACTAGTCGAACCATAAATTCCCATGCGTTTCAACATTATTAATATTTTATGTATACCATGACTATTTACTGGACGCTTTTATAACAGTATCTGGTCGACATCGTAAGCCACCAATCCACGTACTGCTAACTATAGTCTAAGGCTATACATGTTTAACAAAACAGAAAACAATCAGAACACCGTTTGAGAGTTATGGATTACTTATAAAACGGAGGGTTCTATATGTCTGCAGCAGTTTTCTTTGTCCAGTGTCAAGGCTGCTGTCAGAACAATTCCTTTATTTAGATTATACGAATGAAAGTTGATGAGCAACATCGGGTAGTATTGACACATTATGATTCTGCTAGGTGTATATGTTACTTGAAGTGCTAAGTATCTGCGAATAAAACGTACTTCTCATTTGTTAATGCAGCGTTGATGGTAACGTTACAATGTCACAGTTTCTTGACGTTATATACTTTTACAACTGATCTGCAACATTTTCTGGATGTTATTGTTATTGCCATTGCTACTTGGTCTTTTCATATTGCTTTAACAATACTGTTACATATTGGGAAAAAGACACTTTACCCTGCAGACTATTTATGTTAAGTTTATTGTGTTATTATTAAAGTACGGACTTTGTTTTCTGCCTAGTAATCTCTTTAACTTTAAAAATTAACTTTAATTTAGGCCTATCTGTGTTTACATTTATATGGTAGATTCTCAGACGGCTGAATAATTCGCGTGTAGTTGAAAACAATGCATGGGAGAAGGTGGGAGAAGCTAAAATACTTACTTTTAACCGATTAAAGACATTAATCAATGTCACCAGAGCTCCTAACACGCATTTAAATTAGCATAAAATACATTTTTAATATGTGCAAGTATGAAGTCTCAGGTGGGACAACTTGTTTATATTGTTGAGTTGAAATGCGGTTTAATGGATATGCCGGTTGCTTTTTTTACAGCGTAAATCTAAATGAATCCATTGTAAACATGTCAATGGTTTTAGATGTTACATGCAATGGTACTCATCTGTAAAATAATATTATATGAAAACAACTTTTCTGAATTTTCACCAATGATGACGTAGCAACCAGCAAAGTTCAGACGTGAGCGATGGGGAGATCTGTTGCAGTTAAGCTTCAATGTAGTCTAAAAGAACATCGATCGTCTCAATGTTTTTGAGTTTTAGGTAACTTGAAACATGAGAATTAATTATGTATTGACTGATATTTAATAAGAGTCCATTTCTAAAGTTATTAGCTATTTAGATTAGTAAAGAGTTTAGAAAGAGCGAGTTGCTGTTTTCTAGAGGCAGCGACGAGTTTCAACCTCAGAGAACCAGGAGCGAGACGAAGATAGTCGCTGGCAGATCCGTGATCTTGCTTTGGAATATGCTCAATTTAACCAAGTATTATTGTCCAAAAATCTCGGATCCATGGTGAGGAGAAAGAAGATACCATCTGCCCCCGAGGAACATAAAAATGGGTAACATTATGTTAAATATAACCACTTTAATATTAGGTAGATTGTAGTGAAGTGTTTTGCGTTGTCGAGAGATTAATGTCGTTTGGGGTTTTTGCTGGGCGCTAAACTGAAGGCGTTTGTATTTCAGTTGATCTTGGATAAAATAAAAGTAAAAGGTCCAAAAAAGTCGATAGAAAACTAAAATAAAGAAGGCATTAACAGTCTTTCGTGTGATTCTGTGTATTTTGTGTGAATAATAAATACAAGGGAAAGATTTTTCAGGGTGTTTTGTCGGGACAGTGAAAGGGGATTTGAAACAAACAGCGGCGGCCATGTTGAGAGAAAAAGATTGTCGCCTTTTTAAGTTGATTAAAATTATGTACCCATCCTAATGCTATATGCATTGTTTTATTGTGATTTGACAGGATGACAGTGAATCTTGGAGAATGCAGTGGGGATGAAGGGGTGAAGAAATTGAGCCGTAAGCTTGAAGGTTGCGAGGAAGAGGAGAGTGGCGAACAGGGCACAGAAGAGAGCCATACAAAGAAAGACCGAGATACAATTCCTAATCCATCACTTACGGGTTCTTCCGATTCGGAACCTATACCCTCCACCTCTACATCAACTCTACCGGGACATGGCTCAAATCTACCCCACCAGACTGCTACCCATGTCCCACAAATCCAGGATCAACATCATTTCCTAAGGTCCAGCGTACGACCTCCTAGCAAACGGCTGCGGAAGGATTCCATTGCCTCAGCTATAAATGGTCACAGCAGTACCAAAGGGAAAGGTAAGATGAAGGGTTACTTAGGGGGTCACCACCTGTGGTTTTGCACCCCGGACGTTTGCCTGACTGTCATACATTTGTCAAACAGCCCGTAAGTTCCGGACACACGAGAGCAGTTTGTATTAATTTTGAGTTGCTGTATGTAGTAGTTCATGCTATAACAATGGGATTGTTGTTATGCCTCTCTTGTGCTTTTGTTGTCATAAATAAGTTATTAATTAGCCTGCTAAGAACTGGGATGCGTGCACGTTGCGTGCAAGTTTAAAATGTGACAATGGGATATTAAGGATATGAAACGAATACGTACTAAAAGGTAGCCCCATTTTGGGAAAGTTACATCGGTTTTATAGATGGGTTGTTTGCGCAACTTGCCCTTTTTTAAGCACTATGGATTTATAAAGACCAGGTTGTAGAAAATAAACACAGACCTCTCTTGGGTGTGAATTTATGTACAAATATAAATAAGTGGTCGGTGGGTGTTTTAAGATTTAACAGCAAATAACGTTATTTTACAGGACATTGGATATTGAATCGAATAAACCGTGAAATGAATGTTTCTTTAAACATAAGTTATTAGAATAGTTGGAATCGATAGAGGAAAAGGAGTGTGTCTTATTAATCACCTAGCATCCTCAGAACCTGTCCACACATTTACACTTTGGAGATGCCCACCCATAGTGTCTGTCAATGCGAAATAACTGTCTGCCCTGGCATTGTGGTCTCACTACCATACTCCAGGGATTATGGTCTCCCCAGTTTATTTCACATGTTGTTTTTGGATTAAACCTGCATTCCCCCGACAACGCCTCCAAAGCTTAATGAGTAAGCCTCCTAGGTCTTTTCGCCCGCTATTTTATTTTAAGCAACGGCTACAGAAGGGGTATCTATGGACTTTGGAGTGTACATTGGTGTTTAAAGTGTTTTTCTTTTTGCTTTCAGAGAGAACAGTTATAATTTAATGAATAGATGATTTGTAACGATTTTATCCAATGCTTGGATAAACAAAACAAAAAATAACTTTGCGGGAATGCTACAATAACAAATATTTGACATCATCCTGAGAATTGTCGTTTTAGTCAACTTTATTGTCATATTCAAATGATTGTGCTCCAAAAGTTTCCTTTTTGGTGCTTTTCATTATTGTGGTGTTAAAGGTTTGTAGTGCTAATTTTCTATTTTAAATGAAGTTTTAATTGCCACTTAAACATTATTTTAGCTATATATCGGCCTTTCAAATGTGCAGTTAAAATAGTTACCAAAGCATCTTATGTAAATCGGTAGATAATTGGGTTTTATAATTATGGTTCATGCTGAAACAGTGTACCCAATTACCTAGATTTATTTGCTTGAGATTGAACCATAGACATTGCAGTGGCTATAAATATCCATTGATTGTTGCACTCAGAAGGAAGGGTGAAGGCTTGGATCTGGCATTTTCCAAAAATCTGAGGTTTCATCTTGTGCGATTGTCGATGAATGTATCACGCACTGTTGTTGCTTAAGCCAGATGGTCTCGAACCATTCGTGGACAGTAATGCAAATTTAGCGCTCTCCTCTTATACCCTCTGTTTTATTGTATTGAACAATGTTTACATGTATAGCCTATACTTTATATATTTCATAAATTAATTAGTTTGGTGAAGACTTTTGTGACATGATTGCAGAGAACAGGACCATAATGAATTTTAGGGGTTTTAGGGCTAGCTAATTTCCTTGGGGTTGGAAGAGATCTAGTTAGTAGTTTCATCATTTGTGTAAAGCAATGTCGGTGTGGCTACATTGCACTATGATCAATGCGTGTTTCACACCAAATTGCTACCGTGCTGCTGTTCAGTACTTGTTATCAAAAAGTGTTCTATGGGGAACATAAGCAGGAATGGTTATTATTAAAAAAGAACATTCTCGCCAATGGCTCAGGGTTTGGTATAATGAAAATCCACTATTAAACACCGCATTCAACTGTTTAATAAATATTATTTTTGTGTGGTTGTCCTATAACATTAGTTTAAAAGAATTGCATCTCCACCTTATAGTGTTTCCAATTTACTGAGACCAGTTAGAAGCCGGAATGTGTAAACGGTGGACAGGTGCAGGAAGGTGAGAGACGGTGTAGGGATGGTTATCTTTGTGCTGCTGGGATAAGCAATGTATTCCAGCCTACGTAATGTCTATGTCACAGGAGCTGAGAATGGGGCCACGGTGCTGGTGGGCTGTGGCCACTCTGGCTCTCCGGTGGGGCCGACCAGCGGGGCCTCCAAGTCGGCTGTCCGTAACCTGGGCACCAGTGACAAAGATGAGGCCGGTGGCAGCCAGAAGAAGGTGCGGAGACAGTGGGAGTCCTGGAGCACAGAAGACAAGAACACCTTTTTCGAGGGGCTCTACGAGGTAATTTCCCAGATGCCACAGGATGCGTATGGGTCAACAAGGCCCTTTCACAGTGGTGACAAAAAAACTGTAGGCTTCGCTTTCTGGATGGCTTGCACATAGTGTGTGTGTGTTTTTGTTTCCTTCAACGCAGCATGGAAAAGATTTTGAAGCTATTCAGAACAACATTGCATTGAAGTATAAGAAAAAAGGGAAGCCTGCCAGCATGGTTAAGAACAAGGAACAGGTGCGCCACTTCTACTACCGCACCTGGCACAAAATCTCCAAGTAC
Source organism: Hiodon tergisus (assembly GCA_025775045.1). Lineage (NCBI taxonomy): Eukaryota > Metazoa > Chordata > Actinopteri > Hiodontiformes > Hiodontidae > Hiodon > Hiodon tergisus. The sequence continues at coordinate 5,740,429 of JAOVYW010000074.1, read as the reverse complement.
ATCGACTTCACTACTGGTGAGCACCCTCTGAAGGGATGTATGCATGTTCTCTGCGTGTCGTTTTAGCAGTTTTTAAGAGTTTGTGAATGTATATTTGAATATGCTTGGGAAACATTATTTTTACATGTTTAAGTATTCTGGTACAGGTCAATACCATAGTACCACTCCTCTACCAGAGCTAGCTGCTCTCCATCACCAGAGATGTTGCTGATGGACTTGCAGTGTATATTTATAACGGTTCTGATATGAAATTTTCTGTTGGGCGGTTCCACCTCTTCTCCTCAGTGTACTCCCGAGTGCTGAAGAAGTCCTCCCAGGAACTGTATGGGCTGATTTGCTATGCTGAGTTGAGGAAGAAGGTTGGCGGCTGTAAGTGCGCCTGCTGCTCTTTAGCGCATCATGATCTGAAATGACTCTGGTGTGTGCTATTGCAGTGGTTCTGAGTTGGTGAAATGCCAAATAAAATAAACTAGCAAAAAAAAAATAGCTGTCATACATTCCTTCTTAGCTTGCAAAATGTAACTTTTAAAAATAAAAAACTGGTTTCAACATGTAGTTTATCATTATTTAATCAAAATGATTTATATCACTAACATTATGAATGGGTTTCCATGTTGAAGCCACTTACTACTTCTTTTTGGTTGCTGTCCCACAGTAATGGATGATAAGAATGTTGCCAAACTCAATGAGCTGATCCAGCACGGGTAAGTACCTGGAATAATAAGTAACCTAAGAATAAACGACGCTGAATAATACGGTGCTAACAGGCATTTTTGGTGTTTTTCCTCCTGGGCCAGGGCTACCACGGTGCGTTCCAAAGGCCGGAATCTGCGGATTAAAGCACCAATGTGTCGTGCGCTGAAAAAGCTCTGCGATCCTGATGGTAAGTAGAAAAGGGAAAAGGGTAGAGGCGGAGGAACTCCTTGCATCATTGTCTGTAGAAGACAAACTAGGTTCTCTCAGAAAATTACAGGATTTGCGTTTATGAATATGTTTACCGATGGGGATCACGATTTCTGTCTGTGATTAGAGGCTCTCAGAAATAAGATCCCTTGAAGTATGATTTCATTCTTTGCTGGAGCTTTCATTTGAATTGACTGAAAATGTCTTCCCGTCATCACTCCTGTCCAGTTATGGAGTTCTTGTTAATATATTTTAGTTTCGTTTAAAATTTAAAGCAATTGGAAATTATGTTGGTGAAATTCTTCATATAACCGTGGTGAGGGCATATGGTTCTGTTCCGAAGGAGTTAACATCATAATGCTAACAAATGGAAGGTGTGGGAGGGTGGGATTACAATTTCTGAACTGGTTTCTATGGTAACATTTGAAATGCATTTTCAGTGTGTTAAGTGTGTTCTGTGAGTCGCTCTCTGTTTATGTTTTTCATCAATTACCCACTTGTCTCGCCCTTCCCAGGTGTGAGTGATGAGGAGGACCAGAAGCCGGTTAGGCTGCCCCTTAAGGTGCCAGTGGAGCTGCAGCCGCGCAGTAACCACTCCTGGGCACGGGTCCAGAGCCTCGCGCACAACCCCAGGCTAAGGTGAGGCCTTCCTCCCACCTGCATCCACACCCTAGTGACCTGCTAATGTTAAGCATTCAAGGTCGTTCAGAGAAGCCCTTTACACCTCACTGCGTAATGTAGTGGCATACGTTTCAGTGATTCACTACGGCAGTGGTATACAGTAGGGGATAAGGCATAGTTTTTAGACTATTTGTGCAGTAATGACGTCCAGGTTTTGATTTTGACATTGTATCCCATGGAATTTAGGAAGATTCTGCTTATCTGTTATGTTTTTGGATCCATGTTTTACACTGTAAGCTGTTTGCAGCATTTTGCCTCAAAATGTATTCAAGATAAGCCTGTTAAGCTGCTCTGAAGTCCAGAGTTGGAAAGAAGTGTGGGGGAGGAAGATATGGCCTCCTATTGTCCGTGGCCTACTAACCCTAGGTCTACTGTTCTTTCTCTTCCTCTGCTGCAGGATGGTGGTGGAGCTCCATAGAAAGGTATCTAGCCTGATCGAGTTCCTCAAGCAGAAGTGGGCGGTACAAGACCATCGCATTGTATCCTTCTGTCAGAGTTGTATCAATTATTTCGCCAGTTGTTTCTTCTGGGACATTTGGAGATTTGCAGGCAAATATACCTTAAACATTGATTTTTCGATTGTCCAGTAATCCTGTTTTTAAAGTGCATTAAATTTCTAGTACATCTGGTGGTGCAGTGGTTAAGGTGAAAGGCTTGTAACCAAAAGGTTAAGTGGGTAGTGTAGAGATTGTAATCTGTCTAAGGTGCTTTGGATAAAACCCTCTGCTAAGCGACTAACTTGTAACTTGTAGTAGTGAAAGGGTTTTGCCACAGTTTTTGAGGTTTGTAGGTTGCTAGATTGTCCACCGGTCTTGCTCTGGCTCTCTGCCTTAACCCGCACCATCTAGTGGAAGAGCTTAGAGGAGCGGGAGGCTCTGGAGGGGCAGCAGGAGGAACTCTTCCTGTACCCAGCTGAGAGCAGCACGTTAACGGCCCTTCCCGGCGTGGCCCGTGTGGTGCACTCCAAGGCCTTCTGCACTGTCCATTGGCAAGAGAGCGGAAAGTGCCGGCCCGGTGCCAAGGATCTCCCTGCCGCCCAGATCCTGGGAATCCAGGCAGTGTCCAGGGGCCCCGGCCGACAGGGGCGTGGGGGAGCGGGCGAAACGCGGCGGTGGGAGGGCGCGGTGGCAGAGGGTGGTGAAGATGTGATGTCAGGTGGAGCAGAGGAAAAAAGCTCCCTCTCGCAGAATGTCCCCTCTGCACCAGCTCTTCCTACACCTGCTTCTGGACAGAGGGAGAAGAGCGGACAAAATGCAGTGGAGGGTGATGCCCCCCAGCTTGAGGGGAGGGGGTTCTCAGAGGAGGGAGTGGCCATCAGGGAGACGGGAGGGGAAAAGGCAGTGAAGGACTCTGAGGAACAGGGAGTCAGCGTGCCAACAAAGGAGAGCCTGTGTTCGGAAATCAGTCTGTCACCCAAGAAAGATCTGTCCACTTCTCTTGGGGACAGCGGGGCAGCAACATCTTGCAGAGAGGAAAGGACTACTATGGGGTCTCAGTCTCCAGAAAGCACTGGGGCAGGAACAGAGGCCCCGCCTCCAAGTGTGGGCGACGTTTGCACTAAAGAGTGCCGGACCTCAGAGGAGGGCTGCCCCAACCTCCCACGGCGGGGAGTCGGGCCTACTGGGAAGGAGGAGGCCGGCGCAGGGGTGGGTCCTGGTGCGAGGCCACCCCAACAGATCAGAGAAGAGGGCTGGAATGCCCGCAGCACGGAGAACGTGACCCTCGCCGAACTCTACCTCATGCTGGGAAAGCCTGGGACGCTGCAACTGGAGTATGAGTGGCTGCCCGTGTCCCGGGAGGACGGGCGCCCACATCCCAGCCCCCAGCCGCTCCCCACTGTCCACCGCGTCCTGCGCTGCCTGCTGCGGCTGGTGTCTTCGGAGGTCAACCCCAAACCGGTGAGTCCTGCCTTGACAATGCTCAGATTTTCCACTAGGGGAGCCCTTTCATCGTTTTCCTGAAACGGCCTAAGATTTGCAATACTACAGCTAAGTACGGATGGTTATACCAGATAGGTTGTTGTTTTACTTGTTAACCTTTTCTCTTTGTCAAAACACAGAAGTCATTATTTCTCTCCGCAGGCCTCCGAGTTATGCTCCACGGCCACCTCCCCTGTGAAGCCCACCCATGAGGAGCAGTCCTTCACCCCACCGGGGAAGACGCAGGCGCTGGGAGTGCGCAGTCCCAGCTGCGGCCGGCACCAGGCCTCCATCCGAGGGGGTAAGTGTTCCCTTAGCGTCTGGAGGCGGTTCCCAGAGCAGTGTCACCCCGGGATTATTCCATTGTTCATGAGTTCATCAGGTGCTCCTACGCAGGTAATTGTCTTTGGAAACGTTTGAGCGAGAATCTCTTTCACTGCGGACAGTTGACCCGTTCCCCTGTCTCCTCTAGGTGTGCGAAATCTCCCGCGCTCCTTGATGGCGGCGGGAACCTCAGGCGACGCGGACAGTGGCCTCTTCGCCGTCCCCAGCACACTGCCCCCCAACAGTCGCTATGGCGGCAAGATGTTCTCCCCCAACAAGGAGGCTGAGCTGGCTTTCCGACAGCAGCTGGACTCCATTAGCGTGAGTCCCCATTCCCCCTTTATCTGGTTGGTCCAGTCCGGTCTGGTCTGGCCGATATCTGCCCCATATGAAGTGTGTCCTGGGTTAGTAATCTCCCTCAATGTTTTTTTTTTTTTTTTTAGTGAATTTGACCTTGAGTGAATTTTTTTTGGCTACCCAAGTTTGGGCACAGAGGTAGCTTTCCCTTTATGACAGCCCACTATCGTTCTGTTCTTAAATTTTGGGATCCTGTGGATCCTATGAAATGTAAGGCACATTTCATCTGTTTAACTTGGGCTGATTTCTCCACTCAGATGAAGTCTGACATATTTCTGCCCAAGCAGAGGAAGACCAGAAGTCGTCACCTGCGGAAGCCGCTGGTGGTTCAGGTAAGGGCGGGGCAGGCGCGTTATCAGAAACAAGCAGGGGCAGTGCACCACTGCTATGGCCGAGGATTTAAATTTAGTTACCAACAGCGACCCGAGTAGCATGGGCAGCCAGCGGGTCCCTCCACATGTTCACAGACGTTCCTGTATGCCTCTGCTGTCTCCCCAGAGAACTCTCCTCCCTCGGACCACTGGGGACTCCTCCCAGCACGTCTGCTCCTTCTCCATCCTCTCCAACTCCTCCATCGCAGGTATCAGCCCGCGTCTGCCTGTCTTTTTATTTATTTATTCTCTCCGCACTCGTGGCTTGTGAAAGTGTGTTGAAACCCATGCATCAGTTCTTTACATAACACTTTACAAAACCCCCTGAGAGACTGTGTGGGAGAGCAGACGTCTGTTGGACTTTTTCTTGTACTCCAAGCCTTCTTTCTATTAGCTTAAATGGTCTAAGCTCAGGGGAAGTGTTTTCAAATTGGTCTGAGTGGCATCAGTTTTATTTATTATTATTGTTATATTTTATATTTTATACGTTTTTATCCAGACCGATGAAATCTGCTTTGATTAATTTAGACCAGTTTAAAAACTAAATTAAAGTTAATTTCCTCTTGCACTTGAGTGTTCTCTAAGTGGTTATTAAATTAACTGCATTTTGTTTCCCTGAACCATTGTCAAGATCATTTCTTAATATAATTGGTTGCTAATAGGTAGAATGGTTTTACAGCATCATGTTTTTTTAAACATTACCATTCACTTTTATTGAATAGTTATAATGAAAATGATCTTGAATGAGATCCTCTGATTGGTATTACCTTATTAATAGTACTGCGTCTTCTTGCTTTGGCTTGATATGCCCTTTGCTATATTTATTTGTTTTTGAAAAGATTCTACGTTTTCAGTGTATTTATTTTTCTTTCTTTCTCGGAATACCACAAAATATGTTCCTCACTTGAGACAGAAGTCGCCTTTTTTAAATAGGAGGTTTAAAAGCAGCGGTCAAGCTAACCGAGTGTGTCTGAGAACGAATGATGAGTGAAAAGAGTGTCACAATGAGTCACCAAGAGTATGGTGTACTGACGTGGGCCCCTGTTGGCTTCTCTGTTTCTCTCCCAATCTCCCCCCTCTCTCCTCTCAGGCACGGGCTCCTTTCGCCCAATCCAGCCTTCTCTGCCTTCCTCCTCCCGTTCCCTCGTCCCCAAAGCTACGCCCAGCCAGCTCTCCAGTAAGGGGCCCTTGCTGTGCACACACGCATGTCATACGCATCACATGCAGACTCGGGCACACATGTAATACGCACTGCATACGTTGTGAACAGAAATGTAGTCTAAACTCAAGCAACGCGCATGATGCTCTGAATCCGTAATGATTCATTTGTCCGGCGCAACATGTAAAGCACAGTGTGTTGGCTGTAGGTGCCTGAGCTCAGTGGTCATGGCCTTTAATGTCACTGAACCAGGTTGAGCCGGGAACTGCAAGGCTTAAATTAATCTTCTGTTCTAGTTCATCCACCTGTTGATCAAACAAGCCTGTCACTTGTTGGAAGCTGTGATGATGGATATAGGATTAAATCTCTGTGGTTTGACTTAAATGCCATCAAATTCATCAGACAAATGCAAGCCATCTAATAGCAGGAAGAAAACCACTGTTTACAATTATTAGAGTTGATTTTGGATATATGCTCTGCACCAGGGATGCTAAGCAGATGTTAAGTGAGAGGCAGCTGCAGAACCCACGATGCTTCAGGATTGCCCTCGCCTACTCTGACATGTAACTAACGAGGCTGCTTTGTCTTCTCTGTGCTCTCTACGGCTTCCAGGCACTATTGATTTGGCTGCCAAGTCGGCAGGGATCATTCCTGGCAGCCCGTCCCGTGAGCCAGAGGGAGCGAGTCCAGACAGCGCTCCCCCGGCCCCGGCAGTGGAGCCGGCGAGAGGCCTGGTCCACCAGCCCCCCACAGAGGTGAGCGCGGAGTTGTCACAGCAGTGAGGGTTACTGCACACACCTAGGGGCTGTATTGTGCTGACGGTCAGTGTTAACATGTATGCGAGTTAAGCTTTTTATCTGGTTGAGGTGTGCCGGACTGCTAGATTGGAATCATGCTGCAATTGGGGTTAGGCGGTGATAGTTTCGCTAACTTACAGCCTCAAAGTTCATAGGTTGCTAATGCGTAAACTGTAGGGGGCCAGGTCTATCTTTCCTCCACATTGCTTTGTAAGCAGCTGCTTGAAAAGCATATATGCGGCTAAATGAAAGTGCTTTTGATGGGTACGTTACTTGCTGTATGGAAATTAGAAACGGACTGCCGAGGTTTAATACATTCACATGGGACAGTCCTAGACATTTGACCCTGGTGTTGTTCAAATGGAGCTTAAAAAATACCTTTCCTGATTTGTCTTTTTACAGGTGACACTAAGCCACAGCCCCTCGCCGCCCTCTCCCACGGCGGATGCCGACAGCCTCCTCTCTCCTCCCAGTGTCGCCTCTCTGCTGGACATCTCGCTGCCCGGCCCGCCAGAGGAGGTGCTGTCCCAGGGTGAGCCCGTCACGCACATCAGTGACTCCATCATCGAGCTGGCCATCAACTCGGCGCACTACGGTGAGGCCCCGCCCAGTTTGCGCGCGAGCGCCGCGAGGTATTTCAGTCGTGGCATTTAACGAGACGTCGCCGCACCTTCTTGTAGCCGGCGAGCCCTCCCTCTCCCCCGCCAAGCTGAATGGCAGCGACAACTCTAAAGGCCTGCCCTCCCCTGCGGGGAGCCCGCACCGGAACTGGATCCCGTCACCCACTCACGACCCGCAGTGGTACCCCAGTGACTCCAGTGACTCTTCGCTGGGCTGCCTGCTCTGTGAGTATCGACAACGGCAACATGCTGGAATGTTTGCAGATCAAAACTGTAACGTTTCGTTTTCATCATGGCACGGGTTTTGCAGTAAAGTTACATTTAAAAGAAGAAAAGAAAAAAATGTTGAATTCTCTTGTCCATTATTACATGGTTTATTGGTATCTGTAACTGGACCCCTCGGAGTGAACTAATTGCTTCTCACACCAACAGCGAGCCTGATCTCCCCGGATAAGGGGCGAAAGATACTGCTGTCGCCCTCGGGCCCCTCTAGTGGAACCTCTCTGCTGGGGCCCAGCATGCTGGATGGCAGCTCGCACGACTCCTTCCACCCCCGCGGGCTCGCCGATGTTGGAGAGGTGCGCCGCGTCTATTTGCCCTTTCCGGGATATTTACCCGCTGTTCTGTTCTCTCATGTTGGTGCACGTTCTCTTTCCTAAACCTGAAAGGCGTCATTTGCCGGTAGGGCTTGCCAGATCTGGCAGTAAGGTCAAAAATCACCAACCCAAAAACCAAATTAAGTTGTAATGGGTCTGAAGTATTCTGTTTTGTTGCAATGAGCAAGCACAGTGGGAAGCAATTTTGTTAAATATTGTTTGAAATGCACTGAACTAACTGCCGCTGTGCAGGTCAGGACGTCTTCATTTTAAGGTGAAATCGCACCATTAGGTACTGTTCTCATAACTGCAGATTTTCGGTTATGCTTTGTGGTTCTGTGGCGTCGCATACTTTTCTAATTAACAACATGTGAGTTAGGCATAAAGCAGGAAGGAATATAGCAAGTTGTAACTATAGGTATAACGGAGCTGCTTGCTACTATCATCTACCGAGAGTTTTGCTATGCGTTCTATTTATGTTATCTTAGCCTTGAAGAAAAGCTTTTTTTTTTTTTTTTTTGATGCGGTATCAAAGATAAGTGATGCATGCTCTGAAATTGAAAAACTGATTTGAGAAGTGGATAAAGAGAGGGTAGTTTTATTACGGTTTAATATAAAACGCTCACAGCTGACGATGGGTCCCAGCCCGTGCTCTGTCCATATGCTCCGCTAAGTTTGTACTCTAACCTGTGTGACTCTTCCTCCTGCAGGTGGACTCTCAGCTCGCTTGCATGATGAGCGAGAGCAGCGTAGACTACATTGCACGCTTCAACGATTTGGCACAGGAGCTGTCCGTCACCGAGCCGCCCCTGCCACCCACCAGCCACGGGAGCACTGGCTGAAGAGAAGGGGGTGACTGCGTGAGGGGGGGGCACCGGCGATGGGAACTTCTCCAGAACCGTCGAGAATCTTTGCGAGACAAACGAAGAGAATGTGCAATAGATGAAGGCAGAGCCTGATGAGACTTTTTGGTGACATGGAGCACCAAACCCGGCCCTCCCGGGGCACTATAAGAGTGCTGTGACGGGGACGTCTGTCCGATCCGAGCCTGCCTCATATCCCGACCGGTCTCGGGAACAGCATTCGCTGGTTGGAGTTTCCCCCTCCCCACAACTGGTTGTGGTCCGAACTCAGAAGACGGCGAGGCTTTGGCAGCGTGGTCCAGCTGTTTTCCAGCCAGCGCTCTCCGTGAAACACTTCTGTAAAATTTGTACCTGAACAAAACATTGTTTACAAAAGCAAAGCTTGTTTAAAGAAAAGACTGCTCTGTACATCACGGCATTCTCATGCTTGTTTACAGAACCAAACTGCCATTTCTGCTCATTTGGGGGGTTGTCTTAAAAAAAAAAAAAAAAAAAAAAAAATTTTTAACAAATATTTTCAGCTTCCATCTAGAACAATATACAACGAGAGTTTGAGGTGAATGTATTGCTGTTGGACTGTGAGCAACTTAAGAGAGATTCTTAAATAAATTTAGTATATATGCTAATTACTAATGAGATTTATGTGAAATGATGCAGTCCCCCCTATATTTTCCCTGGTAAATTGACAATTTGTCCAGTGCAAAGTAACAAAGGTTGTCACTTCGCTTAATATTAAAACAAAAAAGTCAACGTATTTGTTGGTATAATGATAATGTAGTTTCAGCTTCCTGTACAAACTGAGCCCCCCCCCCCCATTCAATCAGATTTATCCTATTGCACTGTTTGTTTTTGAAGACTATAATGGAACAATGAAGATTTATGTATCGGAGCGCTATTGGGCACAAAACTGAAGAAGGTTTCTTTTGCTTTGGTAAGTAATGCTCATGGAGTAAATGACTGATTGGATTCGTAGGATAACTGATTAAATCTGGGGGCTCGTTTTAGACTGCAGTGCAGTTTGAGTCAGTTGAATAGTTTGTGTGCAAACTCTGTATAATAGGCATTATAGGATGAACATAAGGCTAAACTTCTGCCCTTTTACGAAGGATATATTCCCTATAGGCCTTCTTTTAGGGGGGGAAGATGCTGTTTATATGTCATTTTGTGACCTACATGCAGTTCAGTGAAGAACATGTGCTAATCCAAGAACAAAGGGAGTATGCTAACTTAGGTGGTATTGGATTCTTACAAATAATTGCACTCGATCAAATTCCTGGATGCCTGCAAAATAGAATTTTTTTCGAGCTATTTTTTTACCCTGTAGTTTTAAGTATCAGATTTTTAAGTTCACAGAACTAATATAAAGGCTAGTCACTTTTAGATTTTGCGTGTTTTTTTGTTTTTTTTTTAAACTGATGTGAATAAACTGTTTGTTAGACTGATGCATCAAAACAAATTGTATATTTAAAATCGAAAAAGCCATATAGAAGTGGTGTTCGTTTAAACTCCACACCAAGTCCTATGTTTTTGTATTTAAAAAAAAATAATTTTCCCTCGTTAATGTATCTAATGGATCCCTGAGACTGAGGAGGGGAATTTGTGTAAACAGCATCTTGTAAATGGCTCTTAATTCTAGCTTCATATCTGTAAGTGTCATTTTGTGGCCGGAACAAAGCAGAGTTTAACAGGCTCCTGTGGACGGAAACTTTTACAGGCGGTTGATTTTGAGATAGAAGAGAGGTGCACTGGATTCGACTGTTGGGAGTCCATATTGCTACACTTTAGTCTCCCCAGTCCAAAAAACTCAGCCAATCAACTGGACTGTAATAGACTGAAGTGCAGGCCTTTTCCCTTTACTTAGGCATCAGAAAATTAATTCTGGAGGACATAGCATCTCTGAATTGGTCTAGCTTCAATTCATGGCAATTAAAAAGCAGCTTTTTTTTTTTTTTTTTTTTTAAACAGTCTTCAGTTATTTGACATTTTATTACAGAATTTTTTAAAATAAATTGTCTGAGAATTCTCATGGATATTGCATAACAATATAATATTGACATTAAAATGGTTGTCACTGGCCTTTACAAATATCCTGGTAAAAGACCATAATCATTATTGTAGTGTATGTGAATGGGCAGTTTCTAGTTTTAACATTTCTTGAAGAACTTATATTAACGAACATGTTTTTATTTTATTTTTAATTGCTCTGTCAAGTGCATTTTAACACTTATTTACCTTTGTGAGTATTAATTATTCGTATGGTTCTCATGATCAAGTTTTTCTTTGTAATGAAAGAAGAGAAATGCTCATTATCAAATGAACCACCAGTGTTTTTAGTGTAAGGAAGCCTTTGCACAAAGTAGTTTGACCTGCGTCTTACACGGTTAGCACTTGCAACCTAAATGAACTTGAGAGACGACAGAACTATTAAAACCTCCTGAAAATCCAACTTTTTACTGCCGGGTGTAAATTGAAACTCTGATTCTTCCATTAATTATATTCCATGTATATATTTACGTGTACACAAATTTGCATGTCTGTTCATTTTTAATCAAAAGCATATGCTTTCTTCCTCTGCTGTTGTTAAAAACAGGTTTTACCATCTTCTGTGCCGTTTTCCATTTACTTTTTGCTTTTACCCTAGAACTCATACACAACTGAACAGTGACCCTCGATGAGACTTTTATAAAGATGGAAAGATATGAAGCTAAAATGTGGATTATGTTTGACGGGACGCATTTGAGAATCTCTTGATTTGATGTGGAATTCTTTTTACTTGTGTTTGTTGATGTATATGTGCTATATATAAAACACAATTCCAAATCTGCTCTGACTTTTTGTAACATAATGTAAATTATTTGGACTATTTATTGTTAACAATTGAAAAGGGTGTTTTGGTTATTTAATATTCAGGCTGGAATGTAAAACCTGCAGTTTTAAGAGTTGCCAGTTTGTAAAAGGTGTTTTTACTCTTGTCGTTATAAATACAGTTTTAAGAAATCTGCTTCTTGTTCTGTTTTCATAAAGGATTTGGGATTTTGTAATGAATAGATAATTAAACACACCCCTCATTTATTCATTTTATTAAATTTTATTTGTTGTTATAGTATTACTCAGATAATAGATGAAATACAGTATAGATTAAATAGAGCAGTAAAGATTATATTCTTAGTAAATTTTATAATGCAGCAAATTAAGGGAGGCCAGTCTGTCAACGTTCAGAACTCATTTCTCTCATAAGAGGGCAGCTGTCTCCCAAAGTGGCCTCTTTGTCAATTCTATTACACTGGTGAAAAATGCTGCAGTCCCTTCAAGGGAATGTGCTCCGTCAGGAACTCGACCAGGCAAACTTTGTTTTCATTCCCGGGGTGCTGGTATTGCTAAAAAACAAATCATTGAGTGAGAAGGTGTGGTCAAATGTGCTCTTACGGGGAGGAACAACCATGGAGAACAAGCTCTCCACTAATAAATCCCTTCCAGTGCTGGGGATAATGGAGAAGACTGCACCCCTCATGCGTTCCTTACTCTCTCAATCCCTGACTGTAGCTAGTTGTAAAGCCCCTTCCAGGAAGCAGGGAAGGAAAGCATCACTCAAAAGAAAGGACTGAGTGGGGTTGTTGTTGTCTGTGGGGCACAAGATAGACATCCATGGGGCACAGCCTACTCTCTAAACTGACATGCATATATATATATATACACATAATAGGTATGAATGATTGTTTCCAAATTGGTGTAATGCTCAGTTTCAAAATTGTATTTATTTATTTAACAAACACATTTGCCCAGAGAAACATTAAGGTTTTTCCTTATAAATGTGGATATTTACTGAAGAAATTTAATTAGGTACCACAACCAATTTTGGAGCAAATCGAAATCGACGCAAATGCAGCGTTTTACCGTCCACACCACACCCCATGCGTAGCCTACTTAACTACTCCACCTTTATACTTTAGCATTGTACTTTTAGCCTATTGTTACATTTGTTTTAATTATGTAATCATCTGATACATTTGATTAAGTGAAAATTAAATCACTGTTTGCTCTGTAAAAAATTAGGAATATAATTGGAATTTCAAGTTCTAGTGGAAAAAACAGATTCCCTCATATTATATACATTACTGCAGTCCATATATAGACGAGCCTTATTGGTCAGCGAACTAACCGAACTTAGTATGCGCGACTGGACTTCCGCTTTCGTCGAAACATTTGGGGGTACTGGGCTCAGACCCACAGGTAAGGTTGCCAAATATTCAGAACAATAACAAACAAGTTGCTAGTTGTATTGCCATTAAATACTCGTGCACTTCTTGTTTTTTCCTACACGAGGACCCATACTATATTGGCAGCTAGCTTTATACAAGCCTTCGGTGAATATCACAATAGTCCTTGACTCCTTGCAGATAGTTAAGTCCAGTTCATTTTTTTAAATCACTCGTGGTAAAACATTGTTTTAAAGTCTAAATAGGTAAGAATTCCAGACTTGCTTGTTTTCCTTTTGTTGGGCTAGTAGAAAGCTAGCGATTCTTCATATCTGTTAATTTACCTATGTAGTTATCAAAGCAACATTTCCTCTTGTTCTTGTTTAACTATGCCGTAGTCAATTGAAATTACATTAAATGCTATAAATTGATTATATCGTATGAGCTATTTGTGTGGCAATGCAGTAAGTCATTATGTTACACGATACGTGATAATATTAATTTTTGCGTTAGCAATTTAGTTAGCTGTTCGCTCCTAACATTTAGAGAGGGGGTATTTGTGTGGCTGTGTTAGAAATGTAATAGATCTAAGTCTTATGAAACAGCGGTGACATTTGCTTATTTTGAGGGCAAGTGCTATTAGATATTTCTTAAATGTGAAAACGACTGTAAATTGACATGCCTGATGTGAGACTATTATAGTTATTGAGTGGCAGGGCTGTTGATTGTAGGAACTGTTTTACCGATCTGAATGGGGCATCCACGTCAGTCCCTTTTGGCTCCCCCATTCTGTTTCTTATCTGTGTTAGATGTGAATGCTAAATGAGACCTAGCTAGTCTGACCTGATGTGCTATTTCCTTATGACATGTCCAGTACGAGTGAAAATACGAGTCGGCGAGGGTCCTAATGTATGGAAACGTGGTCAGCCTTGTCCTGGGCAGCCTTGGGGTTCTTGGCTTGTACCAGCTTCTGCAGAAGTTCAAGAAGGGGGCCAAAATTCAAGATGATGTGGTGGTCATTACAGGAGCCAGTTCTGGTTTAGGAAAAGGTGAGTCCCCCACTGCTAGCCTAAGACTTAAATTGGCTGCACATCTAATAGGTAATTAAACTCCTCATTAGACCTGACCATGTCTCTGTCTATAATAGAGTGTGCCCGGGTGTTCCACGCCGCTGGTGCCAAGCTAATTCTGTGTGGACGGAATCGAGCACATCTGGATGAGCTTGTCCAGGAACTAAGCAGGATGGAGAACAGCAAGCAGAAGGTATGCCAATAGACCATTGAATTAGGCACAGATGACTACTGCATTTTACCTTTAGGGTTTTATTAAGTAGCAGTTTCCTGACATAGTCTTGACTGTTTCTCTCTGATTTGGTGTTTTCTAGAGGTACGTCCCCAGCATTGTGACTTTTGACCTGTCACAAGTGGAGACAGTCACTAATGCAGCACAGGAGATTTTGAAGTGTCATGGACATGTAGACGTCCTTATCAACAATGCTGGAATTAGTTTCCGGGGCAGCATTTTGAACACTAGCGTTAAGGTCCACAAGGAGGTCATGGACATCAACTACTTTGGTCCTGTAGCTCTTACTCAAGGTTAGCACAAATGTTGATTTTCTCAATTTTGTCACGGAAAAATGTAAATATGGAAGAACTGGAAACTTGTTGGTAAGAAAGCTATTGATCCTATAATGTAATTAAAAGCTTATTATTATCTTGTAACTATGGTAGGAATCATCAGTCCCTAAGAGAAAGTTTTTTCTACCCATTGTGCTCTAAATTTTCATATTGTCTTTAGAGGGAAATCAAATCAGTTTTTTGCTAGTATAGAGGATAAATCCCATTCCCGAAAAATTTTAGGGTGAGGTCTTAACTCCCACTGATCTGCATGCAGCCCTCCTGCCCTCCATGGTGCAGAGGCGAAGTGGCCTGGTGGCCGTCATCAGCAGTGTCCAGGGCAAGATCTCTATTCCTTTCAGATCAGCTTGTGAGTATGCCTGTTGATATTTTAATAAATATGAGTAATATAATGACGTTGAAAATATTTAGTATTGTTAAACCTTTAGGCATAACAGTGAACCCTTGAGCTCTGTAATGGGTTGTTGAGGTCTGGTCAGCTGTATGATCCTAGCGTTGAGAAAAATGCTATGACGCACTGACACCTCATCCCCAACAGACGCGGCTTCCAAACATGCGACTCAGGCATATTTTGACTGCCTGCGGGCGGAAGTGGAGCAGTATGGCGTCAAGGTGTCTGTGATCAGCCCGGGCTACATCAGAACCAGTCTCTCTCTTAATGCAGTCACAGGGGACGGATCCAGATATGGCGGTGAGAACAAGAAGGCAATGTACCTTAATGTGTCTGCTTTACATACTACATGTAGGCAGATGGGTAGATGTAAATACTGACTTGCAATTCTATTGATAAGTTCATTCCTTCAGTGGGCATACATTTAGATAGGAAGAATGGAATTTACACACATAACCATCCTTGCATTTACAGTCCTGGACAAGAATACAGCGGAGGGCAAGGACCCTCGAGAGATTGCAGAAGCGGTGTTCAGGGCTGTCCTATACCAGAGGAAAGACGTGCTTCTGGCTGGACTGTTGCCTACTTTGGCTGTCTACATCCGCACACTTGGTCCTCAGCTCTTTTTCAGACTCATGGCCGCTCGTGCCAGAAAGGAACAGAAACCCAAGGATAACTGAACAAAGCCCCTCCCCGGCGGCTCATCTTGAATTTAGATACGGGGAGACAAAAAATAATAAATAAATTCTGTCTCAAGCATTTCCTTCTCTGGACTCTAGAAGTAGTGTTTTCCAAGAATCAGAACTATCCACTGACTTAAATACATGAAAAATGAAGATGTTTAAGAGAATCCTCTCCTTTAACAGAGATTCTTCCTTTAATGTAGTATTTTGACCCTTTTTTCCACTGTTTTACAGAAAACTTCATTATAAGTATAACCAATTGCTGCCAATTACAGCATTAAAAAGCAGATAGTTTTTTTTTTTTGCCTTGTCCAACCTCTGAAAAGCTGGAAAATGTGTGTTTCTTTCCTTGTCTGTCCTGCAAAGATTATACAATTTATTCAATAAACTATGGAGAGTGAAAAGGAAGAGACATGAGGTTTGAAGGCGCCTGGTCGTACTTTCTCCCCCTGTCCAGATGTGATGGCGAGATTCAAGGTGATAAGCTGAGATGCATTAGAACAACTGGCAATTCAAAATTGGGGAGAGAAAAAAAACACACACACACACACACACACACACACACCAAAAAAGTATGGCTAATAAAAACAACATAAGTAACCGGCGTGTCCAGTTTTTATTTGAGTGTCCCATATTTGAAAGTGAAGATACTCAGAAAATTTAATGATCTAGCTTAAATGAAAACCAGCTGGATTCTAAAAGGAACCCCTGACATTTCAATGGGTACAGGAGATCTGATATTCAATAGGTTCTATTATTTAGAACAATGTAACATTCAGTCACATTTCTCTTCTCCCAGAGAGAGAAAGGCTAAGTACAGGGCACTATAAAGTTAACATTTTCGGTCACCTAGTGTCATTGGTAAAATACGAACAGTCACTAAAACTTTTAACAAAGCATGAGGTGGGGTTCACGTGAAAAATACGGTGAATGAAACAGAAAAGTGAGTGTTTCAGACATCCTGAACTTTAATGAAGAGGTGACTTTCTTACCAGCAATAAACGGTACAATAAAACATCTAAGGAAAAAGTATCAGTCCATTGTTAACACGTTTGTCAAGTGCCACGGCATCACAGTTCTTATGATATTCACTTCAGCCCAAATGCCCAAGGGGAAAATTATATATAGAATGTATTTGATCAGTACACAAACCATTTCAAGAAAATATATACCTGTAGTTTTAACCATTTCCCTCTAGCACTATCCAACAACCAAAAACTTTTCATTTCAAAATAATAGAAGCCAAATATAATTTTCTATCTCTGGGGTTTTTCCACTGATTTGTATTTCTTTGGAGTTTTTACTCATTTTGTCTTAAACTTTATGAAAAAATAAAATCATACAATGTAAAGTTCATATATCTTCTTGACACAGTAGGCCAGGGCAGCCAGCGCTACTGTGTTGTGGAGTCTTTTTCTGTGGATGTCGTCCTTCCTCACCAACACCACAGGGGTGGAAGAGGTGAGTGTGTGCAGAGGAAGGCGGGAGAGTTTCTGGCTGTCGTACTCCACCTGGTACTTGCAGCAGGGGTCGAACTGCCAGGAGATGCCATAGAGGGCCGAGCAGGCCACGCTAAGGGCCCCGGCTGGCAGGGCCACATAATGCAAGTACTCTAGTGGAAGTGAAATGGGGGTGAGCAGGCAGGCTGCTCCCGACAGCACTGCCGTCTTGTGCAGGCAGTTCCCCACAGAGATCCACCGGGCTGTCTCGTCAGCGATGCGCGTGGGCTCGATCACAATGTATTTGTACTGGGCCTCCAGGGCCTGCTCCAGCTCATACTCAAACTGGTCCTGGGCGTTCTCACCGTTGTAAATCTCATGCACGATATAGCAGTCCGTCGAGGCCATCGCTCTCCTGTGCAAACATCAAACAGACAGTAAGGAGGCGAAGACGCAGGAAGAGAAACTAAATTACTTACCCCAGTTAGGTAGGTTCATTAAATTGGTTTTCCGATTCTCTTCGGTTTCATATGTAAAATCGGTCCAAAAAGGTTCACATCAAAGACAAAACACATACAAGACAAAGTCATGGACTCCTAATGCCTGATAAACAAAAACAAGGCCTACACCTTGTTACTACTTTCATCCACCACAATTATATAAATCACATTTTAATACCTTCACAGGCTCACAATGTTAACAGCTTAACCTGCAATCTAAAATCCGCTTATCTTATGAGTGGATGAAATACGGATGGCAACAATAGTTAAACCTCCATTTCGTATCATCATTAGGCAGAACCAGAAAGTAACTCACACAAAACAGTTATAATTTGCTCCCTCAGGTTCTTACACCAACTTTGTGGAGGTCATATTGAAAAGCAGCAGCGAAAAAAAAAGTCAATTTTTTGTGCATGACTGCACCCAAGAATAAAAGGGGCTGGTGCTCACAGGTCCATATGTCTTGCAGACTAAAGAGCCTCCACAGTAGTCAGATAAAGTTTCAGGCTACATTTATGATTTTGCAAACTGAATTATGACTATATGAGTTAATACAATTTAGTAAGATGTCATAATTCATACCTCCAGCTGGAACCAATAAGTACTTAACATCATTTATTCTAACCTTAAATTTAACCTCCATGTGCCCTCTTAGTATATTAGTGGTTTTGACCATGTCTTATTAAGATATGTTCTGCTGAAGTCAGGGCAATGGTTCTTTGGTCTGTGTGTTATTTGAAGCTCTAATACAAAAGACCACTCTTGGCGCGAATGATTTACATAATACACATATACTACAATAATAGAGCCCTATTATGCAACAACATAATTAAATCGACAAAACGTGCCGTGGGAATAAAACTGTAATATACACATTTATATTTATGTGTAAATGAATACTGTATTCATTATTCGTTCGAAACAGTTGACATACTAAATTTTTCTACTAGCGAACTAGCCAACTGACCATTTCCACTTTCAATAACAGATTTAGCTAGCAGTCGACCCGTCGCAGATTAAAAACATTTTTCGCGACTGCACAGATTTTAAGACGAAAATTTTGTAATTTAATTCATAACTGCGTAGCTAATTGGCTGACAAAGTGCTTCGAGCAAATGTTTAGGGTTGCGTTTAGCTAACAATTATATCGATCTTGTAACGCGCCAACATCAAAACATGAAATCACAAGCAGAAATTTTATGTTACAGACGACTGACAACAAAACAGTATTTCATAAACACGTCTGTCAAAAAAAGAAAAAAGCCAAAACAACAAAACAGTGAGCTGTCAAAATGCTATCTAGTACCAAAAAGTTCACTTATGAGGATATATAAAGTATCACTGACCTCTCCCCGCTAGCTGGGACACCGCGCCTCCTTCCGAATGCCGCCATATTGGAGATTCAACGCATCGTTGTAATCGCTAAAGGCGACGGTGCATTGTAGGTAGTGTAGTTAGTTACTACCAACTAAAACCCGGTAATTAAATTTCGGAGGGTAGACCTTTAACTACGATGGCCGTCGGGAAAATTCTGTATAGTTTACCACACTCGGCCTCGTGGGAATAAATAGTTGCACATTCGGTGGTTTACGTTTTCTGAATACCAGATATGAATATTTTGTCATGCATTTCTGTCATATTTAAATACCTAATGTACTTTTATATACAATTTGACGATTTCAAAGGGTACGTATTTTGTTTTATTCTACTTGGGGTATTCTATACTTACCCACTAGCTTTACCATTTAAATCGGCATTGTTGACACAATTCATCTGTCCTCATCTATACGACCTAGCCAACTTTACCTTACAAAATGTACGACCTCACATGTTCTACGAGTATATCAAACGTTAGTATTTTAACTAATTTTAAAGGAGCTGAATATGTAGGCATAAAACATTAATTGGTACAATTAACCTGACAAACCGTATGCACAATAAGACCATGAAATACATATTTTAAATAAGATAGGCCTATTAAATACTGAACGTGCTACATTTTTTGTCTTGTTTTTTTAGTTTGTTTCATCACAGTAGACTGACAGTGAATAAATGCAATGCATTATAATGGTACAGGAGGGCGAGTGTTACAGCTGCACAACATTTTTTGTTATTAAACTTTCAATCCCCCTCACATTTTTGAGATTATATATGAGATTATTGACACCCACAAAAACTGCCTGTAAATGAGTACCATTTTTAGTATGTAATCAAGAAACATTTTTTGACGATTACTTAGCATGTGTGATGTTTGCATAAAGAAAACGTAAATGTAAACTCAAAACATAAATCAAGTTATAAAAACAGTTTATTAGTAAAAAGTAACAAAAAAAAAAAAAAAAAAAAAACTGTTTTCCGGATGTCTATAGTACAAAGGTCCTTTTTCTTGAGTCAGTTTAACCCAGCAAATAAATCCTCTGAGGAGAGTAGTACTGGTGGGCCTTCAACTGTGACTCAGTCTTACAAAAGTAACCCTTTGCTAATTATGGAAAAAAAATAGCCCTGTCTCACCATTAAAAACAGGTTCAACTTATTGGTAATCAATAAGAAAAGAGCAAACCTGTGAGATCAATACTTACACTTAAATAGGACTGTTCAAACTCCCGTCATCAGGGTCCACAGGGTCAGCTGATTTGGTCCTAGTGTCTTTGCATAATCAACCGTGCCATGGCCCACCCCAGTACTTTGATTTACATTGTGTTCCACTACAAAGTTTCCACTAGACCTCTTTCTTGTAGCTGAAACTTTGTAATAAAGCAGATAGGCCTTTTTTGGGGAAAATGAAACGACTAAAATGTCTAAAACGAGGCTGCCCATTCAGCTTTGAAGCAAACCTGAGTGCTCTTTTGCACTTACATCCAGGGAAATACTAACACAAGTAGTGTGACCGTGAAGTACTTATACCACAACAATCAATGCAATATGTTTTACTACTGCTTTACTCAGTATTCTGAAGATATATTAGAAAATGCAGCCCTTAGGAGAAAAGTTTTCTCCAGCTTCCTATAAATTTAGGAAGGACACTTGAAAACTCAAAAGACTCACCTCTTTTCCATGTTAATAAATAATATTTTTTTTAAACAACAAAAAAGTGGAAAAAGACACCCATGATCCTGGCAGTTTTACAGCATACACCAACACATGAATAAGTTCCCGGGATTTCCTGTGCATTAGAGAGGTTGCTTTACTTTCCAAACTGTAAGACTACTCAACTCTCTCTCTTCCCCAAACCCACCCACATGACCATGTCCGCTAACCCCTTCAAATAGCATTGTCTCTCTTGCACAATCAGTGAAGGATGTGCTCTAGGTACTGAGGTTGAGGATTCTCCTTGACATATTTCTGTATGTACCAACAGGTAAGGTGGGCCTTCAGACCCTCTTCCACCACAAAGTCCATTGCAGCCTAAAACACAAAGCAGATAAAAACAAACTTAACTAAAGCGTATATGCTGTTTCTTACTGCAGCCTTACTTGATGGTGAAAACGGCAACAATAAGAAACCTCAAGGCTGTACTGGAGACCACCAAATCGCAGAAACGTTATATACAGTAGAATAATAACACCTACAGAACAAAAATGTAATAGGTTCAATTATAAATAAGCATAATACAGTATTATTAGTAGGTTTTGAAATAGTAAACACATGAGCTATAAAACGATACTACTAAATCAAATCAAACTACTCAAATCAGTTAGACATTTTTTTATCTAAGATTTGAAAATGTTACATCATAGTTCCTCAACTACGGTCAAGGCCAAATAACGAAAAAGAGACATTAGACATAGTTTTCAAAATGATTTGTACTAGTGTATAGCTAAGCTGCGCATTTGGCACAGAACTATATTTGCAAGGAGGGTAAGCAAATTTATAAAAATATAACAAAAAGATACAATGTTGTAATGATGGCGAGCGACCACACAGGGGGCACGCTGAACAGGTGTGTGGCAAACCAACTCAGATTTATAATAATAATTAAAAAAACAATGCTAACAACCACAGAGAAATTACTTTAACAAGAAAGAACAACAGTTCTTGAAGTCTACCCACTAAATTCCCCTGCGCACCACATTCCCTCAGCTCCCAACTAACCTAACCGGCAAACTTTTTTGGAATTAATCTTTGGTTTTACATTCACTATCACAACTGGCATATCACACTAACATTGAAATTAGTCAGTCACTACATGCAGAAGGTATGAAGAAGCACCAATTCATATTTCCAGTAAATACATTCTAAATAGTGCTAAGTATTAAAATAACATTTTCAAATGTCGTTTCATTAATATTTGTTAGCAGTACCTAAAATGTATAAGACGTCTTATTCAGGCTCTGTTTGGTAGAATAGCAAGAGCCTCAGTACTGGAAAATATGCAGACTATGCACCAAAAAACAGGTTCACATGTTTCCACTAGAAAAAATTCAAGGGGCCTAAAATACAACTATAAATCTCCTCAAAAACCTCCTCTCAATTGACTTCAAAAGGTTGTGCATTACACAAGCAAAGGCTTGCAGCACTGGACTAATCTAATTTCACCATAATCTGGCCAGACTTAGTTGGCTGGACTATGTAATTATGAAGTTAGATTTCCTAAAGGATGGCGACGATTGTATACAACACCTAGTGGTGTTACTTAGGACACTAACCTCCTTCTTACCGTCTAATAAACTGTTTTGGTATGTTCCATCTAGAAATGTTCCATCTAGAAAAGGTTCAAAACAATCCACCCTTGTAGAAAAATTTTCTATTACTTTATTATTGCAAGTTTCTCTCTCTCTCTTAACTCCCAGGGAGTTAAGGCACATAGTTTTACCATGCTTAAAAAAGCACAACTGAGCCTTGTAAATCTATATTTATGGCCACAGGACTCAATTATTGCAAATAATTACAGTAAAAGTGACCTAACATTATAATCAACAATGTGGAGCAAGCTTGGAAATAGTCAGGATGTGGCAGGAGATCATATAAATCAATCAAAACACAGTTAATCAAACTTTTCTGCTCTGTCTAAGCACTGTGTGTAAAACACATTTTGTACTGTTGACTTTCGCAAACTGGCCAAAAGAAAGAATATTCTATTACCCTTTTCTGAAATCATAGACAAAAAAAAACAAAAACCAGTGGTTTATATCTAAATTATTTTTTCTCCAAGACTTTTTAGAGTCTATTTCTATCTGAAATAGTTTAATTACCAATTTTTATAAGAATGCGTGTAAGCAATCAATAATTTTAAATAGTGGTGAAATAAACTTTATTTCTGCTACTCTGGACTAAAAAGGTAACAGGCTTATAACTGAAAATTGCCAGTTCAAGTCCCATCCTACAAAGTACTTAACCTGAATTGCTTCAATAAAATATCCAGCTGTTTAAGTGGATGAATCTAGAAATTGTAAGATGTGCAAGTGGCTTAGGATAAAAACTAAATTGTAATTGTAAATTGAACTCAGACCATAGAAATATGGAGCAAACATCACTTTCCTAGGATATTTTAAAAACATTTCCCTTAGTAACATCGTTAGTCTAACAGTCATTTATTTAGTGATCTCTCCATCTTTCCTATTGTATAATCTGTGATTTTAACATATGCGTCTTGAATAACTGCCAGGTTTTAAGATGATCGGGAGAGCTGGCTCTGTCCCAGGGGTCAGTCTGGATACTTTGAAGTGGCAGAGAGGCGAATACCCTTGGAACTGTCAACCATCATTGACAATGTCTCCCACCCTCTACATGGCAATTCCGGCAGTCTTTCTTGCCAACCGCGATTATACTTTACAATGCCTCCCCTAATAAGTGGGACATCATGGCCTTGAGTCAGCTGGGAGGGTGCTGAGGCTCCTGGATGCAACACACAACACTCTCTGACAACCTGCACTACTTCTGTGAATTTAGGTCAATCTAGGTACTCATTATTCACATACACATACACACTAATAGTTCGTATTGAACTATATATGTTTAGCTTTTTCTTTTTGGATTTTATTTTAATTTATTTGTATATGTATATTGTATATGTGTAGTGTATATTTGCAGTGTTGCTGTAACTGTGCAATTTCCCCACAGGGGTCGATAAAGTTCTACTTACTTACTTACTTATAAATAGCTGTATATATCATGTAAACATTTTCCTGTATTCCACCAGGTCAGATTCTTGGTACATTTACACGTACTTTGTAAATAAAGGATAGTCTTATTCTGAAAAATATAGAAAATAGTCACAATAGCCTACCCACTTTTCATTACTTTCCTATGTCCACCCTACACAGTTTGACAAAGTCCTGGGGAGGTTACTTAACCTCCATGGATCTCTTATCTTGACTGTTGTGAGTAACATGACTGCAATGGGGTGACATTCCTGCACTGAAGGCAACCATGAGAAGGTGCTGCTGGATCGGGTAAATAAATTTAAGGGTTGCACTTTAACCCCTAAACTAAAGCACTTCTGTACATCGCTCTGGATACGAGAACCTGCTAAATGCCTAAAATGTAAATAAAGATTTGAGTCTCACATTCCACACCATAGACGATGTGCAGAACAAGATCCTGTTGCTCATGCAATTATTCACATCCCTCAACTCTACACCTTCGATACAAAGAGGTTTACTACAGCCACACTTCATACACACACACATACACATACACACTACACCTTTAAAAGATTGAAAACATCATTTATATACCCTTTGAGCTCTGGCAAGCTATTACAAAATTACCCTTCTGGTACTGTCCCAATGTACCTTTGCCAAGTGTTTAGCGATCCCTCTTCCTCTATAGGCATCAGGCACCTCTGTATGCTGTAGGTCCACAGTCCTCTTCCCCACATACTCATACAGCAGCACAGCATGGTCGTGAGAGCCTGAGGGAGGCGACGGAAAATGTTCCATTAGTACAAGGCGCACAAACTTTCTGTATGAATCCAGCTGAGGTTTGCCCCAATATCCCTTTACAACTAAATTTGACAGCTGTAATATGTAAACCATGTTAAGTGACCATTATGAGATTAAGAGAACTCTCCAATACCATTATTAGTATACTTGAAAACGGAATGATTCAGAAGATATGTGAATGTATATGAAGTTTCCGTCATTTTTAAACAGAGGATCATTTATTAATTTTTCACCGCTCATACATAACCCATAACCATAATTTAATTAATTTTAAGTATATGCGCCACACTACAAATGGTTATACAAAATATTTTACTTCCTTTATCTCTTAAACTAATTCCTGAATTTGAAATTCCGCTCGGTTTTAAACAACCACATTCAAGAAAGAAATCATGCCAGATCAAATGCGCGTAATGCACGTTTCACAGGCCGCTTTCTTTGATTTTGATAAGAGACCGATCACTTACTCCGATTTAGAACGCGAGAGTTAGATCAGTAAATAATATACAATCTGTGAAGGACAAGCAGCCGGGACACTGCTAAAAATAACAGTTCAATGTTTGTAGACCACAGTCAGCAAACTACGATCTCTAAAATAGGGAATATTAGGGCTATTTTTTTGTTTTCCAAGGAACTAATTTACAAGTACCAGCTAATGTTAGGAGGACGAAAGAAAAGTGGCCCTAGCCTTTACTATATCTACGTGAATTTCTTTAACGAGCGAGCAGCTTTTAAGATGTTTTCTTATAACAAGTTAACAGAACGTGGGGGGAAACAGACATGTAGCTAGCTACCTAACCAACTAACTAAATAACCAACTAATACATAGGTAAACAATAACTCTCCAAGCTGTAACAGTGCATTTATCAGATTTTACAAGCAAAGGTGGAGTACATGGGTAACGGCAGGAAAGTGCATTTAAACCACGTTCTCCGTACTTTACCATTCAGCCTAACAGTGAACTGTCGTCGTTTTCTGTCGTGTTCCACTCTGATCGACATATTGGATTCGAGGACGTTAAACTGTGCCATGTTTACTTGTTTCATTAATCGCAAAAGACGCGGCGTAACAATCAATAGCTTATGGTATTGCTATTTGAGTAGTATTAATGACTAAATTTCATGTCCCTGCAAACTGACAGAAAAGACTGAACCTCAAGTACTCTAGTCCTACGAAATCAGCTGTGAGATCACGTGGGTATGGCTAGCCAATAGTAGGGCACTAGTTAAATGTTTTGAGAAGTTCCATTCTTATTTTCAACGGCGGTGCTGAAAACTTCCCATACCAGTGTTACTTCTTTTATATAAATTACCCATATACAACGTATTTGATGTTTAAAACACAATCTGGTTAGAGCTGTATTCATCATTGGCATTTTGACTATATTGAAGCAACATTTTGCTTTTTAAAAACGGTGCAACTACCACGGGGACTGCAAAATACTCATTTGTTTAGCATTGTGCATATATTTCATGTGTGATATATGGGGCCAATTCATGATCAAAGTATAGCTTTGTAACGTCTGAAAGCTTGAATACAAGAAAAGACCTCGCAGTTTTAGACGATTATTCAGAGTAGGCTGCTATTTGTGAAATTGGAATACTTAGCCTCGGAGGGATGCAAATTGCAATCAGTTTGATTTGAGAATGTATTGCAATTTATTGGAAAAAAGGCTATTATAATATCCAAAAGTTGAATATGTTTTTGATGTTATTTTCCTGTTGGGTACCTTTGCATGAGGATATGATAATGTCATGGGAACTTGGGGGATGTCTACATCTCTACATGTTAGAGATGTTCAGAGACTAAATTAAATAAAAATTGTAAAATTATGGTGTGTACATAATTTGAAAAACAAAAAAAGACGTGGTGTCAGAAGTAAATGTGAAAAAGAATTAATATACAGAAAAAAGGACAAACAAATCCCAGGACGGATTTAGATGCTAGCAACCTACCCAAGGCATGGTGTAAATTCAGGAAGCACGTGGAGCTCATGTTTTCAGTTTTTCCAACAATCTTTTACAGACAGATTGTTTCACTTCTAATTGACTATATCAGAAGTTTACAAACACTAAGTTAACTATGCCTTTAAGCAGCTTGGAAAATTCCAGAAAATGATGTCAAGCCTTTAGGCAATTAGCTTCTGGCAGGCTAATTGGATAATTTGAGTAAATTGGAGGTGTACCTGTGGATTTATTTTAAGGCCTACCTTCAATCTTAGTGCCTCTGCTTGACACCATGGGAAAATCAAGACCTCAGAAAGATTATTGTGGACTTATTGTGAAGTCTGGTTCATCCTTGGGAGCAATTTCCAAATGCCTGAAGGTACCATGTTCATCTGTACAATAGTACACAATTAAAAACACCATGGAAACATGCAACCTCATACCTCTTAGGAAGGAGACACATTCTGTCTCATAGAGAAGCAAGTAGTTTGGTGCCTAAAGTGCAAATCAATCCCAGAACAACAGCAAAGGACCTTGTGAAGATGCTGGAGGAAACAGGTGAACAAGTTAATATAAATCTATAAAATGACTCCTAAATCGGCATAACCTGAAGCACTGCTCAGTAAAGAAGCCACTGCACCAAGACCGCCATAAAGCCAGACTATAGTTTGCAAGTGCACATGGGGACAAAGATCATACTCTTTGGAGAAGTGTCCTCTGGTCTGATGAAACAAAAATTTTAACTGTTTGGCCATAATGACCATCCTTATGTTTAGTGGAAAAAGGGTGAGGCTTGCAAGCCGAAGAACACCATCCCAACCTTGAAGTATGGGGGTGGCAGCATCATGTCATGGGAGTGCTTTGCTGCAGGAGGGACTGGTGCACTTCACAAAATAGATGGCATCATGAGGAAGGAAAATTATGTGAATATACTGATGCAACATCTCAAGACATCAGGAAGTTAAAGCTCGGTTGCAAATGGGTCTTCCAAATGGACAAATTCCAGAAAAAAGTGCAGGGAGCTAGTGAGCCATTCGAACAGTTTCTAACAGATCAACAACTGCATCTAGAAGACTGCAATTATACTAACCGTGAAGAGATGGTTAGGGGCCGCATTGTGTTTCAGATACGTTCACCAAGAGTTAGTGTAAAACTTTTGAACGTTGGCTCCGAGCTCACAATAGATGTTGCAAGGAATTAGCCCAAGTGATGTTAAAGACAATAGCTAGTTGTACCAGCAGCCCGCATGAGAACACCGAGCATGCTTCAAGTCCCCACACTTCAAAGAATGCGTTTCTAAGGCCTCACAATTTCAACATGAGGAAAAACCAGGAGAGTAGTATGAAAGCCACTGATATCCAGCAAGAAGGCCTCAGAAGATGTAGCTACTGCATAAACAAGGCACATGGCAAGCAGGGCTATTGTCCAGTAAAAGGCAAACAGTGGAAAAAATTTGGAAAATGGAACAATTTCCAGCCACAGCAAAGGAGTGCATGAGGTAATTGAAGAAATGCCAGACAAATATGCAAGGTATGATGAGCTGTTTGACACAGGATAAACAGATTTCTGATGTAGAGCAGGCTTTTGTAGACATTAAAGTGGTTACAAATAAGACTGAAATAAAGAACAGGCTAGTCCTTCAGCTAATGTCATTCCCCTGTCTGAATACAGCAGATTGAAGGCCCAGTGTGTGTTAGAGCTCACATCTCACCCCCTGTTAGGCTATGGTGGTGAGAGTCTGAGTTTAAAAGGCAAATGCAATCTGAATTGCAGACACAAGTATACTAAGTTGTGAGTGCACCATTCACTGGGTGCAACCCCTTTAGTATACCCACCAAGACACGTTCCTCTCGCACTACGCAGCTGTCTCAAGGAAGAGTTGCATGGAGAACCAAGGCATAATTATCAAAGTCACAGAACCAACGGAGTGGGTCAACTGAGAGTGTGTCTTGACCTCAGAGACTTAAAGCTATTAAGCGGTCACACATCCCCCAACAGGAGCTCGCTACTTCCGTGTCATGGAAGCTAATCGGTCTATTCAAACGAGTATAGAATGTAAACGGCTCTATATATACTCATTCGCTTTCAACAAAATCTTCGCCCGAACAGGGACTTGAACCCTGGACCCTCAGATTAAAAGTCTGATGCTCTACCGACTGAGCTATCCGGGCGCGTAATTTCTGATGTACCTGTGCCAGGAATTCTATCCTACCAAATTATTAAAACAATTTTATTTTTATTTTCATGTATATCATAAAATGTAAATTAATAGATTTACGGTGATTCCAGTAAAAATAGTATTTTAAAATATAGTTCGCATAATCTTCTCAGCAGTGAAACAGTCTCGCTTACTTTTCCGCTAGGATGTGCTAGATTCAGAAAAATAAGTTAAGCAATTTGCTTAAGAGTCGGTAAAACATTAATAGTTTAAACTAATGTGAGATATCATTTTTAACTATATAACGAAATTTATCCAAAATATCTAAGAACATTTTGCACGATACATATTAGGGAAAATATCCTGTAAAGAGAGACTGAGTAATTTACGTAAGTATTCTCTAGAAATGTCGTGGTAGATAACATTAACATTAAATACCACGACATTGTGTTCATCCAGGGAACATAAATAACATGTTTTCTGCTCTGTAACAACAATACTGGTTCCAGAACCTCCCACTTAAGCGTGCAGCTATTTGTTATTTACAAAACCGTTGAGTGGCACCAGAAAAATTAAAATATTTGTAGAATTTCACGATATTTTTACATATCAAACTCGGGTATATTTTTCTCCCTTATTGCGCTCGGCACTCGGCTTTTTCCAACAGACACACTTATTTCCATTGTCCAATGTCACCAGTGAGAGATATTATGTCTCTTAAAACTGCTAACGATGGGAGCTTGACTTTGTTAAACGAAGTTGTTTCAACTTACGTCAGATTTAAATACTTAAATCATTCAAATGTATAAACGCTTATCGTCGACACGTGGTCTTGTCAGTCATTTCAACTGTCTCACATCTGAATGAAGAATATTATTAAAAGAATACTACTTAAAGAAATTCATTGCTGGAAAACAACAATCACACTGTAGCTTTAAAAAACCCCGAAACTCCCTTCGACAAACACTATACCACTTACTTTCCTATTTGTCGAACGTTTCAGTGCGTAGAATGATTACGTCACCCACTAAAATCTGCTTCTCGAGTGTGCGAACAAAGTCCTTCAGCTAACAACCTTTTGCGTTGAGGTCCTGCGTATTTATCCATTTTATTGGTTTTCGTATATGCTTATTTTAAATTTCAGTAAAACGTCTTACGGAGGCCGTACTGGCCGTTTCTTAGTAGGCAGCTGTGTTTCACAGAGTCAACTGTTTCAATATTGCACGCAGTTCAGCTGCTCCGGTAGCTTGCTATTACAGTGTGAAATAGTTTTTGACGTCTTGAAGAATCCAGAATCACCTCATCCTCAAATTCTCACTAAAGTTATATTACTTTTAACCCTTGTCCAGCTGGTCTCTGAAGCGTTCTTTGGTGTTAGGTAAACACCCCCTCCCTTATTAACCTTAAAATTTAACGGATACAGTTTAAAACTAACCTGCTGGGTGCAGTTTGGTTGCACCAGGCGACTTTTTGAGTCTTCTGGATTTCAAAAGTTTTGCGGCACAAAGTCGACTCCATCAGGTCGATGTCCAGAGGCACCGGTAAGTGGTTCTCTTTCAAAATACAAATGTTCAGGATTTCGGATCTCATTATCTCATTATCATAAACTACCTAAAATCACAGCATTAGACGCGTTAGACAACTTTTTACTGGACGAAAATGTTTCACATTATGTATAACTTATACATGGATCACCTGATTTAAAGTCCACCCATCCCTTGACTGTACTTACATTTTTAACGATTTGTTAACGAGTTTAGCGACAGTGCTCTTCCACGGGCCGGATGGTATCAATATTATCCATCAGTTTATGGTCGGGGGTTATTATGTATAATGTAACGAAAATTGATGTGAGTGTGTATTGTTTTCTGCGATGTTTAGTGGGGCTACATACTACATGCAACATTTCATTAAGCAACAATTTATATGGGATTTTTTACTTATTGAAATTAAATAAACAAATGAATTGCCATAATGAAGGATGGAAATGGTCTGAATCTGAAACTTTTTATAGGTGGTAGCCTCCCATGAATACATGGGTTTACATTGTGTGTGTGGTCAATATGCTTCATCACGTGGTTTAACTGGTCTGGGACAGCTATTTAATATATGGCATAGCTGGCCATCATCTCAAAATAATACATTATACAATAATACATTATGGGTTTCAAAAGTTACTAATAAAAAGTATTGTGTTGATGTACTCCTATGTTGCTTGTTTTTCCATGATAGCTAATTAACTTGTGGTTCCCAGTGAATGGTAACGCTGACTCACGGTAAACCCAGAGCCTGTGCTCTGTCACACGGTGAGTTTCTTTGTGTGGGAGGGAGAAAAAGCATGGGCAACAAATCTAAATGCTTCTCAGAATTTTGCAGTTTTTGCATCTGATCCTGCTTGATTTGTCCAAAGTAGCAATGCAGATGGAATTTTATGTAACGTCTGAATTATTAGGAGATGTTCTTATTCAGAGCAATGTTGGACATGCATTCAGTT
This sequence comes from Hiodon tergisus, assembly GCA_025775045.1. Classification (NCBI taxonomy): domain Eukaryota; kingdom Metazoa; phylum Chordata; class Actinopteri; order Hiodontiformes; family Hiodontidae; genus Hiodon; species Hiodon tergisus. Next base: position 5,709,511 of record JAOVYW010000074.1, on the reverse strand, counting down.
AGGTAAAAAAATGTAAACCAACCAGAAAATAATTAATTGAAGTCTACAGTGCTATAAGAAAATTTAACTATATAATACTGTAGCTTAAGTCAAAGTGCAAGGTTTCTTACTTTAATATCTTAATAGCACTCTGTACTACAATGGGTATTTAATAAGAGACGGTAAGGTTCACGCAGGTTTTTAAAATTCTGTCAAGCTAGAGAGCACCAAGACAAAAAGGTTGATGGCATTTAAAGACAACCAGTGGCTCCTAAACGGACTCATCTGCTGTGGTCGTATGGTCAGACCAGTGCCTGCAGATGGTCTTCTGTCTGGTACTCCAGTGCCATGGTTTAAAATATGCAATCGGAAACAAGTCGCAGTGTGTTTTGGGGGAATTTGACAGTTGGTGTTCTGGGCGCATGCAGGGAGACTTGCCACCTGGAGGTTACAGTAATCTATGGTCAAAAGTACCAGGACCTTGAGTGGTTAGAGATTTCATATGAAGAACATCCCAAAACCATTTGGTCTTCATCTTCAGGGTCTGGAACAGGACCCCCTATCCTCCCTCAGGCTCAGGTGGCAGTTTAGTTGTAAGCTTTTTTTAAAAACAAAAGCGGTTATAGTTATGGTTTATTGTTTTTGCAATTCTCATCAGTCAAGGGACAATTTATTTATTGTAAATGCAAAATTTTTGATATCCTGAGATTAGTCTGTGGCAGACCTATGCACAGTTCACAACACTTCAGGTACGTCTGCAGCCAGACATTTTTGTTCCATCACAGATACAAACACGAGAAAAAAAAGTAAAACAATGGCCTGTTTATGACCGTGCTAATAGAAAATGCTATTAAATACTTTTTTTGATTAGGTGATTTGAGGGTTGTCAAAGTTTTTTTTACATTTTTAAATTTGGTCCTAGCCTTAGATGTTGTAGCTTGATGTGTTTGTATAAGAAATGGACCAGTGTCTATACATTGAACATGGTTTCAGATGCCTCATAAGCTTCTTAGTATATGAGAGAGAGAGAGAGAGAGTGTTAAAAAAGTTAGTTGAAAAGACATGGAAAAAGATGATTTTTAAATGACCATAATGGCTTATAAAAATAATATACCTATATTGATTGATCATTTATTTGAACCCAACACAAGTATTGATGATTCTCTTTTTAAATTTATTGCAAACTCTGTCCTATAACTATATTTCCAAATTTAAAATGATATGTATACGTTGAACTTATTGGGTAGTACAGCAAGGTTGAGCAGAACTTAAAATGCTTCCCTCATGAGTCATGAACCAAGTGTTAAGATCTATATGAGGCAGTCGTCCAGACCCAGCAAGAGCAACGAGTTTCAGAGTTCCAGAATATGATATGGCAGAAAATAAAGGTTCTATAAGAAGGTGACTTTGGTGCTCACAAATGCCTGTAATGTGGCATGTGACAAGGCTCTTGGAGCTTCTTGAACATTATGATCGCGGGTGCAATCGGCATGAGTTACAGCCTCAAGAGCGCCTGAGTCCCAGACTGCACATGCAAATAAAACAAACATGAGCAGGTAGCTGAACTTCCTGCCGACGTTTTTTTGTTGTTATTAATCCCTGAATAGCCTGATTGGATAACAGCTTGTGGTCATAGTAACCAAATCAGACAGTGCTGCATAAACAGGCCAAGGGATTGCGTGACTGAGTAGTTGTTTGCGTGTGTGTGGGTGGTAAGCATTCACTCCTCCTTGTGGCAGAGGCCAAAGGGCCAGAATACTTAATACAGAGAAAATGTTTGCCCTAAAGTTTAACGCAAATATGACCATATGAGCTGTGTTAATAAAAGGCTAAATTAATGTTATATATAATATATATGAGATATTTATTTTGCCTTTTATTAACACGGTATGTGTTCACAAATTCACATGGTATGTGAATTTGTATATGTATATGAATTTGGGGATATGTGAGCAAAATTCTCTCCTCGGGAGGCTTATGAACTTGTGTAATATCTATTTATTGCCTGCTCTACTTCCCTGCTCAGGTTACGTGTGCACTTAGGCTCTTAGTGATATGATTCTTTCACGTTTTCCACTGGAATATAGGGGAGGACGTGGGCTGACATAAACTGCGGAGGTTTCATGCAGAAGTGGGTTTACCTTCATTTACTATCATTTGTTTTGTTGGATTCTTTTTATTTCCTTTTATTCCTGGGTCTACATAGGGTGTGGGCTTCAACGATGAGCAGTGTCTCTGAGCAATTCAGCTTTGGCATTGTTTTGCTTTTACACATATCTCTTCGTAAAAAATTAGAACCTGAATAGCCGACAACATTGCAGCGTTGTATAATAAACCGAAAGTGGATTTGGTATTTGTTAAAATCCCTAAAACGCTAAACGTCTAAGTTTGAACTAAATATGGGAGGGCATTTCCACATGTAAATCTTTTCATGGATTGCTATTGTTGCTCTGAGCATACAAGGAGTTAACGCTTACTTGCCGCAACAAGAGAACTGAAAACTGACAAAGGCCTGGAAGAAGAAAAAAAACGGAAGGGAACGGCACATTGCACTTTGCGCAAAGAAAAGCTTAGGGCTCCTGGCGAAAGGAATCAAAAACGGATCTCTGGTGACCAGTGTACACTTTATCTTCATTAGCAGTCTTGTTCAGATGAACTCATGGACAAGAGAGAAGGTAATTGTCGATTTGAGGTACTGGGTTGTGTTGACAGCCGATGCCTAGTTGTGTGAGAATCTGTCTGAGAATGAAAAAATAAAAATAAAATGAAGTGGCAGAAACAAGAACGCCCAGCTATTAGCACGGTCGTAAACAGGCCATTGTACTATGGGAAAATAAATGTTGAATTGATTGATGAAAGAATTGATATCATTATCATTATAAAAACCTTAAAGCATAAAGGGCGGCTAGTTTCCCAACTTATCTTTTGTATTAAGTTATCTGAAGTAGTTTCGCAATTCTGTTCAAACCCAAGTAGTTGCATATCTATTACTATGTGGCTTTGTATATAGAGCACTATAATCATGTCTTTTTACCATACGTTTGAGGTAATAAGTGAGGCTTCTTTACATACAATAAACCTCCCTCTTGCTGCTATTTGCACCAGTTTTGCAAAGGGTAGAGTAAAAATTATAATAAATGTAAATGAGTTCTTTCGTCTGCGTTTGATTGTTGGCAGGCTTGAGTTTAGCCTGTCCTTCTTCCTGACAATAGGTGTGGTGGAGTTGTTAACCAGCCCTTGTGAGGTCCGGTGCCTGTGGTGGGTTGCAGGTGCTCGTGCCTCACTGTGCGACCGCGGCTGGTTTAAACCCAGATGCCTTCGTGGGCCAGACGCCAGACGTGCAGGATCACTCTCTGGGAGTGGGAGTCTCACAGAAGTGCTGACCTTGTGAAAGTGCTCAGTCAGTATGACTCAGTGGGGCAGAGATGTGGCTAATGGCCAGTGCCAGCATGTGAGGGGCACCAGGCCAAACGGTAGTGTGACGAAGGTGTGGGTCGAGGTGTGCAGGCATGTGATCCTTGTTGATGGGAGTTCCCAGTAACTGGGAAGGACTGATTAAAAAAAAAAAAAAAAGATTTTTCTATTTATATATCCACGTTTTTTCCCAGTTAGTGTGGTCCTGTAGAACTTTTACATTTGTTCTGGTATTTTTATTTTGTCTTTAAACAAGGATTTTGTTTTCGTTAAGTAGTCTGAGTTATTAAGGACATTCAACATCTGTTCCTGTTTGCACAACGAGGCATGATGGTTAGATCAGTAACTTTCAGAGTGTGGCTTTTGGATGAATACTTTACAATGTGAATGTGTACAGTCTCAGTGTTCTTCTGATGTAGGGGTCAGATGAAATTCAGTAGGCAAGAATACCCCATGTGTACTAAGTAAAATCTTATCCAGCACAGTAGTTGTCTATATGTATATTCATTTTTCTCCCTAAACCTTGCTGTCAGCCTGGTTTTGGCCATTTTTATTTCTTTCTCATCCTCTACGTGTTGTTACAAGAAGCGTATTTGCTGCAATTGAACAAGAATCATCTGCAGACCTACCTGGTAATTCCACAGGTTTCTGAAGAGTTACATGTCGCCTTTATTAAAGCAAGGTTTTCAGACTGCTTTTGAATTGACAGGAGAGTTGTGCTCTGATATGATTGTCTTAAAAATTTAAACTCTTCCTTTTTACCCCACCACATTTCAAAATGATGATTTATAAAGACTGAACCACAAAACCCTGTGTCCCTGTATGGCTGAGCTCCTTAAAGTACTGACAATGTTTTGTATGCATCATAAAAATGTATAACTAGTTATGTGGTTTGTGTTTAGGTGTAATCCTTGTTAGTCTCATTAGAGTCAAATGAAGGGGGTCAAGGGGCAAGTAAATGTTGTAGAGTGAAGAGAAGGCGGAGGTAAGCATGCATACTTGACATCCTCCTGTCCTCATAAAAGGGCTTTTTAAACACTCCGTAATACAACTGTACAAACTGACACCAAACACGTTATTAAAGTGACCAATGACACTTTGCTATCCTTACTAGTATGACTAATAATATGTCTAACCTAGTATTAGGTTAAAGGGATCCTAAGTAAATTATGTACAATTTTGACGTTTATTTCACACATTTACTAAAGAAAGTTGTGCAATGCCCAATGCCCCTGTGTGAAAAAGTAATCGCCCCCTTATAGGCAATAACTGGTTACGCGACCTTTAAATTATTTCTTTGGGTTCAGTGGAGGCAGTTATTTTTCACACCTGAAGATTGCATTTGATGAAGATTGGTTTGGTTACCTTGCACACCAATAATGTTGGCAGCTCATGGATTAGGGTCTCCATTGTGATTGGATGAAGAAAAAAGAAAGCAGCCATTTGTGATGAAATGGTTAAGATGAATGGTTGCTGGGAAAACTGTAAAAGTGCTGACGACACACTAGCTGTCAAGTTTTAAGCAGACCATGATTACATTCCATTGGACATTCCTAGAGTCAATAGTATAATGGGTTAACATGCCTGTAGATCTATAAACCCGAATATACCTTAATGTAATTGTCATCATAATGTTAAGGGTTTATTTTTTACTAACTACATGTTTAACAAGATATATTTTCCCTATTAGCCTATACAAATCTGTATCAGTGGTCCAAAGCTTGAAGGAAACAGACAGAATATCCTTCTTCCTTTCATGCTACCGTATTACGATGGAACTATATGTGTTCTTAAAACAGTATCACGTCCCTATGTGGGAGACGCCTTACACTATGTGAAATTCTTTTAAGTTGGGTGTTCCAATCCGACTGTACTGAGCGCACAGGTTCAAGTCAGGGAGTGCTGCTTTACCAGAACAGAGAGCTGAAGACCCGTATGCTGATCATGTGTCATTCACGCCTATTGCCAAAGCTGTATTTAAGTGTGAGGCAGGGATGAACTCATTTTGTGGAAAATATTGGCATGGGTAAACATAGGCAGTCCTGTTGCAGAAAAGCCTTACACTTGATAGACAATAATACCCCCTATAATCCCGGTAACTACGTTTGAGAACCCTTGGGATATGGATATCTTGCGACCAGTTTTAATTGATTAGGTATGTTTGCTCTCGTGTTTACCCTCAGTGATCATGTAGTGCAAGAAGCAAATATGACGGTTTTATAATAAAGTTAATATAATGGCTTTTTTTTAAATGCATGTGCCTTTTCTTAATTTTTCTTTGGGGTTTGTCTTAAATACCAGCCACGCTTTTATGTTATGTATTCATTATTTCAATTCCAAATAATTGCTGTATTAGGATCTTGTGTCTAATAGGTGTATCCATCATAGAGTAATGCTATTTAGTTTAACTGTAAGTAAAGGATAGACACTTTGAGACCTCTGAGACCTTCAGGTCAACTTCAGGGCTAGAAATGCCTACTACAGATAAGCCTGACAATACTGAAGCAACAACAATAAAAGTTCCTAGCGCCTGAAAGTTTCTAAGGCTATATGCCGTCCACCATCACGTCACCCATGATGGCTAAAGGAGAAACTGAAAATATATGCTTTTCATCTGGATTTAAATACTGATTGTGATTACCAGACTAAATTAGGCAGCCTATTGTGGAATAAGAGAGCAGGACCGCTTCATGTGACAATTCTCTACCACCAGCATTAGTTTATGCTTCTCTTGGGACAGTCAAATAGCCAGCCTCTTGCCAGGGAACTACATTTCCGAGGATTGTCAGGGACTAGGAGGTCTTTTAAATGCTAGGGCACGAGACAATTAAATTTCTTGTAAGGAAGAGGTAACTCTATGTCAGCACAGTGCTTCATAGGTAAGTGAAGTGATTTTATTTTTGGTTAAGATCCTAACAGCAATTTTTTCGCACAAGGAAATCTTTGGCCACGGTGTGGGGGCTGCCTTAGGAACAGGAGTCTAGAGATGCCAGAAGAATGGTTGCAGTTTGTCTTCATCTAGCTTAGACAGAGAAAATGCCTGAAATCCACAATGTTTGTAAGATGGAAACGGGCTGCTATCTAAATACTTTTATATGGTTTCAAATGAGAGATTGTGGTAAATTGTTAGATCTTGAGTAAATTAGGAGGCACTGAGTAGCCTAATCTAAATTTAGGTTTAGTGGAAATGAATCATATGTTTATTAATAATATCACCTAGTGGTGTCATATACTGGTTAAAAAATAAAGAACTGAGACTGAACTCCGTGAACTCTTGTCATTTATTTATGTGAATGAGTATCGGTTAGACATGACCTAAACCAGGAAATAACACTTCCCGTTAGTACCAACATTGCTTTCAAGCCTAAGGATCTGGTGGTCAATAGTGTCAAAGGCAGCACTAATATATCAAGAGCCACTAGTACCGACTGAGGTCTGTTATCAGAGACCAGAACATCATGAAAACAAACAAGTGCTTTCTCTGCACTGTGGCCGGCACAAAAACCTGACCATATTGTCTCATAGGTAGTAATACATTCTAGCAGTTAGCAGTTAGCTGTTTATAAGGATTTTCGATAGGAAGAGAATTTAGTCTGAAATTAAATGGATTTCTTTGGGTCCAGATTTGGTTACTTTATAGTGGGCATAACAGCTAATTTAAATTATTTGGGAGCACAGGCTGATAAGGACGTGCTGACCATGTGGAAGCATAGGTGCGGAATTCACCGGGAGGAGAGATTTTATTAACTATGTATCTTTTTATTAACATGCGTATACAAATAAAGGTGTTGCTTCATGGAGCTGCCTTGTTTGTCAGTGCTAAGCTCACAGAGCTGCAGAGCTGTGGTCCTAGGGCAGTGGTAAGTGGCCAGGATGTGCCACTTGTATAGTAGCTTGACTTTGTTTGATATTATACTTTTAATATTTAAACGTTTTTTTTTTCCTTGCAGGAAAGAAGAAAAAGTCTGGGCTAACGATCCCAGAAAATGCTTTCAATCTGAATAAGCCCGACCCCATGTAAGTTTCTCTGGCCTTCGGACCAATATTTAGATTAAGTCGATATGTAAATATGGGACACCTTAAAGTGTCAATTGAATGATTGGTTGACTGAAAAGCGTGATGGACTAACAGAAAAGGTGAAGGTAAAACGTGACATTACTGGGAAAACTGTGATATTAAATGTCAGCACCACTGACACTGAGAGAAATGTTAAAACTAAACTATGTAAACACTATAGATGCAAGTAAAGGGGCTTTCTGCACAGTGATGTCCAGAATTCACTGTTTGTAAATGCGGAGCTCACAGGGTTACAGCACCGCGCGTGTTCTTGCAGAAACGGAGTGTTCACAGGGGTTGATGATTTCTTCAGTTGAATATTTTTTTACTTCAGTGCTCACTGGTAGACATAAGCCTTTGGAAGAATTTTCTTTGGAAGCCACTGAAAAGCTAAAAGCAATTACGCCATTGTACTGATAACACTATTTCTATGCAGTCTTCACAACTTTAATAGATTTCTGTACATTGTTCTTATCCTGATTTCATGTCCATGCAGTCTTAACTCCTCACCGTTTTTCTTTTTTCAGACCACCTCGAAATCTAGACTCAAGGACCTTCATTACAATAGGAGAAAAGGTGAGCTTATGTTTCCCCAGATGAAAAGCAGATAAAAACATTTTTTTAGACAAAATAAGGAACTGGTGTATAGCAGCTCAATTGTCGGGTTGCCACAGCTGCAGTTGGTCAAAGGTTTTGATGAGTAGGGCTAGATGAGGTCACACCGGACCGTCGTTCTCAACCGAGGACGCTCCTTGTCCTCCTGTGTTTGCATCGCTCTGTCAACACTGACATCATCAGGACTGCTCAGTGAATTTCTCCTGTACTGAGTTACGGCTTTATTTATACCTGCAGATGTCAGCAGCGATGACGGCGGTGTGGAAAAACAACCAGGGGAGGAGTTGGGGATTAGATAAGAGAGCGTGTTCATTTCTCAAAGGCTTTTCAACTGTACGGAGTTTACAAAAAGTCTTCAGATCGTTTTGAAATGGCTTCACCTGTGTATCTAGGCGTTGCAAAATTGTTAATAATATTACTGATTCACTATTGCCGTCATTGGGGTTCTCAGCTTTATCATTGCGGCTTGTTCTATCAAGGAAGTTTTACTACTATGCTCTGCTAGCCCTAGCTGCAGTTGCAATGTTTCATGTCATGGAGAGAGCCAGCGCAGAAGTTTTGGCTCGTTGCTTAGCATTCCCGGCGGTTGTGTTAGAGAGGTGTGAGTGAATTGAGTACACCTGGACGTTGGGGGTTGGTGGCCAGCTGTATCATTCCTGTGGGCTGAGGTCATGTAGATTCACAGAAGAAGCGGGAGGTGCCAGAGCTCTGAAATAGCTCTGGCATGGCAGCTTGACAAATTATGAGCAGGAAGACCAGTTTTAGACCTGAGGGCTCAGTTTATTATTCCCTTCTGGCATATGCTTATATTTTGCATGAGTATTAAATAGCAATAAAAACTATACCAAACAAGCTTCTAAGTTCTATTAAATGTTTTAAAGTGCAGAATTTGTTTCTTTCCTCTAAAACTGCAATTTATACATATTGTAAATTTAGGTCTTGGTGCAAAAGAATGTATTTCTAGTTACGATGGTTTCTAAATCTAACGTCTTTTTTAAATTTATTTTATTGAAGCCAGGAAACATGATGTGCATCTATATCCATTTGTTTATCATTTACGTTAATGTGTCTTAATGTTTTTGTATGATTTAAACTGTCAGCCATTTGTATTTAACATGGAGAAGATTCATTCAAGTATTTTTGCACCTTTGGTCTTCTGCAGTTGATGACACTTGAAACGCAGTAGATATTCAACTATGCAGTATTTGTTTTGGTTCCTGCAAGTGCTTATTTCAACATTTGCCCTGAAGCTTTTACATTTCACTACTCTAGAGTTGCCATTACCTGGAATTTAGTTGGGTTTAAGTGACCCCTGAGCACTGGGTTACCAACTTCCCCTCTGTAATGGGTGCAGCTAGCAACAGTTGGAAGGACAATGTAAGATCTGAGTTTCCAAGTATGTTGCAGTGTTTATCCAGCCGTAAATTGGCATTTCTTAAAGGCCGTCATCTCTGGCAGTAGTCCTCTGCACCATATTAGCTGGACTCGTTCTGTTTTTTTTCCTGTTTTTGCTTTTTAGGAGAGGTGGGATTTACCTGATGCTATATATACACCCTGATTTCTATTAAACTGACCCCCAGAGAAAGTATGACTTTAACCACATGAAAAATGACGTGACAAGCGATAAAACGCTAATATATCTGAGAACAAGTAAAATAGCAAAATAAATGTTTCAAGAGCAGTTGAATATAACGCTTATCATTTTGAGTGCCATTAGGCAAAGATTACTGTGGATAATATCCTATTGTTATCTAACACAGTTCTGCGGTTCTGCGTTGTTAAAGTTGGATAATCATGTACGTTTAGTTAGCAGCTTGCCATGCTGGTCAGCCAGCAGCTTGACGATTACTCATCATTCATGATTACTGCTTTGTTAAATCGGCTTCAAAATGTGCCCAGAGTCTTGCTGAGCAGTATACTCATTAACCTTAGCTGTGACAAAATACTCAGAGGGTAAATAATCTGGAATACACTGAGATAGTGTGTTCGGAATGAGCTCTGACAGTGTATTGCGATCATATTGGTGCAATGCAAACTTAATGCGTGCATTCGGTCCTGAACGTCCTGCTCTCTTGTTCAGAATTTCGAGGTGCAGGCAGATGACCTGGTGCCTCTATCCGAGCTGGGCCGGGGCGCGTATGGTGTGGTGGAGCGGGTGCGGCACACACAGAGTGGAACCATCATGGCCGTCAAGGTGAGGGAGGCTGTGGGCTTAGGAACATTCTACCCTATTCCCTTGAAGTGATTATCGTAAGATCTGTACTTACGCATCAACAGCTACATTAGATGTTAATATCTTAGTTTATAGAAAAAGTTGTTTACTTCAGCTCTAAAGTAGTCTGTGTTAAGTATTTTCTCGTCTTTGCAGGTCATCAGAAATGCTCAAAGAACATGCTGATGCAATTTATCAACAATTACGCTTTAGCATGCTGTGTACATCTGAATAGTCACACTTTTCATCCACCTAAATGAATTTGAACTTCCAGATATAAGTTGCACAAATAACTGAAATACAAAATCCATTTGAATCATGTTTTCATATACAATATATAAATCATTTAGTATTAATATATGACTGTAGAAATGTATAATTTTCTGAAGATATGCAAATGTTTGTCTTGGCAGCAGCATACTTGTGTTGTATTGCAATGTGGTATATCAGCAAGTACGTTTAAAATGAATATGTTCATAAGTGTCTCTTTCTCTTTAGAGGATAAGAGCAACAGTCAACAGCCAGGAACAGAAGAGGTTACTGATGGATCTGGACATCTCTATGAGAACAGTGGATTGTCCATATACGGTTACCTTCTATGGCGCTTTATTCAGAGAGGTGAGACATAATGACAATCGCTGCCATAGACCATTATGATAAATTGTTGGTATTAAAAAAAACTGATTTTTTTTTTTTTTCTAATTCAGTGGTGCGGCTGAACAAGTGGTAGCCAGTGACTGGTTTGCAGGTGGACTTTGTTTGTGTCTGCTTTCTTCTATAGGGCGATGTGTGGATATGTATGGAACTTATGGATACCTCACTGGACAAGTTTTACAAAAATGTGATTGAGAAAGGGAAAAAGATCCCTGAAGACATCCTGGGGAAAATTGTGGTGTCTGTGAGTATCTGGTTGGGGGTTGATGTAATGACAGCAGTTACATGCAACATCTCCTGTCGTGTGTAGTGTCTCACTTGGCTTTTGTTTTGTTCTAGATTGTAAAAGCCTTGGAACATTTGCACAGTAAGCTGTCTGTGATTCATAGAGGTACGTAGTGCCCTCTGTTGTTCTGGGGGAGTTGGAAATCATTAGTGACTGCTTAATCTCTGTGTATGTATAATATAATACTAAATTGATCCTTAATTTAATCTTGCGCTCACCACAATTCTCACTTCATGTGACATGCGGATCATAAGTGCATATTTATGATCATTTAAATGAGTTTGCGTTCATTTGTACGTCTCTGTATTTCAAATTTGTTTCTCCCCCGTCTCAGATGTGAAGCCCTCCAATGTGCTGATAAACAAAGAGGGCCATGTGAAGATGTGTGACTTTGGAATCAGTGGGTACTTGGTGGACTCGGTGGCCAAGACGCTGGATGCTGGCTGCAAGCCCTACATGGCTGTGAGTACCAATCACACAGGGTGCTCACCATATGCCCTGGTCTCGCCGCCGCGACTGCTATTTTGCTATTAAAGGCAACTGGTGGGAGTGCATAAGCACAGAAACATCAAGATACTGCAGTGGTGTGCAGAACACTGATTGTTGGGTACAGTAGTAATTTCTGAGGCAGGCGTGAGGATGATGTCACTCTGCAGAAATCCCATGCTCTAGATCCATGCTGATGTCTTCTCTTCCTGATGATGTGGTTAACCCTTTGCACCCCTGTCTGCATCTTCAGCCGGAGAGGATCAACCCAGAGCTAAGCCAAAAGGGCTACAATGTAAAGTCTGACGTGTGGAGTCTGGGCATCACACTGGTGAGTTAATCTCAATTCTCAATGAACAGCATCACCAAGCCTGTTTTATTTGGGTACTCTTCAAGGGTTCCTCCGTCAAACATGTGGTGACAACTTGTACCAAGCCAAATGTGGTTTGGAAATGTTCAAACTACAGTCAATATGTGTATGTGTGTATGTAGTGTCCGTTTCCAGTTTTCTTTTTGTTGGTTTCTTTAATTAAAACACTGCTCTTAAGCAAAAAAACAACAACAAAAACAAGCTTATTCATCCAACATGATCCTTCAAAACAACCGAAGCTGTGATACTCAAGTCAGAGTGAGTTATATGGTTTTGATAGTGATAATTGTAACACATTAATGAGAAAACCAATGTCACGGCTTGTTGTATTGATTTACTTTAAGTGAGGGATCTGCACTGAATTCATTAACTTTTTGGTTATGCAACAAGAATCAGAATGGAAATAAGGGCCACATATTTTTCCTACTCCCTTATAAGTATTGCATAACAGAAAAAAGAATTCTGGAATCAGGCGTAATCTCTTAATTAAAACGATCACGATCCTAAACTATATTAAAAACACTACACGTAACATGATAGGGTTGAAGGCTAAATTAAAAGTACTATGCCTAACAGGATCGTGTCCACGGTTACAGTTAAGTGACCGCTTTCATCACGTTTTGAGGGATTTCACTCACTGAGGGGGGGTATACATGTGTTCTCCTTCAAGATTGAGCTGGCCATCCTGCGCTTTCCATACGAATCATGGGGAACGCCTTTCCAGCAGCTGAAACAGGTGGTGGAGGAGCCATCCCCACAACTGCCTGCGGACCGCTTCTCCAAAGAGTTTGTCGACTTCACTGCACACTGGTGAGCTATTTAGTCCATCTGTTGTTTTTAATGTGTGGTATTTTAGCATAGGCCCGCATCATTTAACAGAGAATGTTTTTTTTAAATGGGGTTTGGGGATTTGATGTTTAGTCTTGAAACACTATTTCTCATTGTTATTAATATGTACACTTTGTTTCAGTTTGAAAAAGAATCCAGGAGAAAGACTAAACTACCTTGAATTAATGGTAAGCTGAGAAATAAATTATTTAACATGGGGTATTCTAATATTCTTGAATGTTTGCAAGTTCGACAATGACGATAGTAAAAGATTTTATTTCATTGAACAAGTTTATTTTCTCTTTCTTCTTTGCACAGGAGCTCCCATTCTTCCAAATGTATGACTCCAAGGAAACAGACGTAGCTTCTTTTGTAAAAGAGGTTCTCGATGACAGCCACAACTGATCCTTCTCCCTCTGCTGCTGGTACAAGAGTCCATTCATTTCCCTCCTTAAATTTATTTTGGAGAAGTGGGGCTCCTATTTGCCAAAATAAATTGATTAGGAAGCATATCAGAATTAACCTGAATTATTCAGAGTATTTTTCTTCTTTTCTTCACACCAGACAACGGCCAACATAGAGGTATTGTTTTCTTACAGGAATTGCAGTGTTAGACATTTATAGGTCTTTGTTGATCACTTTAAAATCTATGAAAACCTGAAATAAAAAAAATCTCTGAAATACATACAGCTTCTCTGCGTAAAGTAAGGCAATGCTGTGTGCACTGGAAACCAACACAAGCTTAAAGGATTCTCTTATGTCTGTGTGCTACAAATATGGCTGTTGATAACTTGCTGGATGCATTCAAAGTGACTGAGAGGAAAATGTTTTTCAGAGTTTGTTTATTATATTGTGTATTTTAAGTTCTTGTATTTGGGGTAAAATTAGGAGGGAAAGCATATATAAGTTATATAGGGCTACTTTCACTGGAACGTAAATGTGAAAACATAAGATTATGATATTGTTCTTACTTGACTCTGTTTCATTGGACTGTTTGTGTATGTATTAAGTAATGCTTAACTGTGTGTATATAATTGGCCGATGTATATGTTATTACTCCATGTTCTTAATGTATAAAAAGCTATCAAGAACAGAAAAATGTATGCAGTCATTACCTGCTACCAGTTTCTTTAGGTTACATAGCCCTGCTTTTTGAAGAAGCAGCCTCTTGCCCCCCAATCATAGTGCACACAAAGTAAACCATGATTAACCATGAAGGTAATTTGGTATATAATATATCAATATTAATCTTATCAGTGGTCATATATTTAAAATATCTTTCACTTAATTATTGCTGCATGGTTACATGTATTCCAATGAATCTCCCAGCAGAACTTAATCAGCCTATCCCCCAGGAGACATTACACAAACACTTAGAGATTGTTTCTAAAAATATTAACATTAACAACTTTATTTTGTATAATTTACAAACGGTCTATACAAAATATATACTGGTCAATATTCATTAGAATTTCTGAGGCAACGTTAAACAGTGCTTTGAAAATGTGCATTCTGTTTAAAGAATTCCTTAAGCAGATCATTTGTTTCTGATATCATGGAACAATTTTTCAGCTTTTATTACTAAACGGGCAGTTGCTTCGATTTGCGTTTTCCCTGATATATATATAGCAGGTTATGATTGCATTACTTTTTAGTATTTTAATTTAAAAAACCACTCTGCTTGGACATTGGTTTGGTAAATTATATGGAAATATAATTTTTAAGCAATACTTTAATAGTATGGTTGTGCGTTCTTGCAGGCTTTAATGTCTAGTTTGTTTTTTAAATGTATTGAGCCAACATTCATTCAGGCATTCATTCAAGCTGGGACTTTATTTCAGATTCCCAAACTTCCTAGGACGTAGCCCACATGCCTGACTCATTGGAGCAGTCAGTCAGCAAGTTATAACCTGACTACCATGGGCATGTTGTGTGTTAAGTTTTTTATGTCAGAGCCTTTACTTTGAATTTATATGTGCTTTAAGAAATTGCGTTGTCTCGCCACACTTTGCGGTTGCTGCTCTTTGTGTCCACTATGTGTTCCATTAAAATGTGTTCCCGTAGAGCTCTATTCATAGTTCTCTTCATATTGCCAAAAATTGATTGCCTTTTGGCTGAAAATACAATGGACGTGGTAAATGAGTGTTCTAGGAAAAATCCTTTCCTCTTTTAAATGTTTCCCAAGAAACCTGCGGTACTTTCTGTCATGCCTTTTTTGGATCAGTGGATGAACAGAGCTGTAATGTTTATGAAACCCTGAAGATGGATGAAAGTATAACAAATGATGCAGCTGTCAAAGGCCCTGTGTGTGTTCAGCGCCTTTTCAGTGCAGTTTAGGACGTGCCTTAAAAAAAACTACAAAAAAACAAACGCTAATCCTGCAAGACAATGTGATCTGGGAACTTGGATTGATTGTTCTGGATGGGTGGGTGGAGAACATGGCTGTTGTAAAAACACATTTTGATCCGATCATCTCTATATTTATGTATGAATTGAACCAAATGGAAATGACATAATAAAATGGTTTTGATGAATTTATCTAAACTACAGTGTGCTCCTTATAACTATTTGACATGAGCGAACATTATATCGAATGAATCTTGGATAACATCAATTGCTTGCATTTATTGTGCCTATAGTTCCCTTGAACCATTATTAAATAACATGAACCGTCAGTTATGCGTCTTTCTTTTTCCCAACGTACTACTACAGCACCATTACGTCTGTCTGATATATCTGATTCATGAGATCCCTGGGCTTCCAAGAACAGGAAGTGGTGCAGGGACTCTAGTACCAGGACAAGAGAGCACAGGCTCTGAGGGTTCAGAAACCATTCCCGGTTTTGTGGTTATTTTAATCTATATAAATTATTTTTATTTTTTTACCTTGTTCATAACTTACCGTTTGCCTCGGCAGTGCAAACTTCAGCAGCTATGTCCGTAACCCAGTTACACATCATGAAATTTGTAATAAAAGAATATAGTAGGTTTGTTGCATAGTTCCTGTGATCCCAGTAATTGCATGTTCCGTTTGTGTATGGAAGATTTAATTTAATAAAATTACACAATTTATGAAAATATAAACAGTAAAATTAGAGTGAAATAATTGGAGCAATCTGATTGGTCGATAAAATGGTGCGATCTGCTTGGTCGAAAAAATTGAGCATTTTGACTGTTTGAAAAAATGGTGCGATCTAATTGGTCGGAAAAATTGAGCAATTTCGCTTGAAAATTTCGACCAATCACATCGCTCCATTTTTTGACAAATCAGATCACGTCATTTTTTGACCAATCAGCTTGCTTAAAATTTTTGCTCCAAATTCTTAAGAAATGTGTACAGTATTATTTTCAAAATAATTGAATATTTTATTTATTGGCTTAACTGCATTGAGAGAAAAAATGACACGTCACTAATAGGCTATTTCTATGACGATAAAATGATACCAAAAGATTTGCATGTGTAACTCGATTTTCAAAAGAGAAAAAATATGTTTATCTTCAAAACACTCAGACTTTTGGCAGTGTGTCATCGCCAAATTATTTTCTAAGACTTGATCAGCGATTTTCAGATGGGTGGACCTATAACCTATATTCCTATAACCAATCAAATTTGGTTTTATAATTAGTTTTTTTTGGGTTATAAACAGCTTTTTTTGGTGGCAGTTACTTTCGCTAACAGGTTAGTGAGTTACAGGCATTGTCTGTGTCAAGAGTTTGCTTGTTCTTTTGACATGAAAGGGTGAACGTTACTTTGCGGCCTTACTGCCTTCTTATCTGAAATACTTTCATAATTCCATGTAAACCAGTCAGTAGAACTGGAGACTTTCTGTCCAAGCCAGTCTGACAGAGAGAGTCTCCTCCACACACTATGCCCAGTGAGAATCCTAGTGCACTAAATGGGGAGGAAAGAGAGTTTATGCCAGTTAGAACAGTTGGTTTGGGCGATCCACTACACGTTGTCCAGATTCTTCCATCACAGCGCCCTGGGTTTGGAACCAGAGTGTCAAGCCCTCTACTGCCAACTAACTTGTGAGAGCGATGCCTGGTCATTTGCGTGACGTGATTTGTATTACTCAACTTGTATATAGTACTGCTCAGAGAGCATCCTCTGGAAATCTATATATAGGTATACTCACTCATTAATATAAGGAAGGTTGGGTTATTAGCATAACCCTTGGTTCTCTGAAATAAAAATTTAAATGTGAAATTGTAACTCAATTGTTGAATGTTACTCTGCATTAACTAGTTATAGTTCTGAGAGGCAAGTTATAAAATCACTTCATATCCTATATGGTCGTGTATCATCAGGCAGCTGCTCATGTACAAATGTGGAGGCAACAGATGAAAGATCTGGGGTTGCAACATCCCCATTACGGAACTGTTTGCCTAACATGACTAGTGTTTGTCAATGCTGTTGAAGCTTCACTTTCGTTGTATTGGCTATGTATGCGCTCTGTGGCACAGTGCAGTCCTCTTTACCAGGTAGATTCTGTGTCATTTTCACTATGAGAATATAACGGTAGCCATGATATTACCACCAAAATTACGACTTAAACGTACTGTTATATTATTTACACAGAGGTTTTGAGGCGATGCAAACTCAAAAATATAGCAGAAACTTAATGCACTTCTCTGTTAGAAACATTAGTGCATTTTGCTTTTTGCCCACAAGGTGGTACTGCTTCATAACTCAAAGACCAAGTGTTACGAAGTAATTCAGAGGTCAGATTTCACCCTCAGCATTTTATAAATGAAATAATAAAGATATTCAGTCGTACAAAATCCCAGAACTACTAAGAAACTACATTATGTGCTCAAATTCGGCGAACATTAGTTCTTACATCAGTGCAAATGAATACGTATGCAGAAACACATTTCATTGAAAGGAGCACTCAAGATGGCTTCTCAGAATACTTTTTTGTTGGTAATTCTATAAATTTTTTTGTAGACGTCTATATTTGTTACTGGGCTAAAGGTGTTTCTTTACGTGTTGTCTCAATGGTGGCAAATATTCAAGAATACAAAAAATCCGGTGTTTCCCAATACGTCAAACGCGATTGACAAGTGAATTGCCAGATATTTTCAGGTACCACAAATTCCTACTAATAAGCAAATAATGTTCATCACTGTGCCCTTGCCAGTGGAAGGCCTTGGGTGATAAAGTTATAGAGTACTAATATTTGGAAACACAGAGACTTCAACTATTCAGAATAAACACTGACTGACTATGTAACTTACAACTTATAAGGGAAAAAACATACAGAAGATGCTATCTTAAAATTCAAACGTGCTTTATTAGCATGCCACTTCAAAAAGCTATAACCAAAGCATAAAATACATATAAATAAAACAGAACTCTCAGCATTTTCTTCAAAGCCCTTCCAACCCTCCTCCTCCGCCAAAACTGACCAATCTAATTAATACTACATAAAAGAGAGAAGTCTCCAAATAAACCAACCTACCAACTAAATAAAAGCCTCATCTTGCACGTCACAAACTTGCACCTAGTCCCTAGGTCTGATTTACTCTTAGTGGAATAAAAAATATTGATACACTGTATATTCCACAAGTGTCTAGCTATCTTATTTTTTCTGACGGCAGCTAGATGCAAGTAAGATAGCTGGCCACAGAAAAAACCCCATAAAAAGGTGCATAGATGAGCTGTGGTACAAAGAAACAACAGCATACCACTCCCACGGAGAGTGGGAGGAAGATTATGAATCTAGCGTCGTGACGGACACATCGCAGCTGTATTTATATCATGATGGTGTTCAAGGACATGAATGCCAAAGAAGAGCTGATTGCATCCCCCCCGTGCACAGACTGATCCCTTTGAGCAAGCATCCTCGTGTCATTCTCCGATTGTGACCGTAGACAGGTGGCGGCACACACCGCACAGACGCCAGGTGGCTGAGCAAAGGTTTATTGATCTGTAACCATAAATCAGTTTCTTCTCACACGTGATGCAGATTTCGAACAGCTTGATGACGAGCACTGGCTTTTGCTATTTAAACCGAGTTCAAAACTATGTTAATTTAGTCGTTTTACTGACTCCACTCTAGGAGCGCTGCGGAAAAAACGTTGCAAAATATAATAAAATTGTAAAATAAAATCCAGGGCTGCGGGCGGAAACTTCTCCAACTAGAATCCGAATATGTTATGTTTCCAGCAACTTCTTCAAATCAAAATCTCTTACATGAACATTATAAAATTTTAAAAATTCAGATTCACCATGACTGACGACTTCCTGCGAGGCTGTCTTAAACTCACAACCAGCGCCTACTCCCTCGAACACACAAAGTCAGGACATTAAGGTAAAGACCGAAATCAATGATAATACACACATATTAAGTTGTCCAAATGTAAACTGTGTTCACGACAGGATTTGGTAACAGTTAATTATTATTTTATATATTATCCACAAATGTAATATAGCATGTACATTCATTCATTTTTCATAACCACTTATCCAATTCAGCATGGAGAGGCGCCTGAGCCCAGTCAGTCCGCTGCAGGGCAGAAGGAACACAGACGCAGCCTATATTGCAGTTGCTAATCCACCTAACTAAAAGGTCTTTGAACAGTGGGAGGAAACCCCTGTGATCACAGGGAGAACTTGCAAAATCCACTGGGGCAGAGACCTGAGCCTGATTTGAACCCAGGACCCTAACCACTAAGCCACTGTGCAGCCCCAGATGCATCAAACACTTATTTTTGTATGTATTATTAAACATTAAGCACTTAAATATGAAAATATGTCTTTCAGTTTGTGGGAAATGTCCAGTAAATCTCGATAGACTTGTGATAAAAATCAGGGGTTTAAACTAACTCCCACTTGGGAACGTTATTGCTCAAGCGGTCACAAAACTCACTACTGTACACATACAACGTTGCATCTTCTTATACTGTAGGTGGGGTTGGTAAAAGACTGAAATAATTAAATTACCTCCAGCATGCCATCCGTGTTAGAATCGTACCCCACAGGACGTTATCATGTGAGACAAAGACACAGGAGTTATCTTGCTCCTGTCAAAAAATCTGAACCTTCAATGCTTGGAAATATATCTGTATTTTTAATAAACATATCAACAAGAAATATGTAAATATTGATAAAAACACAAGTATTAAAATATAGTTTTTGCACCCGTTCCAATGTTGGTTTGGCACCAACTGAAGAAAAATACTTTCTTTTGTATCTAGGATCAGTTACACTCTTAGAGGGGTCAGAGGGGAAAAACATAACACAATGCCACCCTCTCCAAAATATGACGGAAGCATCTGTTGTTGATATCTGACAGAAAAGCATAAGAGATGAGTGACAGCAACCTTGCCATCAGAGCTAGGGTTTCAGTTAGTAAGTGAGACAAATTGGGAGATAGCCTGGCAGAAAGACGGGGCATTGGGGGGAGGCAGAAAGGATTTTTCTTCTCCTGAATTCGAACATACGGGGAAAAGGGAAATGTGACATTTAGATATCTGAGGGAGAAAGGTCGCTTGGTGGATCAGTCCAGATGGCATGGGCCTTAGAATTCAGCCATGAGTTACAGCATGGGAGTTGGAATTTAATCAAGGTGAATGGGACAATTTCAAGTTTATAAAGTTCCATCAATGCCAGTTACATAGACACAAACAAATTCACAAATGTATTTTATTTTTAGGTAAGGTGATTGTGAACTTTGTCACACATATACTCTGGATAAAAAATATGCTAAAGTTAATATTTTCTTACATTTTTCCCGCTAAGCATCAGTCTTCATATAAACGTTTTTCTTCCTAGTGAACGTGTGCTCATGTGGTTGGAGCTGAGCTGAGTATAATTGAGCAGGGCCATACATTTCATATGATCTGTCCTCAGCCAACAGGTATCTAAAGCTTATTGTTTTCTCAATAGCATCCAAACATGGGCAGTATGAAATGGATAGTGGTTGTCAATCCATATTTCAACACTAAACATGCAGCAGCTAAAGTGACTATTGGATGTAATTCTGTTTTTTTTTTAACTCTATTTGATATATTCAGATTGCAGTGGTTTTCAAAAGAGAGTCAAAATGCAAAACAGAGTTTAGCTTGTTCCTTAGTTTCTTCAGTATTGTGCACCAAAGTTGGCTAACAATATAACTACTCTACTAACAAGTTACCCCCATATGCTCAACAGTCCTGTTGGCTTCTGGAGTTGTCCATGGCAACAACAGTCATTTATACATAAAGTAAATGTCACAGGCTGCAGCATAGCTTGCTTAAATGTCACTAAAAACTGCATTTTAACAAGGAACTACAGAAACAGTTAAAATTTATGTTCACAGGGGTGGATCCAGATTTTCAATTGAGGGGCACAGGGGAGAACAACAGTTAAATTGGGGGGCACCCAAAAGTGACTATTTGAAGCGAACAATGATTGACATCACTAAGAGCCAATGAAAATTGGGGGGCACACAGTGTGGCCAATCAGATCACAAGGGGGGCGGGTGCCCCCATGTAACTACGGAAAATCAGGCCCTGTATGTTCAGCCAATCCATATTATTTGCTGTAGCACAGTTTTACAAATTTAATTTCACAAAGCACTGAAAAGATTGCATTTTCCAGATGTAATCAATAAACAAGAAAACCCAGGGGGAAATACTGGAAAATGATGATCTGACCCCTGAGACAGTTGAGAGAACTACTGGAAAATTTTTATTTTAGGGATATAGTAATCCAAAAAAATCTTCTTATGCCTTTTTTAATGCACCCATAGTGATTGTCCTTAATCATAGTTAATTCACTATATAATGGTGAAAATATATTTCTTATATAATCTTAATGATTGACACGATTATCTGAAAAAAGAAAAACAAATAAACCCAAAGTCATGTCACAGTGAGTGAATGCTACAGTCGTCGCTATATCCAAACCTTGCATTAATGTTAGGAAAGAAGCGCAGTAGAAAGACTTGTCTCTCGGGGCAAGTGTTCTAAGCAAGTTTTTATTTCTATATTTGTCCTTGATAATACCTTGCTCATGCATTTCTGAAGACTGGCAGTGGACCTGTCACAACATCCAACCCACTGAGCTTTAGAGGAGTCAAAAGGGAATGTGTGACACGGCGAGAGGTGATCATTGCTGCTACGAACTAGAAGCCTTCCCAAAATCCCCAGTTTCTAACAGGTCCCGGGGAGTAATTTCCAAAATAAATATTTTTTTGTTATTTCGGTTATTATTTAGCAAAATCAAATATATTGGGTATAAAGGAGATCACATAGAAAGCCGTTGGATCACCAAATAATATAAAAGTCAAATAAGTTGCATTAGCATCAATTTTTCTACCGCACTATTGCTGGTGATGCTGTCTGTGTTTATCAAAGAAGCTGGGTTTTTAAAGAGGTTTTGTCAAAGTCTATCACTGTTATTGAATTGACAGCCCGAGCTGAGATTTTCTTTTTTTATGGACCAGTTGTCCTTTACACTTTGCATCAAAGGTAAATATGTTTCTTTTTGTCACTACCTGTTTAATCACATGTCCTATCAACAGCTCAACATGTACAATGTCTCACCCATTTATTTAATTTTTCATGTACGGTGTTTACACCTACATGGTAACCCAACTGATTGCATCAGCATTATTATTATGCATCAAGAATGGTTTTAACTGCATTATAGAAAGATGGGTGTAGTTTCTGCATTTGGTTTGTGTGATTGCATGGTGACCACCCTGCACATACCCGTCATTCTGTGATATTCCAGTGATATTAACATATTTACTAATTAGTTTAATGTTCCCCTTTTCTGGTTAATTTAATCTCCCCTTCAAAAACATGCATGGGAAACCCCTCTGTACCTGGCTGGCCCTTATTAAAATACTGCAGTCATGACCTTAAGAATATTTTAGAAGAAAGATACAGGAAACAGGGAAAGACGTTGAGCAACGAGAGCCACTAGTCCCAGTCAGTGAAGCTGATGATGTACCCGCATTCGCCCTCGGCAGGGGAGCAGAGCAGGACACTGTGCTGTCAGGCACTTAGTGCTTTTCCAGAAAGGAAAAGGAAAAAAAATACATAAAGAGCTGACCGCAACGTGACATCTTATAAAACACATTAACTTGTCCGTCCATCAAAAAGAAGTGCTGCGGTCCTGTAAATATATATTTATTAACTGAGAGACGTTGAAAGAACGATTAATCAGAAGTGTGTATCCTGAGATTACTAATAAAAAAAGTATTTCACAGCACACCCTATGCGAGAAAATGGTTTGCGGACATGCGAACGTACATGCAATCATGGCAAATTTCTTCCTACGACAGTTTCTACAACCGTGGGCAGGAAAAGATGGGTAAAGCATCACTACTGCACATTGGACATTGGTTCTGCGTTGCTAGACATTGTATCAAATTCATCAGAGCCGCGTTGCCGCGTTTGCCTGTGCCATTCAGGGCACGATGATTCCGGGTATTTAGGGTATGTCGACACTACTATGCAGCATTTGCTAAATTGCACAACATATGCGATGAGACCAGCCATGTATTCATCCAACACAAAACCAGGAAAATACTCCTGGGTTGCAATGGATTATAGCATGTCTCATGAAGTCTGATGACTATGTTCACTAAATCCAGACATAATAAACTGTTCTTAAGCATTTACCTTACTTTATAGGGAATTAAAGCAAGGTAAAAGTCTAAAGTCTTCAAGAGCATGTTAAAACCCATTAAAATTCCACAAAGATAATACCAAAATTGTAAATATGTATATTTAATTAAGACCATTTATGGGTCAACAATGGCAACCTCCCAGTTTGGCCATCTCTGACTGGCCCAGCTAGACTCAGACACAAAACAAACATGCCACAAGAATGAACTTAATATGTAACTGGCTTTACAGAGAAATTCTAGCCTCTTTTAAAAGGTGTGTGTGCCCTCCTTTCACTTTCTCGTCATTCTCTGACACTTATTACTTACATATAATACTTTCAGCTGTCCTTCAGTCTGTGGGTTTTCCCCTGGTCCCTTCGTGAGAACTCCACACTTAGTCACCAGGTTTTCCACAGACATGTGGGCGTACTCCTATCCCTAAGGCAAAATTTCGACAAAAAAACACATGCCTCTCACCTAAGAGGGGGGAAAAAACTAAAAGGATATAAGTAGAAGTTTCTTGAGTTTTCTGTATTAGTCTGAGAGCTAGCTGTGAGAATTAACCAGAGAACTGGACTGTGGGAACATATTCGTCCTCAGACACCAGGGGGGTGAATATTTTAGTATATAAATATATTCAGTCAATGCTTACACACCCTATCATTTAAAAAAAAAAATCAAACGGCATTTGTGTCAGTCAAAAAGGCTACAGATTTTGAGCAAGGAAATGCATTGACTTGTTTTAGATCTGTTCTCCAGGGCCCAGCAGGTGGCTCGCCCGAGTGTTTTTGAATGACGGATAGGCAGACAGTCTCAGGTCACATTGTGAAAACAAAATTGCAGGGGGGAACAGGATGAAATTCTGCTGTACAACTTCTAGTTCTCCTGCAGCTTAGTCCTCCTGGGGAAAATAGTCTACCATGCTGCAATAGCAAGACAGTGCATCAGACGCCTAACTGCAGGATAAATCATCTCATTCGCAACTCATTCCATTCTCATAACCAGGGACCTGTCTCTTAGCTATCTGTGCATATTATTGTACAGTACAATGCATGTTTGTTCACACCCATGTAACAAAAGCATGATTCTACGAAGGGTGGATGTACAGAGTAATGAATGCAGTATGAATGTGTGATTCATTTTGGTGTCTGTGTTTTTTAAATGCCACACCACTCTAGCTCTTGTCGGAGTTAGTGTTTAAAGTGTTTTATATTTTTCAGAGCAAAAATATTCCACAAACATTTTATTTTCCCGTTGAATTATGTTTCTGGTTAAGTTTACAATGGGTACAAATATATATGGAGGAAAAAAGGATTAAGCCAAGATCAAGAACGACTGAAGCTAAACCAGAAGTCCTACTAAAGAAAACTTGGGTAAACTGAGTTGAGAACCACTAAACTTCACCCATGACACTGGGAGAAACATGCCTGAAGAGATAAAGGGGATGCTTTTCTCCTTAGTCAAGACATGCAACAGTGTCCTCTGTTCTCGGTGACAGGATGAGTAAAGAGCAGCAGGCTCCTACTGCCCTGATCAAGACAGATGGTTGGACAAACACGCCAGGGTCAAGTTCCTTCCTGGCCATCAGTCACAACACTACCGCGAGGCTTTCACCCTGGCCAAGCACAGATTGGCTCTGTTTGGTTCTACTGGTAGGGTTTTCTCCGACTGCTCCGTGAGTCTACAAAATTCACAGCTGTCAATAAGAATTAAATCAACATTATTCATGCAGGTTGGTGATGCCGGGGGCCTTAAAGCACACCACATCCTGTAAAATGCAACCAAAAGAAAGTGAGTTTACTCTAGATACCATTCTATTTAAATCGTGCCGATTCTGGTCTCCATGAGCTAAAAATCAATGTTCTGACATTTAATGTAAAAAAAATAAAAAAATAAATAAATAATAATTAAAAAAAAATAATAATAATTAAAAAAAAAATAAAAATAAAAAAATATATATATATATATATATGTGTGTGTGTGTGTGTGTGTGTGTGTGTGTGTATATATTGTGTATATGTGTATATATTGTGTGTATGTGTTTTTTTACAAAATATGTTAGCCTCTGAGCACTGATTTGATTAATTGTAGGTATATGAGAAGTTGTTTTATTTAGAGAATATTTCGGCTGCAAGTTGAAAAAAATGTAGAAACGTTTTGTGGTCAATGCTGCTAACCTACAATTGATCCAGGTGTAGGGGCATTAACAACCTAAAGGGAGATGGAGCATATTTCATTTTATATTCAAATATTATAACTGAGATTTATCTATATGTTTTATTGTTGTGAGACTGCTCAGTTCTGGCCATTACTGGTTTAAATTCTAAAATTGAGAGCCATCCCTGCATAGTATATGAAGTGGCCTAGATAATCTGCCTGGACGCAGAGGAATTGCAGCCCGGGAGAGTGAGAGAGAAAAACTTCTGTGCAAAGCAGGGGTATGCATCTACCACCGCTCACACCCAAGCATAGTCACATGGCTAAGACACAAAATGCAGGGATTCCAGTGTTGATTAGGGATGTTCATTGACTAATATTCCATTTGTTTTAATTTCAACGAACCCCCTCCGTTTTATAATCCGATGCACCCTATGCTGTTAAGACCACTGCATCTGTCTACCATGCTGATTCATTTACTTTTCAAATAAGACTCAAGATTATTCTTAATGCTATTATGCAGTTTAACAGAAATGTAAATGTTTTACACTTCAGCAAATGAAACAGCTGGATATTCCAAGCTATGTGCCTTGTTCAGTCATTAAGGGAAGGGAGAGAGGAGAAAGGGTGAGTTATATTTAACAACGCATGTGGGTCAGAACCATTTTTTTGACAACAAATGGATGTATAGATGGCGGAATTGTAGAGCCAACACTAGGATCTCCTGGTATACCTGTAGAGAGGTGGTTCAATTACCAAAAAAACATATATTTTTTCAGGAGAGATATTGACATAGCACTGTTTTGTATTTTTAATTATTATTTCCATAAGACTGTATAAAGTACAAAAAACTATGTCAACCTTAATTAATTACACATCTATGCAGATAATCTTGCTGGATACTTTCAGCAGAAAGTACAGGTCATCTGCTCCAGCATCACTGCAATTACATGCTCACCACGCTTTTCCACCCACAACACCATTACTTCTGACTAACCAAGCTTCTCTACAGTCACCCCGCTGTCAAACTAAGATGTCCTACAACTCCTGCAGAAACACCGCCTCACCACCTGCCACTCGGCCAATTTCCGTCTCCGCAGCAACAGACAATTGAACCTGACATCTTCCCACACCTGACAGCCACACTGATCTCCTCCCTGTCCACCTGCTGCTCCCTAGCTGAATTAAAGCAAGCCTGTGTCGCACTGAAAACATTTGGCCCCACTGTACTGAACACCTACAGACCGGTCTGCTCTGCTTCCCTTCCTGTTGAAGACCTAAGAATGTGCTGCTGCTGACCAACTCACTCATTCCTCACAGAATGAAGCCAGACTGATGGAGATCGAGGAGATCAAAGCCATTCAAATGAAAAGCCCCTCCTAGTTAGAGAAGAATTAAACTCCACAAGAGCTGCTAGCCACACCTCTTTGCTGCCTTCGACGCTCTCAACAACCAGATCCTTATCGCCACCCTATCTGAGATGGGAATCTCAGACACCGCTCTTACTTGTTTTGTTGCATTGTAGGCACCTTTCTCTTCTCCTTATATACAAAGTCCCTAGGCAAAGTAACCTCTATTAATTTATAAATTATTCATCACCTTAACATCCAACTGTACTGCAATCCATCCTTTGATGTCTCCATTTTGCAGATTCAGATTCATTACCTCATTAAAATCAGGAGAATCCACCCATTTCTTATAGCGCAAGCAACACATCTTCTGGTCCAGACTCTGGTGATCTCCTGCCTAAACTACTGAAACTCATTTCAGCCTGCTTGACAAGACCATTCCCATTCAGAATACCGTGGCCTTGCATGGTCTTCATCCAATAAATGTTCATCCATGCTACTCCTGATCAGGCTCCTGGCTCCCTGTTGCAGCTCGAATCCGATCCTTACTCTCACTCATCAAGTAACCACTGGACCAGCCCCTGGTTACCTCTGTGCAGACATAATCTCTCTTATGTCCCCAACAGACCACCTAGTTGTCCCTCTCTCAACTGCTCAACTCTTTTCATCAGTTGTGCCCAAATAGTGGAATGACCTGCCTGCTGGAATCAAAATCATCCACTACTTTCAGGAAGAAACTAAAAACTCTTTCAACAACAATCAGCTTCTATCTCAAACGATGATTCAATATTAAAAATCAAGACAATGACGAGTTCACATGAGAGCAAACAAAGCAAGATCAGTCACAATTATATCAAACGAGCACAAGAAGCATGCATTGTCATTACAGTTTACTGTAACAAAAGTTCATACAGTTTTCAACCCAGCCTTTTTTAAACCTGACGATTTCTTTCAACAAAATGCCACACCCATTCTTAAAATGACCCTTTTCTCTGAAAGAGATAATTTTCCAAAATGTAAATGGCAGCCATTTTAACTTTGGCAAAGCAAATAACGCAGTTATATCTGACAGATAGATAAAACAGCCTTTAGACGGAACAAAACAAAACTACGGTTTAAACTTGCAAGGCTTTTAAAACTTTAAACTCGACATATTTAATATATGTATATGCTTAGCACTTCACACTTGTGGCAGTGTCACAATTATACAATCTTCAAACCCTATACCCAGTCTTGAATGTGTACCACCCTAACTACCAACTACAATTATTTATGTACAAAATTGTTGTATTTTCTAATAGGGTATTGATTTTAATTGATTTGATTTGTGTAATGCACTAAAAAAAAGGTTTGAATAGCCTTTTCTAATTTTTTGAGAATTTGTGATAGCTAATTTGAATACTGTTTGACCTCAGCTTTGCACTATATATTTCCTAAAGAGCACTTGTCTATGTACCTTCTTGCAGCACTTCACAATAGGACATTATAGATTGGTATCTAAAATATCACTTATTTTAGCAATGGCACTTATGTACGTCACTAGATAAGAGCATCTGCTAAATGACTAAATTTCAGCTGTGTACATGTAAATGCAAATTATTCTCATGAGATCTGTGCTTTGCCAAATTTACTTTTATAGTTATGTACTATACAAGATGTCCAGATAAAATACGACAAGATAAGGTTAATACTGGAAGGAGATAAATGTCTGTAAACATTAAAAGGTGTATGTGAAATGAGGTAAACATTAGAATTTAACTTCCCTGCAGGTATTTTGACTCCCGTCTACAGAGAATGATTTTTAAGGTAGGACACACAGGGTGGTTTTGTTATGTAAAATGCTGTCTAAAAAGATACCATTGCTCAGCTTCTCAATTTTATATGAATAGACTTTCCAGCCCAGAAATCCCACAATGCATCAGTTTTGTTTCTTTGCCCCCTTGGCAAGAGTGGTCACTGGGGGCCACTGTAGCACTCTTCACTTTTCTTTAACCCAGTGACAGTCTCAATAAAGTTGGAGAAATATGTCAATCCATGTAAGTAAAGGTGTACATCTGAATTCGTGACAAGAAATCGTTTTCTCCCCCCTCTTTTAGCATGGCTTTTAGTAAATAACTGCATTTGATAACGACAATGATGATGCATTCTAATAATAAATCTTTTTAAAGACAAGTGTGTGAAGTCATTTAGAAGAAATGATTAAAATTTGCTGCATCTGTAAATAAAATTGGTGAATAATTACAATGGGAAAATTGGAAGGGGAATATCAGTCAATGATACTTATACTGGCACATTTTGTCATTTCCAGCCTGACATTCCATCATTGCAGTATTGTTGATTGCCAACTGTCCACAGTCTTGTAATTGTTACAGATGGAGACAATGGTTCAACCAGCCACAGTATAAAAGGCTGCTGTATTGTTTGGTCAGGGCCTGTACCTGAGGGAAAAGGGTTGAGGTAGTTTGGAGCGTGTTTAAGCCAAACTTAGAGGAGTGTTTTTTGGGATTTGTGACTATTTTATCCATTTTTTTGTATGAGAATCTGATTTTGCATTGATCCTGTTTTAGATGAGAACAATAATAAAACAATGATTAAAGGAACAGTATTTCCTTTAAAAAAACTCCTGTTGGTGTTTTTTGTGATTCAACACATAACAACAAGCCCTACACCAAGGGGGCAGTTGTAATATTCTACAAAAAAAAAAAAGATTGCATTAATTTCAACGTTTAATCTGCTTTTGAAATCCTTTTTAGGGAAGGGATCGTTGTTGCTTCAGTACTACCACAGCGACTGGAATACATGAGGCTGAATCCACAGTCTGCACTCTGCACTCCTCTGAAATCCCCACTATCCCACTCAGCAGGAACAACTTTGTTTTGCGAACAAATTCTAACAGTGTATATATTTTGATTTTGATTTTACTTTTAAAGTTCATCTGAGTCTTCGGGAACTCTTAAGCAATCATCCTGACTTCCTGTTTCAGTGGGGTATAAATATGAGCTGACAAACAGACTACACTCCCTTAGTCATCCATCAACATGAGAAAAGCCAGAGAACACACAAACAAGAGGTTGCTGACCTTCACAAATCAGGCAATGACTATAAAAAGAGGACTACACACCTGAAAATTCCCATCTTCACTATTAGGGCACTATTTAAGATATTGCCTGGAAGAGAATAGCAAGTTGCCGCAGTGCGGTTATCTTGAGAAAGGGAGGTTGCACAAAGTAGTAAATTCAGCCTATAATTATGACACATTTGTTACTGAGAAAAACAAGAATTTCTTGATTAAAAATGTGTATTCTTTGAACAAATTTAACTCAATTAAAGGTTAGACGTATTTCATATTTTCAGTGGAAGATCAAACTGAGAATAACATCTCTGCCTCGCATTCCCAATTATCCAATTAACATTCCTTAACACCATGTGCACTTACACTCTGCACCATTCGTCCAACACTTCCCCAGACTTGTTTCCTGATTACTATTTATATACCTCACTACCCTTCACTTTGTGTGAAAGTCTTGTTTGGTGTTAGTTCACTAGCAATTCTGAGAGGCACTG
>JAOVYW010000074.1:5652063-5678838 GCA_025775045.1 Hiodon tergisus | reverse complement strand
ATTCCTGTCTTGCCGACACTGATTCCTGTCTTGCCGACACTGATTCCTGTCTTGCCGACACTGATTCCTGTCTTGCCGACACTGATTCCTGTCTTGCCCACACTGATTCCTGTCTTGCCCACACTGATTCCTGTCTTGCCCACACTGATTCCTGTCTTGCCCGTTGATGTACTGTTCCATGTTATCAACTCTTGGTTACCCCTTTGACACTAATTTTTGGATCTGCATATTAACCCAGTGCACCTGACTCCTACCTGCATTGACAAAGATTCCTGCTCAGCCCTCCTTGTTCTTGTTCACTTTGCCAAATAAAAGTCCTGCACCTGGGTTCACCTTTCAGCTTGGTACTATCTCATTGTTAAATTGACAAGGACTATGATATTTTTTCACAGGTTTTTTTTTCATATTCATCAGTAATTGCTAATAATTATTGTCTGAGAGGTATAACTAGAATAAGATAAAGCACACAAATGTACCTGATTTTCTTGGTATGAGTGGTTACACTTATATTGAAATGAATAAAGCGTGTTGTAAATGAATTAGATGAATTTTTAAAATTTAGAATAGCCAGTTATTTTATTTTCTCTCCAATGCCAATGCACCCCAATGAATCCTACAACCACACATATACACTGGATTGTAACAAGCCAAGAGTAGCCCTGCTGATTCCCACTTCTCCCAACCCGGGCGGCTCTCTGCCAATTTTGTCTTGCTGCTAAACTCACAATCGCAATTGACAAATCACGAACCTGTGAAATCCAGATCTTAGGGCTCAGACAGCAGGACGTGGTACAGAGAGATAGAGGTGCCCATTACTCTATCCACTGCCAACCCCCTCCTGACATATACAGTTTAAATGAATTCTGACATACTGGCATTTACAGTAAGCTCTCTGGTGACGAAATGAAGCAATCTGACCTCAGAAAATGAGCACAGTACTCTTTTCAGGGTGAATGTCTGCAAGGCCAACTGTCACAAGGGTAGTCAGAGGGTCTGAAACCTGTTCCTCAATAGAGGACATGGCTGACTGATAACAGCTGTACTACTCAACTATCATTGATTGCCTTTTACAGACATGAGCATGTCTCTCCATAGTTGCCTCTCAAATGAACAGCATGTATGGATTGTAGTTTGTACATTGTATTTGATTACCTTTAGTTACTTTTGGCTGAAAAGATTATGTATACCCTGCTAACCCAAGGAAATAATGCGAGTGCATTGATTCACTTGTAATTTACACAATAAGGTTATGCCCTGAATGTACCCCAAGCCATACATCAAAGATGGATTAAGAGGACATTTTTGTTGTGATTTTGCCTGGTATTTAGAGTTTAGATTCGAGTGGTGCATTCGTTCAACACCGCACTGCAGTTCTGCAGTACAAGTTTGATAAATAACCAAAGGCTAAATGGAGGAGAGATGGGATCTGGGGAAAAAGAGGAAGATTTATTACCAGTTCCTGAGGCCCCTTCCAATTTTACATAATTATGTTGTTTAAGGAAAACTGAGAAAGAAACAAAGGAGAAAGGCTGACCTAACAGACCGAGAGCTGCAAGATAGTTTCAAATTATTCATTGGGAATAAACACTGGGATTTATTGAATTGTGTATTTTTTATTTTTATTTTTTTTAAGTAATTTGGATTTTGTTTTTCCCTCTTGGGCTTCTGTAATTTTCCTCAATTATTGATAGGAAGTTGGGGATTTAAAATGTCTTAATTTCTTAAATTTATTTTCGGTTTTAGTTTCTTTTTGTTAAATTTAGTTGCTTATGGGAAGAGGATAGTTTCAGTTCAGTCATTGAGTTATTTTTTTCTATTTGAGGTAGACAATTATTGCTTTATGTTTGTATTGTGTTTGATAGTTTTTGCTTACATTTTCCAGAGTGCGGTGGGCGGAAGATGTCTCCCTTATCCTTTTTGTCACGGCAGTGGGAGCCTCACCGATGCCAGAGATACACTGCCCGAAGACGGTCTTCTGTCGCCCCGGTAAAGTGTTGCGCATGGTCTGGCTGCAGGTTGAGTGCCTTGCGGCTTTGCAGGCAGAGATAGAGAGGAGAGGGAGGTCGTGCCAGGAGCCTGTGGTCACGCCGTGGATGACCACCCTCCCGGGAGCCGGCCCATCGGCATGTTTCTGTGTTGTAGCGTCTGGTGTTTTGTCGTGTTTTACCTGAGCCTGTAGGGGAAACTATTTGGACAGGAAACAAACGTCTTGTTCTTTTTTGTTTTTTGTGTTTATGACGTGTACGTGTGTCTGCCACAGTCCCTTTCTTTTTGTTATAGTTGGTGTATTAATTCTCTCTCACCGCGTTTTCCTTCCACCTAAACGACAGACAGAAGTGGGCCTGGAAACACATCAGGGTAGCTAGGTGGGGAAGAATGTGGCAGTGTACTTCTCTCCTTAGTTGCGTGGAGTAGCACGTTTGTAGTGGTTGTTTGAAGTACAACTTACTGTTGTAGGAAAATGCATACGGTTACTCCTGTGTGTCTAGTCCCTTTCTGTTGCCGACCAGTGTGCCATTTTCAAGCATTATGTGTTCAAGGAATGTCTCCACAAAACTAAAACACAGAACTAAATACATAAATGACCAGACAGACTCCTGTATACAAGATTTTTTTTTTACCAGGTTGCTGAACAGTTCCCAACTATTTCCGTTCACAAAAAAAATTCAATAAAATAATGTACATTATGGTTACCATAGAATACAATAATTTCCAATCTCTTACTTCAGTGTGTAGGTATAGTGTACAAAACTTATGTATGTATATTTTAAACATTTGATTAAATAACATTTACAGGGAAAAAACAGATAACATCTTTGATAACATTTGAAGTCTTATGACTTTGGTTTGAAATCAATCCAATCAATTACATTGCTTCGTCTTGTCAAATAATAGTTTCCTGTATAGAAAAGCGTGTGGGGATCATAATATTTCCCTGTCCTTCTGAGGGAAACAAGAGCAATCAGCGGGCTCTTGGGTTTCTTTGAAGGCTTCTGTGGACAAACAAGACTATAGCAAAAAAAATATAAACGAATAAAGGAATTTGCACTTGGGAAAATTTGCACTTTTATTCCCTTGTACAAGGCTGAGATTAGAGTCATTAGCTTTACTCGCAAACTCTCAGCAACTCGCAAACTCTCAACTCTTATAACAGCTCTGCTGTCAGTCTGTAATAATAAAATCTAAGGCAGAGCCCACACCTGTGGCTCTGCACATAACACTTTCAGTACCGTATTTCCAAAGATTCATTTTCCAGTAGAAGAACAAGGAGTTCTGCAACAGATAATATGGCCTCCACAGAGCCCTGATCTCAACATCATCGAGGCTGTCTGGGATTACCTGGACAGACAGAAGCAAGCAAAAGCCAAAATCTGTAGAAAGATAGAAACTGTAGAAAATGTACCTGCCATTTACCTAACAGCTTACCTATTGATACAGCAAATGGTGGTCACACCAACTATTGATTATATTATTTAGTTTATTTGGTGTTTTTTTTTTTTTGACTGTTTACTGCCTTTTATCGTATTTTCATATATTTAGATTTTAATTTAATTGTTTTGAAACCATCTTTACAGAATGTTTAAACATTTGTCTAAGACTTTTGCAGAGAACTGTACATACTTAATTGCAATATAATTCTGAGGCATCCCTAACTTTCATACACAATAAAAATATAACTTTTATTTATTCAAAAAGCACTTTGGGGAAAAACAAGGTCTCCGCAAAACTGAAGCTGATCCAGCGTGGCCTTCATCACAGTTCAGACTCTGCACATATGCCAGGCTGCATAATACAGGTGATTAAAAATGACTGCATTCTTCTGTTAGAGCGCGACCTGTGCTTAGGGTCAACAGAGTGACTGTTCATCTGTAACCCGAAGAATCCATCAAATATTAAAATATCCCTCCTTTTCATGATCAAGGCATGTAAACAAGCATATTATTTGCATGACTGATACAGTATCTCCTTGGCACAGGCTCTTGAAAGCCTATATCCATGTGGTAATGAAAAGGAGGGCAGGGAGGACAATTAATTGAAACTTAATTGAATTGGTGTCAAATAAAACGGTGTTGCAGCCCATCCAACAAGGGCCTGAAAAGACAAGCAAAGCAAGTAACACATGTACAGTATTAGTATGAAAAAGGCATACGTGAGATTTGCGACCAACACAAGTAAGCACATTTAAGTGATTACAATCAAGCCTTTATCAGTGTGATTTACTCAGCTATGACCAACACTCAGTTAAATGCAGACACGTCACTAAAATGACAAATACTGTTAAGGAACTTTAGATATTCCATATCTAACAATTAACCTTGTTAATGAATGCACAGGCCTCCTTTCTTACCTGCTAGTATTTTATGATTCAATCACACTATAATTTAATGTATGTTAATTTTAAATGAATTTAATTGAAGGCTAAGCATCCTAACGTCCTTTCTATTATCTTGATTTGTATCTGTTGCTAATGTCCAAATTTACTTCTATTATATGTTACTGTTGTTTAACTGTCCTTTCTGTCACTCGTTACTGAAGTGGTCCTGACAATGCACTGTTTTGATGATTCTGTGTCATGCTGGCCTGGGGTGCAACATTGCAGGGAAGTAAGGGTAGTTATTTATGGAGATACCCAAACTGTTTTGGCTCGACAATTCTTGTATCTAACCCAAGTACTGGATACATTTGATTCTACAAGATTCTATTTTTATATTTTTTGGCCGGGCCCTTCCTCTCCCATACACTATAAATACAATTGCATATCCTGTTTGCATCAAACTTCTAGATTCCAGTGATGAGTTCAGAGAAGACTCCCAGTGCACATGAAACCTTTTCAATTGTGTCCCGTCTCTGGTCTCCTCTGTGTTTAACAAAAAGAGATCCGAAATGATCCAAAACCTCTGGTGCAGTGCTTCACAGTGCTTTGAATGTTATTTTATTATTGAATTTGGTGGTATTTACTCAGTAATACTAGATCGTAGATGATGTTTGATCTATGGTACAATGATGCACATTTTTTAAGGAATACCTCCAATAACCTCCAATTTACAATAACCCCAAAATGCTTAATGTAATGGTAAAGTTATGCATATAATCAATATTTAATGTAAATCTTAATTCAAAATCGGAATTGTCTCATTCGTTGACCATGTGTAAAAGTGTCCTCTATACATTGTTCTCACGAGAACAGGTGGAGAAATTAAATCTCTGCTACTTCAGGAACAAAATAACTAAATTATTGATATTACAATTGAAGAAATATAAATGAAATGATTGTGATGCTTAATTATTGTAATTAAAGATGTTTATAGAAATTACTAAGCTCATCCATTCTCATCAGACCAGATCAAACCAGAGGAAACATAAATCAAAAGATGAAGTTAATCGATTTCATCATCATTAAATTAGGATACCAAAAATATGGGCCTGCAGAAATATAACCTTGTGACACCAATTAATTATTGTCCTTTATGGAAGTTTAACAAAACTGATGAGGAGTTGAACTGAATGTGATTGATATCTTTGGTCATTTATTAAGCACCGAAGACTGACCCAATACTAAATGCAAACACAGAAACCTTTGTTTATTTAGCCATGGTTACATATGAAAAAAGTCGAGGGGCTGTTCCCTTCAGATGAAACCACACCTCTCTCAGATGTTAGATAAGGCTTGGGAGCATATGGTGCCAACCATCAGGCAAGGGATATAATGAGTATGGTCCTTAAAAAGGTTATTATTGAATTTGGTCCTTAAAATTACTTATTACAGCAAAAATATGTTTGCAATACACATTCTATTCAAATTTATGAACTATAGACGCATTTTGAAAAGATCCATCATCATTCAAATTGTCACCACATAGCTAAACAACAAAGATTATAGTTCATTGCGTTAGGATCCTGCTCATAATTGGACAAAAAAACTATAAATGACAAAATTATGCCTTTATGACCCCTCAAGGTGTCTTGACGTAACCTACAATTCAGGGGAATTTCAGAGAAGGCAATGTAATATGATATAAACTTTGTTGTAATACCTCAAAATATTCACTCATCTTTCCAGAGCTCATACACTCCATATTGTTTTAATTGTTATTCCTGAGTCAACACTACACTAAGTCAACAGAGGGCATCTACTACCTCAACCTAAATTGTCACGTGATTAGGTCATATGATCTCTTGATATGTTATATGATGAGACTGCCGCTAAAAAACATATGTTACAAAACCAGTATAAATGGCAAAAGATAAATATACATGCAAGTAAATGAATTCTAACAAACTCATATATATGCTTGTGAACCAATATAAAAGAAGACCAATATATAAATAAACCAACAAATATACTGACCAACCAAAACATTTTCAATAAACCAATATACCATTAAATCATTACATATGCCATTACACCAATTAGTTTACCAGTTAACCATCATAGAGTTTTACTATACACATTGAAACCTCCAAAGGCAAACATTTAAACGCACGTATTTGTATTGGGTCTTGATTTAGACTGAATTTAAGTTCATTATATAACAATTTTAACCATGTTTTGATCTAAAATAATTGGTAATATTTGTTATAGAATGACAAGAATAAAAAATGTTTTCGTTATTTTAGTGCTGTCTCATTTTATATAACTTTTTGGGGTCCTTGACATGTGAACTAACGCTTACAGAGATTTTCAGTTAACCATATTAACTTTCCATAATACTTAAATCGTAGTTTACTTAAATAAACAAAAAATTAATTGCCTTAATTCATGTTATTCTATAACAAATATTAACCGTAGTTTAAATATTACGGAAAGGGCTAGAGATTTAGGGAAAATTATTTCAGGAAATGGTTTTTTAGGTTATAGTTTGCCGAGTGGCTGAGAATCGTTCTGAACCAGCTTTGAAACGGGAGTGAATCTTTTCGATAGCTGTGTGTCCTTGAGCTAGCTGTATTACAACGGATGACAACCCTGAAAACTGAATATTCACCGTATCCTCATTATAATTTGACAAACTGCAGGAATCTGCAAGGGTTATCATAAAGTGATCAATTCCTAAAAGGGTTTCTACTAAATCTCTAGTCCTTCATGCAATATTTAAACCTGTGCTGTCAATAGCTAATATAAACCAATCAAGGAGCCATGCAACAGAAAAAGTCAGAAAAAGTTAGAAAAAGTATTGAGAACATTATCTGACATTATCTTGTTTTCAAGTTTATATGTCTGTTAAAAAAGTTGTTAGGGTGCTCCCCATCTGATCTTGTCCCTTTATGATTTGGCAGGCAGCCCTTGGGCTTGCCAAAGAGGCTAAATTAATGTAAACGGACAAAATAAATATTTTCCATTAATGGCGACAGATGTATTTCAAAGTAGACGGAAAACTCATTATAAAACAGGATGAATAATTGAAAGGTTACCGGTGTAGAGGCAGATTGGCTTACATCTTCGACAGGTTCGCATGGAGGTCCCCAGGGAGAGCAGACAAAGCCAGGCATGAGAGTGGCGGGCGGCGAGCCAGCCAGGCAGTGAAAGTGAGGAGAAGGCCACACTGGAAACGTTGCCAGTTTCATTAACAAAAGATGGAAACTGGCTGTCCAGGCCAGAAACCGTTCCACTGGAAGAACCTGAAATATATGGGTAGCATGGAATGTGAGTGAAGAGTGACCTCTAAATATCAGGAATTAGGGGCCGTTTCGAATTCCTATTAGCAATTTCACTGCGCAAAAATAATTCTGGTTTTAGCAAAATTTAAAATAAAAAGTATAAGAGTTCTGAATCA
Organism: Hiodon tergisus; assembly: GCA_025775045.1. NCBI lineage: Eukaryota > Metazoa > Chordata > Actinopteri > Hiodontiformes > Hiodontidae > Hiodon > Hiodon tergisus. The sequence continues at coordinate 5,671,066 of JAOVYW010000074.1, read as the reverse complement.
TAATTGTATAAGCTAGTGTGGGACCTGTTACAAACATCACAACTGGAGGTTGTAGTATCATTTTCTGCATTTTCCTCTAGTTTCAGTAACTTTCACATTAATCCGATTTATCTAACCTCTGATAAGTGTAGAGAACAGATGTGGTTCCAGAGTTTCTTCCAATAGATCTTTAAATTTGCACGAATTGAAAAATTTGTAAAATGTGAGTCACTTAGAGTACTGTGCAAAAGTCTTAGGCACCCTAGCTTTTTTAAACAAATGTAGTCTTTAAAGTTTTTTTTTTTGTCTTCTGCATTAGGGTATCAGTAGAAAAAAAATGGTCTCCACAGAGCCCTGATGTCGACATCATCAAGGCTGTCTGTGATTACCTGGAAAGACAGAAGCAAGGCAGACAGCCAAAGTCTGTAGAAGCACTGTGGCAAGTTCTCCAAGATGCTTGGAACAATCTACCTGCCGATTGTCTTATAAAACTGCACAACAGTGAACCTAAGAAAACTGATGCAGTTTTAAAGACAAAGGGTGGTCACAACAAATATTCCCTCCCATTTTTTGGTGTTTGTTTTTTATTAATTTTTTGTTTATTGTCCTTTATAGTATTTATTTTATATTTAGAAACTTTGCATTTCATTATTTTTGAAAGCATCTTTACAGAATTTTATTTTACATGTGCCTAAGACTTTTGCTCAGTACTGTATGTCAGCCATGCACCTTCCCTACAGAGCCAGACTAAATGGTGCAAAAGGTTTTATTGAAGGGACGTCCGACAATACCTCACGCCCCAGTCCTGAACCCACCCACCCTGCCCCCTAGGAAATGTTTGGATTCTCATGTATTTCTGCTTGGAATACTCTAGTTGTCTACTTATTTTGATGCTTAGGTATAGAATATGAAGGGTAGATTTTGTTGTTTAAGCATGTTTATTGATATGTTATCTCTTTGCAGCATTAGTCTTATACCTGCTCTCAGTCATTGTTAACAGAGCTAGATTAAGCTCAGTTTTTTTATTGCACTTGAACCCTGAAACTACAGCATTTTTGTACGTGGCTCTGGATAAGAGCGCCTGACTAAAATGTAAATGTAAAATGTAAAGGGAAACTGAGCCAGCTTGGAACCAGCACACACTGAAACAAGGGAAGTTTAAGTCAGAAAATGACAGTACAAATACCGTGCTGTTACATCTCATATTACACTTTTATAAAAAAAAGTTATTGCAAAAAACATTTTCACAGTTTGAAGATGCTATTTCATGCTCGTTTTCTAAGGGCTGTAAAAGTGACCGGTTAGGCAAAAAACTGCAGTTACCAACATGAAGACTTGGATGGGTGTTCTAGTCGAAATAGAATGAAGAAAGGTGCCCTCAGACAATGTAATCCATCACAAGGAACAAGACTATGTTTCCAATATATTTATGTCCCTTTGTCATGAATAGTTCATGCCAAGAGCTGCAGGAAGCTAAGGTGTAGACTCAATTCTTTCGTGACTGTAATAAAAGTGACATGAGGGGACACTCAAAGCCAGTGTGAGAGATATTCTGTAATTCATACCCTAATATGTCTCAAATTCTGAGTTAATTGAGCTCTCGGAGAGCTGCTTGTCGAAGAGTGCATTCAGACAAACCATCTTCAGCCAGGGCATGGAGCCAGGGACAGTGCAGGAGGTGTGTGTCCCGACATGGTGACACCAACATCTCAACGCAGACCATCTGATCACAATGCCCCCAGGCGCAGGATCATGGCCACCCGAGTGGCAGACTGATAGGATGGATCCTCGACACACAGCGGTGTCACCCAAGGCCCATAGCGGACCAGCCGAGACACAAGCCTTAGATCTCAGTGTCTGATTATTTCAGCTCTAAAGGTTCCTGTGTGATAGAAAGTGTCACCACTAAGACTCCTTTAGAGTATATCAGTGTTACACACCCAACAAAACCAGTCACACTAAGCAAAGCCCATGCGTAATCATTAGGCCTTTCCCCAATGGCAAATGCTTATATTATATTTTAAATCAGTTTTAGGGTGCAATATAATTAGTCTGTGAGTGCAGATATACAGGCATTAAGAAAAAAGATAAAAATAAAATAAAATAGCTTAGATTGTAGCTTACACAAATAATAAGCAGCAGCATACTGGAGTTACACCCATCAGCAGTAGAAACATCACGTAATCAAATGGCTGCTGCGGGAAGAGACAGAAAAAGTTTGCAGTTTAAAAAGGCATGGGGGTGATTTCCCGATTAAGGTTTTATTAGTGAGTCCATGCCGATGAAGAATGAAAGGTGAGTAAAGGTGAGTATGAAGTGATTGCCGGTTTAACAAGGATGTAGAGATCACAGTGATAAGAGTGGAAAGGAGCACCAGTAAATATACCTGCAGATGACATAGAGCATCGAGTTTCAAAAGGGTAGAATTTAAGCAGTTCTAAAGATAAAATCTCATAATCTCAAATAGATAGTACAGGCATCTAGTGCTTCACTGGGCAGGTAAAGCATGTTTTATTCTGACAGAGAAAGCCCTAGTCTGAATTTGAGACCATGGGGGGTTTAAAGTCAATGAACTATCCAGGCCAAATACCCAGGTACATCTATCTACTCAAGGTCAACCTTTCCAAAAGAAACAGTTCTGAATTCCAGTGAAAAAGCCCTAGTGTTGAACCTTGTGGCACCCCGTTTTGTAACCAAGGAATATCATTCAAGCTTTTTAGAACTTTTTAGAGCTTTTTAGAATGCTATATACAAAATACAGCTAGCTGACTGATTATAAGCAACATATCAAATTATATATCAACATATCAAAAGTTTATAGGCTTATATTAGTTTATAATCTAATAGAATTTAAATAGAAAAACGTATACTTTTGTTTACTGAAAAAGCAGTATTCAAATTTTTCTTGCAGACATATTTTGAATGAAAATACAAGTGGAATCACTTCATCACAAATACACACAGCAGAGAAAGAGGGAGTGAAACACAACATTTTCAACCTGTGGAGGCGCCCGCTTCAATCATCAGACAGAGGCAGGCTGGGGACTGTGCTGGAGCTGGACTGGTGTGGTAAAATGAGTGGGCACCAGGTCAGCGACGACAAACTCAGCCCAGCTGGAAGATGATTCACCTACTCTATGGACTAATCCTTTTGATAGTGTTGTGGACCAAGAGGTTACTCATGACCCTACCACCGTCTTCACCAAACTGTGGATTTCAAGCTTAAAGAGCCAACAATCAAAATCAAAACAACAAAATGCAACTTACTGTCGAAAACGATGTGGCCTTGCTGATGGACATCATGATCAGGAGGAACCATTCCAGAATAGTGAGAGGAATCACAGAACACTTATAGTCGAGCGCTTAGAGTAGCCCCTGGACTGTGGTGAATACAAGCTCTGGAACAGGAGGGATAACGGTCCTTTTATTGCTAAACAATAAAATCATGGGCTGCTGGACAGGAAGAGGAAATGTGAAACTGCTGTACCACTTAACAGAGCTGCACAAAAAAAACTAACCACAGCGGAACGTCAGCTGGCAACCAGCCCACACTGAAATAGGTCAAACCTTCCAATTGAGAGAGCTGTTTGATTACATCAAAATCACAACACAAACATTCTCAACGACTAATGTTTTTTTTGGTATGAGTCTGAGAGTCAACTCATTCCGCATACATCAGTTAAAACCCCTTCATAAAAATCTAATAAGCAGAAATCTGAATGTTGGAACATGTTGCAAACGCACTTGAGGAACAAGTGCTTGAATCATGGCCTGAACAAAAGCTGCAACGCTTGGAAGTGCTAGCTGACTTGGTCATGCATTCAGAGCACTCTGTTTCACTTACACTACAATGGCATTGTTCTGATTGTAAAGCCATCCCCTCTGTATTGTTCAGAATGCTTGCATAACTCAAGTGTATGAGATATACACATTGCACGTTTTATCTTCATTTTAATCAGGGTGCTTTCATAGCAACCTGATGCTGTAGGCAAGGAACACCTACGCCTTAGTATCCTAACCTTAACACCAACATAACTCCACGGATGGGAAGAAAGTGTATTGCAACTAAGTTCTGTTATTGGGGTCTGATACAAAATGTAATACCTCCAACAAGTGGAATGCCAGCTTTATTAAGTTCTCAGTGGGGGAGGGATGTCTCCTTTAGATGAGTACACTCCACACTCTAACGTCTAACAGCAATTAGCCCAAGATCTTGAACATAATAAAAACTAAATGCCAGCCTTTACCTCCTAGGAGCTGGAAAAGTCTGGTGTTGATCCAAGTTTGCACTATATAATTTTTTTTGTCAGTGACTAATTACATATCTAATCCTCTGCTCACTGCCTTGATGGTACTCTTTCTGGTCCATTTATTTATTAAAATCTCCATCTCTCTCACACCTATTCTTAAGGCCCCCACACTCGAATGCACAGAAACCTGTTTTTCCACTCATACTTTTAAAGTAGAAAAGAAATGCCAATTCTCATATGATAACTACAATTCATGTCATTATTTGCTTTATATTTTTAAAGGTCCTGCAGAACAAGCTGACATGAGTTTTTTTTATAAGCTGTTGTCCTTTTCATATGTCTGTTTTATAACCAACTCACTCCACATTGCACCCCTCATGATATATCTTCACAGAGACTACAGGCAAAGTGCCGTTCAGTTCAGATATTAATATAAATATTATAATTCTTTTGATCAGGGGTGTCAATCTTCAGTCCTAAGGAGTAGCAGCGATCATTATGTGAAAACACCAGGTGATATCATTTATAATCCAAATTTTTACACCTGTATCATGGGACGAAGATGGAGGAATGAGGCAGGAGTTTATTTTTACAAAAAAAAAAATGAAATTAAACACTCAGAGATGCCAGTATACAGCCATGGTCTAAGAGCAGAAAAGATATATTTTCTGGTGTCTAATAAGAGAACTTATTAGACACCAGAAGAAGAATTGCCAATTACCAATCCTCCCACTGCTGCCACATACTGGCTGGAGGTGTGTCTCCTTACGTGTTGTGTTCCTACAGACATTTCTCTAACTGGGCACTTAATTTACCTAACAATAAGACAAATAGATACAGTATATAGATAGATAGATAGATAGATAGATAGGCACTTTAGTTATCCCCATGAAGAAATTGCGGCGCTACAGCAGTGAATGACAAAATAACATAAAAAACCTATAAATAAATCTCACAACAACAAGTACAAACGGTAGGGTTAAACACAGGAAAATGGTTATGTAGAAAGTGCAAAAGGTTATGTGCAAAAAACTGTGCAAAAGCAGAGTGCAGAACAGGTAGAAGAGTTCAGATGTTATTAGACTGGTGATGCCAGTGTTCTGGCTCACGGTGAGGCATTGTAAAGTCTGATGGCTGATGGCAGGAAGGACTTCCGATTGTGCTCCTTCCGACACCGTGGGATGATCAGTCTAGCACTGACGGAGCTCCGCATTTCCTCCACCGTGTCATGGAGGGGGTGGGAGGCATTGTCCATAATGGCCCACAGTTTGAACAGTGCCCTTGCCTCTGCCACCTCCTCCAGGGTGCCAAGATTAAACCCCAGCATAGAGCTGGGCATCCGGATCAGTTTATTGATCCGGTTATCATCCCCCGCCTTGATGCTGACACCCCAGCACACCACAGTGTGGTCCATAATTGAATAAGTGATAATCCACGAAGAGCCACCACAATGGAAGGGTGTGATGCGGCCCTGAGGCAATGCCAAGATTCCATAACCCCTTCCGAAATGGTGCCTGTATTATTGTGTAGGCAGGGATGACAAGGAGTGGGCAGTGTTACTGTGGAAACTGATCCAAAGAATCAACAAGGAACTCATGAGTTTTTTGTTTTGAAGAACAGCACTTGACCTGGAGTGTATGACGCACCTCTCTCCTACCGATTCCGCAGCAAGCCTCTAGTCAAAAAATCCTGTTAAATCCTGTAGAAACCGCATGGGGCTATATCCCAGACACATTGTGAACATAAATATCCCATAAATCCCAAGCATACAGTTTTATTGACCTTTACAACAGATTAACCACAATCTAAATATTGTGATAGTTTTGTAAGTAATTGCTCATAGAAAGAAATTAAGACCTGATGCCTTTCATGGATGAAGACTGGAGTCAACAATGTCAAAGTGGGCATGCTGGGGCATGCTGGGACCCATTCAGGGGATGATTATACACAGGAAACTATATTTATGTTTTTGGGGAACAAAATAGTGAACTAAATGAATTATAATGGAAAACACACTTTTGGGTATAGACCAAAACATAAATTGGCTTGTCAGCCTCTAAAACAAAATGACAGCAAAAAAAAAAAATCTAACCAAAAATACTTTTCAGTCTCTGCAAACAACAACAACAAAACGATCTTGAAAAAGATTCCAGACTAGGCTTGTGAGAGCGAGAGTGATTGTCCCTAAAGAAATGTAAAAACTAAGGCAGGCTTTTATCACACATTCCCTATATCTGATATTGCCAAAGCTGACACAATTCTCCCAGTGCTGTATCATTATGTTCAGTCCAATGATGACGTGACATCTGAAGTACCATAGGAGTGATGTCATAGCTTTTTCTTAGAAACAAAACCAAGCATTATATTTTCAACAATAAAATGTGTAGAAGCAAACATGAATTAAATTTAACCCAGACAGGGTGTGAACATGTTTGGCTGAGTTAAAAAAGTTATAAATAGAAATTAATCATATATATTATTGCAAAAGCATATTCTGTGGGTCATTTGTTCTATGCAGGTTTTTTAAAGGTTAAAAAAGCCTTTTTGCAAACCGTATCCGTCCTCTGACTGAAAATGATTTCAATAAAAACCAGACATAATTATATAATGGACTAATCTACCCTGCAAACATTATTCTACTACTCTCTGAGCATGCAGAGATGTCAAACCAACCCATTGGGTAAAATTAGCTGAACGTGTTTTTTGGATCTATCTGGTCTTTCTTTACCCCGGGAATATTTGCTTAATTAAAGACACTTAGAATGGAATTATAGGAAAAGATAGCTAGAGATATCACATGTTATTTATTTCTCTCCTCCCTGATGCACCACAGATGATTCGCTTCAGGATTTTATTTAAAAGTGACCCATGGAATCTGTAATTTTCTCATGAGAATAGCGCCATCATTAAGATCAGCTGATTTATAACTCTCCAAGAACGGATGCTCTGCATGGTACCATTCATAACCGCTCTCAGTTACCCTGAACTTCCAGCCCCACCCCTGCCACCTTTATTGAAATTCTATAAATAAACTAATTTTAAAAATAATTATTATTTTTATGACAGAAAAAAGGGTTGCATACATACACACCTCTAATCAGCATTTGCAAATTCAAATTTTTGACTGATTACACTGACAATACATGGGCTGTATTTTATGATGCCCTAGAACTTTTGAGGAAAATAATTATTTCAGAATTGTTCTAAATCGTTCAGATCTTTAGGCTTTGGTATTCGTACGTTTTTTTGCAAAATGATACCAGAACACGACAGACCCTACCACATTTCATGGTAGGCATGAGTTTGATCCCAACATGAGGTTTACTATACTTACCACAAACATAATGAGCTTCTCCAAAAGCTATATTTAAATATGCCCAATTTTATGCCCAGTTGAACAAATTCAAGTCACCTATTTTTGTGGTTTCTTCACATTTGAAGCACCTTCATTGCTATCTAACCAAAAACGTGCATTTGTGCAAGAAATGTTTAATGTTCATTTTTGACAGTTGTACCTTGACTCTGGAAGTTTTCCTCATACTGTTGTCTTTGGATATACATTAGCATCTCGAAAACAAATGGTCTTACAGGCAGTGATGGCAATTAAGCTAGCTTCTGGTATTCTGCTAAGGTCCCTGTAGCTAGATAAGGTTCCCCTTATGGCCATGTTTTTGTAGATTTAGTATCCATGTAGCGTGCCATTTATACCTTAGAGAAACAGAAATGTATAGGTATGGGTTTTCATTATTTGTCAACAATGCTCTGCACATTTTTGTTTTGTTTTTACTTCAGAACGGGCAACAAAAAAATAATAATATGGAAATTAGTCATTTAGACGTAACTTGTATTTTCACATTAAGTTTTTGTTCCTGTTTAATCATGGATATGGATGGCACAGTATATGAAAGTTAAATAGGATGAAAATAAAGTAAATTTTCAAAGGGAGTGAAATACATCAGTTGAGAGAATAATTTCTTGAATTAATGTCTTGCATTGGTAGCTAATGCCCCCTTAATTAAGCAAGTTGTTGCGTCACACGGTGGTGTATCATAAGTTACATAGACACTAGCATAAACTTTATACATTATGTATGACTGAACTATCAATGGCTGATAAAAATTTAGCAATGTGCTTGAATTGGTAAACCAGTAAGTCAAACCAGCAAAGACTATTTATTCTGGCTTGAGGCATGCGTAAGTCATTTAAAACAGCATTCTCTTTGATAGAACCGTGGTTGAGATGTTTTGTAGATATGCGTGCATCTTTTATTCATGATCTGATTCTCTGGAGAAGGAAGTGAGTGCTAGCTCAGATGATCAATCGGTAGTGTAGCCAGTAGGGAAATACTTGGGGTTCCTAATGCTGTCAGAAGAATTTTAGTCAATACACAGTAAAAGCTGATGCTAAAAACTTTTTACCTGAAAATTTTACTTTCAGGTTAAGGTGGAGGAAATGATCCCAAAAGGAAAAGTGAACCATTCAGAAACAAGGTGTAGGCAAACACTTGTTTCCTCTCTCCCATAAATCCCTCTTTGTTTATTGGGCAGATCAAGTGCTTTGAAGTGCAGTAAAATTAAAAAATAAGAAGGTTCGGGTTCCGTGGTGTAGTGGTAAAAAAAAAAAAAAAAACAAGTCCCGGAGTGGTCCCAATGAGAATCAATTGAATAGTTAACGAGGTATTAAAAGTTACGCCCACTTTCCATTTAACGTGATTTAATTGTTTTTAGTTTTTATAATTAATATAACACATATTTTATCAACAGATTTCTGTAAAATCTCCCCTCACTATAGAAAATTAAAACATGAATCAACGTGAATTAGCTAACATCTTTTTTAGGCAATCTTTTAAAAAAGGTTGTTGGTCCACGACATCCAGTTTGTTAAATTAAAACCGCCTTTTTCTCTGATTGGTTGTCAGCACTTTCAGAAGTGACTAAGTTTACTAAATTAAAAAACTGGAATGACAGCATGTTTTAATTGCATAATAATGGAGCAATTGAAAGCAGCAACTGTGCTTCTTATTGTGGTGGCACTGTTTTTCAGATTATTTGTTTTAGCCGACAGCTTGTCTTTATTATACGTAGCTAGCTAGCTAGCTGTCTGTCTGTCGCCAATTCGCACAGCTGGCACAGAGCCGCAGGCGACGGTTACTACACGTGTTTAGTTTGAAATATTTTAAATATATGTATTTATAATAGTGAATATTTGAAATTGAAAAACATGGATCCGGCTCCACTACACACCTGTTCGGGTTAGGTTTAAATCTTCCCCACTGGCACCCAATCACAAACAGCGAGGGCATTCATTGAGGCAATAAGAAACAAATTGGTAACAATGTCCTAAGGGTTAAAGACAAATCCCTATAAAATAGAGAGCATAATTATCATAGACTCAGATTATTTTTCTTTTAAACTAACATTTTTTGCCACAGACTATTTTTGAAAAGTTACATATAATTCTTATTCTTCTTCAGATTCATGGGCACAATGCCTGTAGGTGTTCAAAGCAGTTCATGCTTCAAATTTCAAACATCTTGTTCATTACAACCAGTGTATCTACACCCATGCAGTGGACCCTCCCCCTTTATCCAGGCTTGGGACTGGCTCAGAGACCGCAGGTTTGGAGATCCAAGGCTGAGGACCATACAGCACCTGGTATTCCTAGGTGGTCCCCCATCCAAGTACTAACCAGGTCCAGAGCTGCTTAGTTTCCAAGATCAGACAAGATCGGGCATAGTCAGGAGGCCTAGGCTGCGTATGTATGTTTGGAATAGGAATAATGAGTGAGAAAAGCTGAACCTGCACAGTTAAATATTTTTATTTGTTTAATTCCATTTTAGGATTATCAAGACAAAATTTTGGTGGTCAGTCTACAACACAAATTTCTCCAACATAAATCTTTAAAGTAACGAGACTCAATCACTAATTGTGGATTAAAACCAAGCCTGTTTTCCTGTTAATTCATAAAATTATTAGAAAAGTCAAAGTTTAATAATGTGAGGGCTTATTAACTTATTAACAAAATTTCTACAAACCTCTCAGTGAAATTTACACTGACAATGACACTCTATACTATATTTCTTTTTAATTGCAAATCTTCCAATATGTCATTGCGTAATGAATTTCCTACGTCCCTTAATTTTTTTCTTCTTCTGGGTAACACTTTACATTAAGTGTCTCTAAATACTCTGTATCTTAATGGTAAGTACTTATTCATAATCACGGTGTTATTGAGTTCACAATTGCATCAGAGCAGACTGTGATGTGTAACAGTGTAACGATATATAATAACATAATTTAGTAAGAAATTCAGTAAGAAACATTTCAGTAAGAGACAACACATTTTGTATGCTGATTCAGAAGTTAAGACCGGGTGAAAATACTGGAGGGTGACAACAATAGGCCGATTAGCATGTATTTATCATGATCTAACAAACTCATTTTGAAATGCACTTTTGGATTAAACATAATCATGGGTCAAGCGTGACAATAACTCAACAATAATGTGATTAAAACTTGCATATAACCTTTCATAAGTCTGCGTGGGCACTATAATTGTAAAGCCATTTTACTTTCAGTTGAGTGGAAAAAATACAATGGTGACATAAGGATCTTGGTGGGTTTATATAATTAAAAATATTTTATATTTTCCACTGGATGGCTTGTTTTATACAAATATTTGTTATGGAAGTGTCCCTTACATTATTCCTGTCAGACATCTTGCAAATATGTCTTTGGATTTGGTGGCATGGTAACTACTATAAATAAAATAAAAAGCAATACCAAATAAAACAGAACTCATTACAGATTTATTTTACCTCATTTCACTTTCTCTGGAGAGGCGCGTGTCAAAACAGCAAATTCCAACATAGCCCACGGCCTGTCAGTCTCTCTCCTTATTGACATCAGTGGATGCAAGGAGGAAGCGATCTGCAGTGCACTTGAAACAATGCTTACATCAGCTGTCACTGCGGAAAACTGCACAAGGTTACCATGTGAGTTTTTGTGCCGCCTAATGGCAAGATGACATCGTGCGGGTCCTTCTTTGAATGTGGCAAGCTTTGATTTGGCTCTGTGTGACTAAGAATTTGTGGTTCTACCAAAATCTGGCTGAGAAAAAGAGAAATTCACCCTCTCAATGCTTCAGAACAACTGTGGTCATTTTTAATCAACTTAACTCTGTTTTGTCAATGCTGAACAAGCAAATGACAAGAGGCTGTATTTACATCATCATAGTTTATTAGGTTTGCTGAGACAAGAAAATGCCCCTTTGAGACAGAAGGCTGTTAATTAACTACAGCTGGCAAACTTCATAATAGAATATGACACAAATCAGTTTGATAATGAACAAATTGGCCATGCTATAATATAAAGACTCACAAAATATGCATCCACATCCTTTTTATGCTTTTCCATGGAAGTCATACTAATCCAGAAATGTCTCTCTTCAAATGACTCTAATGAAAAAAAAGAACATGGAACAATCACATAAAACTGTTGCTGACTCTGCAAAATGCAACTGAGTGAATGAGTAGACATCAATGTGTGTAATTATTTTACACACATTGAGAGTTACATAATGAGAATGTCTATTGACGTTACATTTACATTTTATTTATTTAGCAGGTGCTCTTATCAAGAGCAAGGTACAAAAGTGCCGTAGTTTAGGGGTTAATTGTGATAGGTTTAGTGTGAACAGAAGACATCCAGTCAGTGACAGTCCTCAGGGCGAAAATAGCTTGCTGATGAGAGAGGTCGAAATAGAACTGCAAGAGTCGTGCAAGCTAACAGGTGGGCAACAAACATGCAAATAATATAAAACAGGGTTGTGCAGAATGGAATCTTGAAAAGGCACCAGTAAATGGTCATCTCTGATGAGTATGCTTTTTAGACTGAGTGTCCACTGGTGTGTATTGTGAAGAGGTGTAGAGCCCTACATGTTGTTTTTACCTCAACAGATTTCAAGGTTATCTCCACTGTAATAACTAAAATTACATTAAGATAACTAATAATAACAATTATAACTAAAATTAAACAATAACTAACTAACTGAAAAAAGAATTTAAAAATCCATAGCTGTAAGTATAACTAAAATGAAACTGGTCCACATTCAACTGATCATGTATTGTTGGGGCCGAAAGAAATCCCTGACACTGACTAACAGAAATGCTGAGTACCATAAAGCCTGAAAGCACTTTAGAGTTCCTCCTGTGGACGCAGGGATAAACACAATGTGACATGCTGTTGAAATGAAGAGGAGTGAAAACAGAAGTCATAAAACAGGTCATAAAAAGCTTGATCTTTGCCGACGGACACCTGAGCTTGAAACACGCTACAATAGAATAAATACTATTAATTTATAAATATTAATTTAATAAAAACAAAGGTAATTCTACAGAGATGACTACGACACAAGCGCCAAACATTACAAACACTTCTCCTTTCAATCCAAGAAATCATGTCTCAAATAAGAAAAATAGACACAGCGGATAACATTCTTCACAATAAATCAGTCAATTAACCCAGGTACCTGAAATTCACACCCTAGAGTTTTCCCCTTTATGCTCTGTGATGCTTTTCAGGCAACAACAACAGCAGTCCCAACCCCAGCTCTCATTAGTAATGGGGCGACTAAACTGCTCCCCTAAATTGGCTCTGTCCGCTCCACCGTAGCAGAAGCCACAACCTTCGCCAACTATCTTTGGGCATCAACACCCAAATAACTAGAATTTCTTAAAAAAACACTTTAACCCCAAAAGCATTAGGGTTAGAATCCCACCCTGACACCAAACTGGCTGACACTCGGATTTGAAACACTACGAAAGGATACAATTATATTTAAAAAGTAATTTGATAAAACCAAAGGTAATTCTGTAGCAAGCACTGTGTTACTCAACACTAACATTTTTCCTCACCTTTCAGTGCTGGTTTTAAATTTTAAATCATGTCTCACATGCTTAAAATATCACTTTACAGTACATCAATCAGTCAATCAATCAATTAATCGCTATACCTTAAATTCGCAATAAAAAAAATGAATTAAAGTAACAAAACAAGAAATGTTTCTCCAATAAAATCTATTTACATTTATGTTGGTCCTAATGAAAGGCTTCACAGTTGAATACTCTTCTCAGTTTAGTGAAAGATAGATTCTTGGTATGAGTAACTAAACTCCCAAGCTCCTAATTAAAATTAACTAAAAGCTAAAATCAAATAAAAAAGGTCACAGCATTTAATGTAGTGTGGTCTACCATACAGGGTGTCTACTAAAATTATAAAGACAGAGTCAACGTCAAACTGATGTTATATAAGTCAAAAATAATTTTATAAATAATGTTTACATAAATAAAAACAACAAAAAATACTTAATGCGAGAAAGAATGCAACAGCATTGGCATCAACCGAGGGGACCAGATGGTGATATACATAGAAATATAAAGCTTCAAATGTCCATGGCTTCAAAATTGTGCCATGTTTTTTGGACTGGCCTGGCCAGATATGCAGTCACATTGCCTGTTGCTTATGCATGTAATCAACTCAATTTGCATTCTGGTGTTCTCAGTCTGAACAGATAGGCTGGAACCTATTTAATTACCAAGTCAACTGAGTAGTAGGAGGGGAGGAAAGGGCTAGGGCAATTTCAGACTATAGACACATAAAGGGCAAGCTATTCCACTTTGTTTAGACCATGATATTCAGTTAGTTTTGCACTACCCGAGCCATGGTAAATGATATCACATGCATTAGACACCGAGAGTCGGTGCACGGCCCAGGTTTTTCAGATGACAACAATGATGAATCCTGAGAGCAGTGTTGTGCAGCTAACTGTCACCAAACTTGAACTATAAGTATTATCTATAACATTTTTCAGAGTTGAAAAATATGCATTTAAATTAATTTAATTAATTAATCTATTAGGCTACTTTATGGCAGTGCATGGCTGAATGAAAATTTTGTAATTCACTTCAGCATATTTGTGATGACAAAAAAGAAACATTAGATTATTTCTTTTTTTTTATACAGTCACATATTTTAAAGTCCACATTAACGGGATGGCCAAGTATTATGGTCATTAAGTAGAGTGCCTTCAAACCAGTTAGAATCTACTTATGTAAACCACTGTTAGGCTAACAGTGAATACGAAAGATCATCAGAGTTCAATGGCTCAGGTGGGATTAAATCTGCATCAACAACATCTTGGTCACTTCACAAAGCTGACCTGTATGATTCAATGGCAGGGAGGAAGTAATTTCTGAAAGAAAAAAAAACATATATGGAGTTTCAAAGTGGTTTATAGTAAAGAAAGAGTTACCTGAGAAGTTAAAAGTCCTGGTTTTTAATCGACTAGGAAATCTGTGGGAAGACTTGGAAATTACAGTCCATCAATGAATATCCCAGAACTTATGGAATAATTACTAATTAAGAACTTATGGAAAAATAAATTTTGGTGTACAGAGTTGGTAAAAGCTTACCCAGATGCCAAAGGTGTTTCCACCAAGTATTGAGCAAGGATGATAAATACTTCTGCAGTCAACATATTTCACTTTTAGAAAATGTTTTTATTATTTGCAGTTTTCGCTGACATTTAACTTCTTTCATAGAAAGCATTATTTCCACATAAAAGCATTCAGTTTTAGAATTCAGGTTTTGAATAAAATATTCGGTTTAAGAAAAACTGTGTAGGTCCACATCATTATAATCCCATCACTGAAAGTAACTGTATATACAGAAACATTAACTGTGGAATAAAGGCCCTAGAGTATCTCAGCTTTGTATCCAACCTGAAATTTATTCAGGTCTATTACTAAAAGCCCAAAAAGAAACTACAGACTTTGAGCGTTCCAAATCAGCATTTGAAAGATTGCTCTTATTGTAAAGACTCCAGTGAATGCTTGACAATAGTTCAGCTTTCAAAATGACAGACAAAAAAAAAACTGGTTTAATGTCAGTTTCTGAATCTCCAGATTCCAGGTCACATATTTTTTTCAATGTAAGTAGTTCAGCCACAGGCCTCATTTATGTGGGTAAATATATATTTATATAAACATAGTATATTCAGCCACTGTGTCCCAGAACACTTCATAGGAGCCCCTGCTCTACTTTTACCCCTATATAATCCATCACAAAATAAATAAATAAAACAGAAGTGCTGAGGAGACTAAATGGCCAGAACGGGGGACACCGCGCATGAAAGCCCCATGAAGCAAATGACAAAATAAGCATGCGTTTCTGCATGTTTGGTTTATATTCACATAAGCAGGGAAAGTGAGGCCACGGAAATCAAATTTTAAACCATGGTCCAAAGACAGGCGCAATGCAACTATGTCCTTTGTTTATTGTACCTGACCCCCTTATAACTCTCTGTTTCACCTGCGTCACCCTCTCTATACCAATTATCTACCTAGAGAACCTTTTCTCTACAAAAAGCCACAGGAAACAATTTATTTAACTGAAACAATTCAAGCCAATGAAAGAATAGAAAGAGCTAGTTAGTTATTTAAAAAAAAAAAGTTAATATAATTTATTTTACCTGGGTGTTGACACTAAGGTCTTTATCATAACGTCAAGTTGAAGAGTACCAAACTCTTTATAAAAGGTGATATATTTTGAAAGATAAACTAGGCATAGTCAAACAATATCCTGTCACAGTCTGTTCCTCTGAAGAAGAGTACATTTCCATACTGCTGGTCTGCCAGAGTTACTCAATGTGACATAACCTGGGCCCAGCAGCCACTTGGTGATATTCAATCTGTCGGACAGCACCATGCCTACTTTCTCTGTTTTTCTTTCTCTTTCTACCATTTACGCACACGCACGCACACAATGATTCATACAGTAGCTAGAGTCAATTGCAGGGCTCTCTGTGAGTGTGTTTCTGAGTGCAGCCAGAAGCTGTGTAAATAATAACCAAGCGTCAAACAAACTACCATCAACGTTAATTCTTGCCATCAACGTTAAATCTGTTCTGTATTTCCCCTGCAGACAGCAGGACTTTATCCCAGCTCCTCCAGGTGTGGAAAGTTTAGTCATTAGTCAGCACTACCAATCAATTAACCGCAGCAGGGATCCGTGACAATGAATATTGATAACGTCTAACGTATCAACACAAAAATGCTTTCATTGAATGTGTTCAAAGACATTAAACCAGTCTGTATCTTGCTCCAGCACAGGCTTTATTTAAGAAAACCAAATGGCTGCTATGGATATGATCAATGCACCAGGCAGGAAGTTATGTCAGTTATGACAATGTTTGATAATGTGGAACTTCTTTTTCAGCGTTCAACAATTTGGTTCTCCTTAAATGCGTATCGAAACAAAGGAACTTTTAATTTTCTTGAAAAATGGATGGAGACACTTTGATGGTCCTCCAATTTGAGAAATTCCACAGCGCACATTCCATAAAGAAATTTTACCTGTCTTTTGTGTTCAAGCTCCAGGAAAATATACTTTCGAATGGAGAATACT
The DNA here is from genome assembly GCA_025775045.1 of Hiodon tergisus. Classification (NCBI taxonomy): domain Eukaryota; kingdom Metazoa; phylum Chordata; class Actinopteri; order Hiodontiformes; family Hiodontidae; genus Hiodon; species Hiodon tergisus. The sequence continues at coordinate 5,654,373 of JAOVYW010000074.1, read as the reverse complement.
TAATTACTTATATTATAATTCGAAAATGTAAAAGAATTCAGTGACTTTAGTAAGAATATCCTTCTAATGGAGAAGAAACTTAGATTATAATTAGAAAGTTTAAAAGAATGGAATGACTTTATAACCGTCATTAAAATTTCTAAAAAAATTTTTTAAAGTAAGCTTGTGCCACACTACCTGACTCACAAAATTTAATTTAATTAAAATTCACATTTAAGCTCAATTTGTGGAAGAACAGCCCTACGGAAACCATTGTGGAAAAATGTGGAATTGCAGAGAAGAAATGAAGTGACAGTTGTGGGTAGCATAATGGACAAAGGAAAAAACAGAATGTTTATGGTCTTTGTACTTCGACCGCCAGCGGAAAGCGCTGCTGACACACAAAGAGCCTGATAACTCTGGAGTGTGTATGCAGTTTGTTGTTTGGCTGGAAGTTGATAGGTTAATCTTTCACTTAAAAAACATACACTTACATGTGGCATACATTAATGCATTTGCAAAATACAATAAAGACATTGAAAGTCAAATGAAGGATATTTGGAAAATACAGGGGGTCAGTAAGGCCGGAGCTTTAAGATTCAAACATATATTTAAATAATGATGTTTAAAAAAAAAAAAAAAAAAAAATCTATATATATATATATAGGGCCCCATAGGGCCTCCATTATTTTTAACCTGAAGAGTAAAAAACATGATTTATTTATAATTATTTAGGATTATTTATAAAGCAAGGTTTAACACCAAAAAAATTCAAATTAAAAAGAAAATTAAAAATAAATACAATCACGTTTTAAAAAGCGGAGGTAGCCACTATTTGACACATATTACACATCGTATAAAATCCTATTGATTTATTCATCCATGCTTTTGTGTGGGATTACTGTCAGATTATCCCTTTCACGGGTCTGTCATTACTGAAACTGACACGTGGGGTTAAGGAATAGGGTTGGAGGGTTGGTTTTCGTGAAAGTGAATCTGATGACGAGGAAAGGCCTTAATGAAGTGGCAGTGAAAGGACTAGTGTTGATAAGTCATGTCCTGAGACAGAAGGGGTCACCAGTACAGTAAACACAGGAGATGAGCAAAGGACACGTGAGGGTGAGCAAACAATGCTACCCCTTTCCTCTCCTTACCCAATTAATCTAATTAGAAACTGCTGAATGATTAAAAGGTATGTGTCCTTACTCAATTAGCATGTGTGGAGGGTAATTATCAATCTCTTAATTAAAATAAACGGAGAGAAATGTCGGCTTTATGGTAGACTCCATGTCTCCTTACAGCCCAGGACACCAAGTGAGATGAGGTCCTGATCACTAACTGTGCTCTGGTCCTTTTCATTAGAAAATGCAGATATTGAAAAACCAGCTTTAAACAAATAAAATAAATTTAAAAAAACGTGCTTGAAAGATATTCAAAAGTGAGCAAATAAAGCTGTTTACCATAGAAAAAAAACTCTCAGGTCAAAAGAGATTCATCTAGTAAAATTTGAGAATCTGGGACTCACTGTGGTACAAGTCAACATGAAAATTTATACATTGAAATACTGACTGTAACAGGGACAAAATTCCATATTTTGCAGCTATGTGAGGCAAAATAAATAATTGCGCAACTGCACATTTGATGTGATAATGATAGCAAACTCAGAAAATGAAGCTAATTTCATTCCAGTCAACCTAAGCAGTTGAAAGGAAAATAATGCAGGAAATAATTAAATTGTTATTAAATTATTACTAAATTATTGATTAAATAGCATTTTAAAGGTATTGTGATATGGAAGGATTATAACATACAAAGAAGCCATTTTAATGGGGCTATGCAATTAGCCAAGGTGTAAAAAATAAAGACTGTCACTTTGCATCTTCTGTTAATGTCACCAAAAAGGCATGACGTTTCTTTCCCTAGACTGAGAGTTTCTGGCAGAATACAGAATACCCTCGTCCCCCAAACCACCCTCATCCCCCTACCACACCATTTTGGTGTCCAAATCAAATGGAAGATTAGAGCTGTTGACTATAATTATATTTATCATTGGTGTCTTGATAATAATTGGGATTATTTATAGCATTAAATGTTTTTAAAAAATACAAATACAAATTCAAAGTTTTCACCGGTTTGGTAACTAATGGTTCTTTGGTCATGGTTCCTGAAATTAGGCTCATGCTTGAACTATAATGTAATTTCAAATCTACCTAGCATTGGTGGGCAGCTCTTCTGAAAAGAAATTCAGATACAGCAAAAGAAACGAAAGGGAAAAAAAAGCCTCTGTCTTTGGGTTCTGCACATCTTACCACTAGGGGATATCATTCGTAA
>JAOVYW010000074.1:5587207-5616770 GCA_025775045.1 Hiodon tergisus | reverse complement strand
AGTGCAGGATATTCATTTTTCTTAGGCCTAATAAAATCCCATTACTTTATTTTTAGCGCAGTCTGGAAACACTGTGCCCATTTTGCCGTTTGGAACAAATGATAACATAATTACATAATTACCTAATCGGTAATCTAATAGGAATTTAGAATGATACATTAGATACTGCTTTTAAACCTGTTCAGATTGTTAAAATTATACTTGCCATTGTGTTTCTGTTCTGGTATATAACTCTATATGCCAAACGGCTTAGTATTCTTGAGATGGTTTATTTATTTATTTTTGCGCTTACCTTAAAGTAATGGATCGTGTAAATCAAATTATTTTAGTTTATTGTTCTCTTCTACATTTAAAAGACGGTGGTAATTTTTTCAGGTCTTCCTTATTGTAACAGTTTAAGTTCTGTTGTTTGGAAGGTAAACGTCACTGCCTGAGACCTGTAAGGTCTATCTGTGGTAAACCTCTGAATTTAAATGGTTACAGAGTGGCAAAACTTTCTAATAACTAAAGCACCTTTAAAAGAGGTCCACGATAAGCAGATTACATTTTACAATCATAAAATGCTCACATTTTAATGTAGTTCAGCAGGGATAGGTAAGCTCATAAATAAATAAAACAATGATCATATGATCTATTTTCAGTTTTTCCCTATTTTGGATTTTATATAATTTTATGTCATTATATGATGGTAAAGCCAGAAATGTATAAATAAAACAAATATGTCACAGAAAGTGGCATGGTTCATAAGTAATTAATAGATTTTCAACCAATACAGATTATTGAAAAAAAAATAAAAAAATACATATCTGGCTGAATACAGACGATTTCAGTTTCAGCAGTTATCTAAACATTCAGATGGAATCCCCTGCATTATTCAGGAGAACACATTTTTGGAAAGATTCAGTACACAGGCCTATACCTCAAAAAGACGGTTATCTGTAACATTTATTTTTATATGGCAATAGTAAAATGTAATGCTATTATGTATCATACCGCTCATACTACAAAATCAATTACGTTAATGAAGATAGAGCAGTAGTGTTTCTTTGTCTAAGACAAAGACATGGATGCCTTGGTTCTTTATGATAATTATAACTGTAAGGGCATAATAATACAGCAATTAAATTGTATCATAATAATCCATGATTCATGTAAATGAATACTGAAATGGGACGTGCGGTGCTTGTAAATAATAGGCTTGAAGAATAAACAAATAAGATATTTGGCTGTCTGTTATTTTCCTGCAGTTGGTTCAAAATATCTCATCAGGCAGTTATGCATGTAGCCCCACTGATACAGACAGTACTGTTCGTAATTAGGTACAAAGATTTTATCTTCATCTTCAGGTAACTTTTAATTTAATCTGTGTCACCGTTGGGAGAGAAGGAGATGTTTTAATATTGCAGTAGTATTTCCAGTGCCATTAATCATTTTCCTCGGCTCGTTTTATGGAAAGTGGCGCCTGTAGTAAAACAAATGTAAAACATGGATGTAAAACCCTCCAAAAAACAGCATGAGAGCCAGCATGAAAGCCACAAACATCAGGTCTCATGAGGAAACTGTGTACAGGATACCATAAGGAATCATGGGAAACATGTGGTCCTCATGTTGTATAAACAAAAAGCCATGCTCTCTTAAGCGTATAACTTTTGTAAAAGAAATCTTTGTTAAAAAAGGTTCAAAAGTATTGCCAGTCAAAAATTGAGTAATTGCTAATTACAATTGGATAACACTATAATTAGAGTTATTTCCAGTAGCACTGTCAGGCCCCGGAGGTGGGGGGGATAGCGAGATGGTGGGGTTAATTGGTTTATTGGTGTTCATTTTTTAAATTTTTTATTCATTTTTGAGTTAGAGCCTGGGTTGTTCACTGTGTCCTTCGTTTGGTTTAGTTTCGTTTCAGGATGGCGGCCACAGAAGTCTTCCGTAACCCCGTAAAAGGAAGTACAGCAGTTACTCGTTACTCGTGTGTGTGAGGACTGGTTTGTGAAGTCCAGTAGAGCAGTGATCTGTCCTCCTTTCTGGGCAGTGTGCTAGTTTGTTTCCTGTGTAGAGTGTGAGGGCAGTGTAATCATTGTTGTAATGCCTTAAGAGTATTGTGCTGTGGGATCTTGTACACATTTACCACCCCATGTGCAGTGTGGGTTGAGGGCAGGCTCTGCCAACCACAAGATCCTCCCGCAGCCAGACTGTGACTCTGGGCCTGTCCTGGGAACATGGTGTACTGTAATGGTGGGGGGAGCACTAAAGGAAGATCCCCACGGGTGGAGGCGTTCTTCAGTCAGGTGGCCTTAAACCTGAGTCTTTTCTTTGTCCTGGGGGAAGATTGTATGAATTGCTTTGTGTTATGGAGACATGATGTTAACAAAACAAATTATTACTCGTATGTCCTGGTATGGCAATTGGGACCGGTGAGTGGATCCATTAATTAATATAGTATTTTATTCTGCATATTTTACTCTGTAATGTCAGAATTGCCATATATTATTTCGGATACACACAAGAAACTGCAATCACAATGTGGTAGCTGCAAGTAATAGTAAAAACTTTTGGAGAATTATTCTAATTTAAATAATTGTGCCTGCACGGGATGAGGGTTATGCGTATGTGTATACTTTTCATTGTTTTTCATTGATAAAACTCAGCAGGCTGGAGAAGGGGGAGAGCGAGCCAAACACAAGTCATCTGCGAGGCCTAGGTCATCAGCGCACAATCAGCTGGTGGCGTGCACCAAAAGTCAAACATGGACACGGATGCTGGAGGTAATATATGATCACCTGAATGGTCTATTTAAATGATCATCTGAGACCTCCTTTTGTACTATATATGGTTACATATCCTGTTTGCCTGAGAGAGCTTCTACTGGAATATGTACGAATAATATTTAAAAAAAGGTACTGATATTCGATATAGTCCATCTGAAATTCAAACACACATGCTAGTGGTGGTAGGAAGGTTGTATCAGCTGGCATAACAGTAAGCATGAGTGTGGCATGCAGCTGGCAGCCACGCCCTCCAAAGCAAGACAACGGACTTGCATGCTTGGGCTCGCCACATGTTTCCCGCCGCTGCCGGGTTTCGGCACCACTTTGTAGCATGCGAGGGCATGCTGGGCCTGAGAGTGGAATAGGTTGGGGGATTGGTTCAGCCTTTTATTTGACATCATTTAAAGGTCCTTTCAAACAACAAATAAACACATAAACTACTAACAAAGCAACTTAACAAAAACCTCCCTTTCATGGACAACTACTAAGAGTTCACAGAATACCGCAACACTGTCCATCCACCCTGCTTTGTTGGCTCTTTAAAGGGCCTGGGATTGTTGGCACCTGAGTGTGATTACCATTAGTATAACCACACTCATTTTATATTGCCACAATGTATTCTTTTTCAGTGTTTAATTTTCAATGGAATGGGAAATCAACACATTTCTTTAATTATTACATGGGGTATTGAAATCGCCACAGAACAAATGCATTCTTTATTAGCAACTATGGATTCTTGATAGAGATTTTATATTGCATATCTGTGACTTCTATTCTCATTATCTGTATGCAAATAGAAATTCTTTAAAGATGCCATGATAAAGAAATGACACTTCTAAGTGTTCTGTCACTGAATAGCAACACTGTCTACGTCAACACCTTCCTGGCCACAGTCTTCATTTAACGAATTCACAAAATGCTCAATCACAGCGCTACCTGGGACAATGATAGAAGTGCAATCGCCTCTTCTAACATTCATCTCCCAGCAGGGGCTGGATTCGCCCCATTCAGTCCAAATAGTTTTTAGCTGATCCCGACAATTCCTCCCTGTTGCTCTCACCTCTCAGAAACAAGTCTCACTCTAAAGCCCATCGTCTTGCCACCAATCTATACAATAGATTTGATAAAAGTTGATACTAACAGAGTTAATAACCTTTAATTCTCTTCACTCCTCATCTCCAGAGACAACAAATTAAATGTGACTATTTAACATACACTGACAAAGAATAAATGGTATGTAAAATGCAGATACACAGCTACCCTCCCTAGCTAAATTATCTAAACCAAAAAGCTTGGCTTTTAAAGTGCTAATTTATGCAAGTTTAAGGTTGTGGTCAAGGGGTTCCCCTAGTGTTCTCTACAAAACTAGACTTATAGCTCGCATCTGGAAACTTTAAACACACAGGGACAAAGGATAAAGTTATTGTATTGAAGAATGCCCAGTGACAGATCAATGCAAATTACCCTACTCTTCAAGCTTCTGTGTGTTAATTAGGCCCGCTTAAAATATTCCCTCTGAGTAGACATTAATAACATCTTAATGATGGTCAGTCATGTTGAAGTAGCTATATAAAGCACTGTCGTATTTAAGTATTACAGCTCTTTGACTGGCTTAATACTACTCACAGGATTTCCAATTAGTTAGGGGGACAGCACCAGGGTAATTTCTCTTACAGTGGATTTTTCCTCTGTTCTTTTTTTTATAAAAGGTGGTTTCTATTGTGTATTCATTCATGTTCTCTTTGAACCTAACCATTGGATACACAATTTGGAAGCATCGAGCACTTTTTTTATACAAAATATTTTGTAGTGAAATAATGATAGTTGAATTAAATGATGAGCACATTTCTTAATTCTAAAAATGTTGTTTGAACTTGATAATTATGTATTTCATCAGCAGGAACACCAGCTACCATGCTGGACAAAGTGATAGTACAAGGGGTTCCTTCAACCCGCCGATTTCCAAATCGTTCTTGTACCATCCATCAACTGGAGGACAGGCAGTCTCTACGACAGCTAAGTTAGCCTCCAGGCAAATCGAAATCCACCAGGAGTCTTTGCTGATGGATTGCTAAGAACAACCCTCGACAACTTGAGTCCAGCCTACCACAGGCACTTGAGACTCCTGGTCACAGTCAGCAAATGATGTCATCTAGATTCTAACACAAGAATTAAAATAGTGGAACTACTCGACGAAACGAGCTTCAGTTAAAGTGCTCCCATAGAACACTTTAAATGACAGCAATGCTTGATTTTACTTGCAACCATGCAAAAAAATATGCAAGGTATTTATTCAGATACATAATACAAATTTTGTCTTTGTGGTCGCCCAGAAAGTGTCCTCATTTCTCACCCTCTCCTGGAAACCCTCCTCAATTAAATTAGGTAAATTTTAATTCCATCTCAACAACTTGACAAGCTGTCACTTTGATAAGTCTGATTCTGACATGATTCTGGCAGAGCACTATTAGATTCCCTTTATTCCATGCAAAGTTAAATTCAAGTAATTAGCTTTGCTTGATTAGCAGTCGCTGATTGGCACTACACTGATGTGGCCTCACTGATGTGCCGCTTAAAGCACAGACTTGGTTCAATGGATGATTACCTTTAAAACCTGGGGCTGTTCATTCGCCTTATTCATTGTGGCAGGAAGCCATTGTGGAGCTTGTGGACACCTCTAAAGAGAACCTCCAGCGGCAGATACAAATCTCTCACTGGGCCATCGAATGTGTTCTTTAGACCTACTGTATTTAATTTTCTAGAATACACCGACATCTTATTCATAATCTACCTTTGAATGGACAAAGGCATGTTCATGTTCATTACATAGGTTTAATAAATTCAATGGTGTCCCTATTCACTTTGTTTTAGTGATGGCTAACTGAGTTATTTTAAGTATACATTACCATGCTGTAATGTACGCTTTTTTATTGCCAACAAATGATTTTCTTTCTTGGTTAAATGCAGCTGAGACTCCAATTCCATGAATATATGACGACTAAAAAATGCTAGTTGATATATCACAGCTTTTGTTTTAGAACTTCCAATTAGTTCAGATTAAACCCCCAGATACAGTGTAGTACCATTTGACACCATTTTCAAACACTAACCTTTTGGAATGAAAAACGCAGATCTTTCAGAATGATAGTAGTAACTGCCTTGAGTTGATGAGATCATTTGATACGATGGCATCAAACCTGCGTTGCCTGCTGCCTCTAATTTCCATACCTTAATGAAACTCAACACTCAACCAAAACACCTGGTAGAAACATCCATTAATTTTCATTTGTCTGCAGAGTGCCGAACTCATTTGATTGTCTGATGCTGATTTTCTGGGTAAAAAAATGCACAATTATTGCAGAAGAAGATATAATCAACATCTAATCTTGCAAAAAAGAAAAAGCTCTTACGGAGACAGTTTTTAAGGATTGAAGTGCAATGAGGTCATGAGAAAAGAAATGAACAAGCCCACCAGTAGAATGAGTGTTAGATCTGTTCAGGGGCAAATAGATGTTATTATTCTGGTTCATGATAACACCATTATTATTGTAAGCAGTGGGTCATCTTACAAGCTCGGTATCAGGCACATAAGACGTCACTTTCAATGGCATCATCAAAAGCATTCTGTCTCTTGGATGGAACTGCCTAAATCCTAACAGAAGCCTCTTTCTTCATTTAGAATGGCCCCAATGTCCAGAGCTCTCACAATAGGATGTTCAGAGAGTGGAAAAGTGTCAGGGTGAGACAGCACCATCTAAACAGTTACATCAGACTCACAGACTCATTCATGCCATTACCAACAAAAACATCAACAGCCTCATTCAAAACATTACCAACAAAAACTTTGAACAGACTACTTTGAAAAGTAACTAGACAGATCATGTTTAAGATTAACTCACTGACCACCGCACTGTACCCACAGGTGCAGTACTGAAAAATACATTCATTCGTTTGCACTGAAAACAAAACAGATGCTCTCTGCTTAAAATTATACAATAATACACTAACTAAGCATTTCAATTTTAGTATCTAATTCTACTTAGGGTCCGCTAGGTGGGGTGAGGATCTTGTTGACGGGGGATGTGTGAGTTGGGGGATGTACTTGTGTGCTACTTGTACATTGAGAAGAGATTACCGTGGAAGGCATGAAATAAAGCAAACTGTTTTTACCCAGAGCTCTGTCTTAGAGTTGTCTCTCGCAACAGTCGTTACACCTTTATTTGAAAGGGAAATATAAGTGTGAGGGTATCTGAATACTAAAATGGTTTCACGAAAAAGTCAATACCGGTCATAGAAATTAACATTGATCATTTGAAATTTCAAATGAAATTTGGGAAGGAAATTTTCAGACTGTCCCCTGTTTTCTCACAGGTATAAATAACCCACAATTCTATTCTATTTCATATTAGCTTTGAAATGTGATCATTACACTTTTTCACAAAGAGTGCTAATACCACCTAGTGAATAAAACATGCAATATGTGTTGCACAGTTAATCTATGTGCCCCGGATGTTATGTTGGTGGGTGTATAATGGCGACAGATAAATAAAAGATTTCCATCCCAGTTCAATTAAGTATAATTGCTTTTAGTTAAGGACATACATTACAACCTGCTCACAGCATCTCACCTCCAGCTCTTTAAGGTATGTGTTAGATTGATCTGGATACCATCTATATGTCACTTCCCCTAGCATGGATTACTGTTTGAATGTTAAATTCACCAAAAAATTGGAAAATAAAATCAGTCCGTGCATATGTTTTAATTTATACTTGACTGTGAATGATGTACTGTAGCATTATGTAGCATCATGCACAGCCAGTAAAATATCTGTTTCACTCACACACACACACACACACACACATCGATTCATTTTCCTGGTATGTATCACTGTTAGATGTCACAGATGACTGTCCCTTGATTAACATGCTTGGCCTGTTTGCCCTTGCTTGAAACTATATTTATGCTAATTATTGGTTTTGTCTGTGAGGACTTTCAAGGAGTGATCGATCAGTTGTGAACTCTGTGCTGAGATTAAATTTCTATAGCTGCAAGACTTTTTTAATGTGAAAAAAACTCAAGGGAGCTGGAAGTGAAGTTTAATATCATTTAGTTTTCATATGGGGAAAACTGGATTCTATATGTATGTGATTCTGAAGTTTAAATAAAAAACTGGGTCCAGTAAACATGTCCATACTAGCCGTTGCTAAAGATCAATATATAAAAGTTTATGTAATAATTATATAAACTACTATGCCATTTCCCCAGCACAAAGTATGTCATCAACGCCTCTACATAATATAAAGATGCTGGCATTTGTTACTAAATATATACATATTAGTTTATTAGTAAAAGAAAAGTTTTATTCCTTACTCAAAAACACATGGTAAAATTTGATGTGGAAATAATGATAAAAAAAATTGTACTCTTCAAAATTATCCCAGGACCACATTACCAAAGCACACACATATTTATTTGATTAATATCATGTTTCATTACTGGTTTGTGGACATTCCTATGTAACTAATCATTACAAAAATCCATTTTCAAATTTCATAAAACATTTTCCAAAGAATATATCACTACAGGGAAGAGGCTTTACTCAGATTCCTTTGGACATGTGTTTAAGATGTTATCAAAATAATTGGTTCGGAAATTTGCTCTCGTTATCAGACACAAGAAAAGCCAGCAAGCTGGTCGTAACACTGAGCGTAAAAGAGTTCAGTCATGTATTTCTTAAAAACGTCATTGACTAATGTTTATCGACTTGCTTTAGGATATGATAGCACAAGAAAAGAATGCTTCTATTTATGCATTGCGGGTTAAATATGCTCATTCCGCTAATTTTAAAATCACGGCAGCATACAGACAATATACCATAAAAAAGTGACTACGTTAATACCAAACGCATAATAAGAATTATAAAAAGACAATAGAGACACCTGGCGGTAGAATTGCGCAAGTACATTAAAGTAATGCTAAAGTTATCACCGACAGAATTTACTCTGAAGAAGTTGACTACGTGGTTATAAGTCATAAATCCACCTAACAACATAAATCCTCCTCACGAAAAATATAAATTCCCAGCGAGGATGTAAAGTAATTTTAAATGTCTCTATTATTTCTGATTCTAACAATAAGATTGTGAAATTACTCTATGGTTGTTTCCTCCCCTCTCTGTTGAGAGGGAAAACAGTGTGGTTGGAAACGATTAAATGTAATGTTGATGAACCAATCGAATTCTGGAGGTTCGTAGCCATGCCACGGAGCTATAAATGGTCTAGTCTAGCCTTTAGTTAATCTCCATAGAGTACTATTTCACCAGAATACTGAACAATACAATTATTTGTAATTATTTATATCCTGGACAATACAGAATTTCATGCAGCACGCACAGTATCCGTTTATCACAAGGACAGCTTTATTAAATTAATTGTGCAAAATGTGACGTGCTTTTGGACATATCTAACAAATCATACTTTTACACAAAAACTAGTTGTTTTTATCTGTACAGAACCTGGACTGCTGCGTACTGAGTATTTTTTTCTAAAAATTTTATTGGTATAGAATTTTATTTTTATAGGGTTGTGTGTGATTTCAATTTTTAATATAGATAAGAACATGCATTAAATAACACGTTTGTCCTTATTTATACAACTGCAAGGTCTTATTAAATGTTTAGCATTTATTATTATTCATTAAATGTAAGACACTGAAGTAATTTAATCTAAACATTACTTGATAGCTCAATTATTTAAAATTGTTTTCAATACAAATGAAGAATTATTATACTTATACTTAAATGGATTTTAAGGCGTTTACAACTGAACGACATTTAAAATTACATACGTCTTAGTTACTGTATTTTGACCCAAACTGGAAATCTTATTGTTCTTTATTAATGCTGAAAGAACGGAGCTATTTTTTTAATTAAGACAAGAAAACTTCAATACCCACAATGCACCGTGAAAGGAATTGGTTGTAGTACTGTACACATACATTTGTACTACATTTTCCAGTATGTTTCAGTTAATGAAAACCACATTTGAAGAGCAAAGTACAGGAGCAATCGCATTACACAAAGTCAGGTAATGCATTGTATTATCAATTTAGTTTACCCATATAGCTATAGATCGATGTTTATATGCAAATATATTTTTTCGGTTGGTATCGTACACAAGTTGGCAATATTGAGTGGCATGTTTTGAATCAGGGTGTTTTCTTTTTTGTTGTTATTAGCTATTCGTCTGACGAAACTGACTTTTTAATGCACAGTTGGTTGGTAAGTCGGGAGAAAATGTGTGTAAAACAATAAACTTTTTCAGTCTGCAGCCGCCTGAGGATGGCAGAAGAACAGAGGAACACAGAGTTACCCGAAGACATGGGAACGGATGACTGCCTGACTACGTACTCGTATGTTTACAGCCCGGAATTGTTGAAGTAAGTCAAAGTTTATATTTTATTTAATTCTTGCAATGCGAATTATTTAATTAAAGACGTTGTTATAAGACTCTGTTTTGTATTTTTTGGGTTGATCAACGCAATGCCTTGGTTACAGGGATAAAGTGGCTTTTATAACCGGAGGTGGATCTGGGATTGGATTTCGTATTACTGAAATCCTAATGAGGTAACCGTTCTTGTAAAACTCCTTGGGATGCACTTTAACGGCACAGTTCTGCAGCGTGTATGCATTCGGCCTCCCGCTCTCTTCTTCCGGTTCTCTTAGGCATGGCTGTGACACCGTTATTGGCAGCAGGAATATGGAACGGCTATCTGAGGTGATTCACTCTTATATTTTGGAGTCAATTTTAGTTATAACGTTAAGACCTAGTGCTATGAGAACTATAATTGGTTAAGTAAATGGAAGGGGGTTCTTAAAAGCATTTACTAATGTTGGAATAGTAGCTTTATGCAAGTTATGCCATGAGCATTTTATGTGACTCAGCTTAATTGCATTGACAGACTCCTCATTTGTTCTCAGGCTGCTAAAAAGCTGATTTCAGCCACTGGACGGCACTGCCTGGCTTTAACCATGGATGTACGGCAGCCAGAAAGTATTGTAGCTGCCGTAGAAGAGGCACTGAAAGAGTTTGGAAGAATTGACATCCTTGTTAACAGTTAGTATCCCTGTGCTGCAAATACGCATTTTGTTTTCTAGCTGTAAGTTGGTGCTGTGAAAGTACCTCTGTAACAATAGATACTGTTGACTCTTCACTTATGAATATGTATATCTGGATTTACCTGTAAACCTTTGAAACAAGAATTGAGCGTTGTTAGTGAATTACAAATTTGCAGATTCAAATCTTGAAGATGCCACTGCCAACTGTGACTTTGACTAGTGGGTGGTGGCATATAATTGGCAGAGCTAGAGCGGGGTTAAATTGGTTTAGGTAGTTCTCAGCTCCTGTTAATCAGTGCATATAAGCTTCCTGGGCCTCTGAAAGTTAGTAGTGCAGTCGAGGAAGAACGTGTCCCCCATCCAGCATGTCCCCCATGAAGCACTTGTGCGGGCTGTGTGTTTTGTTGTGTCGTGTATTTGTGTGTGTTTTGTTGCAGAGTATTAGCACATTAGTATATCTTTTGGGTGGCTTCTAAAGAAACTCCTCATTAAACATTATGTCTGAAATTACCCAGGCTAGTGTTTATAGTATCCATTAATTTTTCCATTGACTGGAAATTTTATTGTTGTTCGGCATGTGTTTTTTTATCTAATTTGAAATTACATCATCGTTGAAATTTAATTCTCTTTTCCATTTGATGATCTACTTATTTCAGTTTTGTAGATGTTTAAAAAAAAAACCCAATTTGGAATCATCAGTTATGTTATTGATTCACATGACTGAGCCTGCTGTGTAACAAAGTGATTTAAGATTGTGTTAAAAATTTTTTATTGTAATTAATTTGTTATTCACTCCAGAAAAAGGTATTTGCAAAATTATAATGGTAATAATTTAGTATTCCAAGAACTATGTATTCATGCGACATGCATATTAAATGGTGTGCTTTTTTTTGTCAGATGCTGCTGGTAATTTTCTCTGCCCTACCACCTCGCTGTCCTTTAATGCCTTTAAGACAGTTTTGGAGATTGACACTATGGGTACATTCAACACAAGCAAGGTGGTCTATGAGAAGTGGTTCAAGGTACAATAGTGATGTTTTTTTCCAGATGTGTTGCATTATGGGTTCAGGTTTCATGATATGGATCTGGTAGATATTAAGAAGGCTACTGGACATTGTCTGAGAACGTTTGATATCTTAACTTATCAATACATAAAATACACATCAGTAAGTGCTTTTGGTTTCATACTAAAGTATATAATATATTTAGTAATAATTTGTGTGCCTTTTTGTTTTTGTTTTTTTTGTTCAGGGTCATGGGGGCTCTATTGTAAACATTTCTGCAACACTTGGATACAGGGGGCAGGCCCTCCAGGTGCATGCTGGGTCAGCTAAAGCTGCCAATGGTGAGACGTTGGTTTTATCTCGGGGGGAAAAAAAATCTTTAAACTGAAAAGAAGTCCAGTAAGGGCTGACCTCCTCCTACATGCCACTCTGTCTATTCCACAGATGCCATGACTAGACATCTGGCTGTGGAATGGGGACCAAGTGGAGTGCGGGTCAACACCCTGGCACCTGGGCCGATTTCCGGCACAGAGGGTTATCGCAGACTGGGTAAGTTATACCACAGTATGTAAAATTATTCCTGTGATCTATATCAATAAATCATGCTTATTTCAAGTTCAGTTTTTATTCAGTAATAGCCTCATTGATGTTTTTCCTCTGTGCTGCGTTATTGGCTCTCTCTGAATCCCACCCTGACCCTGCCCCTGCCCCTGCCTCAATTCCCTTTTTCACTCCTCTACCTGGCCACCAGGTGGTGTCAGAGCAGAGACCGGCGGAATGTTTGAGACCATCCCCCTACAGCGTGCGGGGAACAAGACGGAGGTGGCCCATGGGGTGCTGTTTCTGGCAAGCCGCGCCTCCTCCTACGTGACGGGCTCCTGTCTGGTAGTGGACGGGGGGAGCTGGCTCACCGCTGCAAACAGCCTGTCCGCACTCATGGGTATAGCCTCCTCCCAATCTGCTAAACTCTGAGTCACTCTCACGTCACAGGTGTGTAGGAAAGGAGAACAGAAGAGACGGGTTGGAGGAGCACAGTAGGGAGAGAGGATTGCATAAAGATTTTTTTAAGTCATTTTTGTTGTGGAATTGTTGTGGAGATAACATATCAAAATATTACATATTTTGTGTAAAAAGATACCAACAATTTAAGCAGTTTGCATAATTGCTAATGCTATGATTTTTATATTGCCTTTATTATTGTAAGTTATGGTATGTTGTTTCTTTAGGTTTTGGCCATACAGATGTACGTGGCCATGCTGAGACTGAATGAAATTAACCTCATTCTGCTGATAAATGTTTTTAACTGTTTTGTTCCAGATAATTGGTCATCTGGTCAGAAAAAAGAAGATAAGTAGGAGAAAGAGCATCTATTGTATCTGTTATTGTGGGGCTGTATCCTGAATTATATAACCAATTCAATTAAAAAGCTGTTCATATAGCTGGAGTGGTTATCACTATTTAGACCTAAATCATCGTCTTTTACAATTTCTCGTCTGTATCTCAGTAGAAAACACTTAGATAAAGGTACTTAGGTAGACCGTCGTGCAGTTTTAACACAATCAGTAGGTAGAACTTTCCACAGTTCTTTTACAGACTTGGTTACGGCTGCTTCTGTCTGTCCAGGTAATCCCAGACAGCCTTGATGATGTTGAAATCAGGGGCTCTATGGAGGCAAAACCATCTGTTTCAGAACTTCTTGGTCTTCTTTTGGAAAAAGAGAGTTTGGAAATCTAAAATTAGTTTATCTTCATACACACTAGTGCTGAAGACAAAACATAAATATCAAAGACTACATTTAAAAAAAAGGTGCCTAAGACTTTTGCCAGTACACTATATATATATGTCATTTTTTGTTTTGTTCCATCAACATTTCTCCCAAATTCCAAATAAAACAATACTCGTTTTCTTCCAGGATAACCTTGTACGTGGCTTGATTCGTGCATCCTATACAAAGACGAATGTGCCCGATTCCAGCCTCGCTGAAGCACCCCCAGCTCATCAGTGATCCTCCACCAAATTTCACTGTGGGTGCGAGACACTGTGGCTTGTAGACCTCTCCAGGTCTCTGTCTAACCATTAGACGACCAGGTGTTGGGCAAAGCTGAAAATTGTACTCATCAGAGAACTCCAGTCCTCTACGGTCCAATTCTTATGGTCTTTTGCAAACCTCAGCCTGGCTCTTTTCTTCTCATTGATGAAGGGCTTTTTTCTAGCTTTGCATGACTTCAGCCCTGACCCTAGGAGCCTGTTTCGAACCATCCTCACCGTGCACTTCACCCCAGCTGCCATTGGCCATTCTTTTTGTTGTTTATCCTACGGTTGAGTGACATTCAAATGAGTTGGCGGTCATCCCGGACAGTGGAGAATCATTTTTTGCCCTCTGCCGGTCTGTAGCTTTGTTGTCCCCAATGTCTGCAGCTTGACCTTGTGCTTATGAACTACCATCTTTTTAATCTTATGGATCGAACCAACCTGACTGTATCCCAAAGCCAGAATTGAACCCTACTTTTCCTCACTCAAAACTTTTCTTTTCAACTCTTTTGGTAGGGTCAATAGTACATTTTTTTATTCCAATTACTTTTGAGGTTCTACTAGCACTGGTTTTTCCCCATCCAGCTGGTCCTATTGCAAGAGAGTAGTGATAAGCACAACAGTGGTTTTTATACTTTTCCTCTTTAAATAAGATTTGGTTCAGGTGATCACCTAATCAGTACCTCATTAAGTAGAATGAGGTGTGCTTGTGTTGGAATTCTACAGACACTGGAATGGAAGGGCTCCCATACCTGTAGAGAGGCTGATTTAAGAAAAAATTGGAGTGGTCTCTAAAAATTTTCCAGAGCTGTATATATAATGTCAGATTTAATTTAGTATATTTTAATCCACATGAGGGCGCAAGAGTACAAAATTAATCTCCAACAATGCGCGAATATAACACCCCAAACGTCAACGTTCTTGTTTGTTTTCGGGTCACATTAACTTGTTGGTAATTTGTTATATATATATGTTTCTTTTATAGGTAGATAGTGCACAGTGCTGAAGATACATCAAGCTTGTTAATTGACACTATTCAATTTGTCCATGAGAGCCAGACTGCTAAATTGTAGAGCACCCATTCACCCCCTTAAAACCAAACAAGGCTCTACCGTTAAAGTCCCTTTATTCCCTTGAAATAGGATTTCGTTATTTTGTGTCGGCAGACTGCGGCTTGCTAGTTGCGCACGCGTCTTGTGGAAATAGTGACGTCAGTGGTGTATGCGGCTGGCGATGGCAGAGCAGCTGCTGATGCGAGTACAGTGGAATCTGTCTATGAAACCATCTTCATGAAAATATGTAAACGGCAGAACTTGGACCTTTACTTTGGACTACACCACGACAAGTCTTTATCTTCAACTGAAAGGACTATAAAAACAAATCGTATAGCGTCAAGAAAAGGAAACGCGAGCTGTCTTAATAAAAAAACACAGCAAGCTAGTTAACACAGGTGGATTACTCGAGACTTGGGTCAGGGGGCGCCTGAAAAGGTCTGAGAAACACATTTCCTGTGACAATTAAGACAAGATTACCAGGCGGAGGAGAGAAAAACGGTTAAATGCGTTTGTTTAGTTTTCCAGTTGTACGAGAAGACCGCGAACGCAAACTAAACAAATTGGCTAGTTTTCTTTGCCTCGCGGGGAGAAGGATGCTTGCGTATAGTCTGCCGTAATGTGTGTATCTTAACTGGCGAATGCGGTACTGTATGATAGCAGTGTACGAAATAATCCAGCTAATAATTAGGGTACGTTGCATAGTTTATCTACACCTCAGCGAAGGCGAGGTCTAACTTGATGTCTAACTTGGGGGGAGGTAAATATCGTGGCGTGAGACGACATTGCTTTGATTAGTTAAATATATGGTTAATTTAACGAAAGCTAGCGAAGACTCCATGGACACAGAAAGGCTGAAACTACACATGCATTATTGGCTACTTCGTGGGAAATACATTAAATAGCAAATATGAATTTAAGGTGTTTTATCAGTTAACTGGCTGGTCGGCGTATAGGTCCAAAGCGAGCCTCACTGGTGGTTTGGTCGGAGTGCTATTTCATTTTTATTTATCTGCATAGCTAGTTTGTACGTGTATGATCTTTGCAACATTCAAGGCCACATCGATTTAGGCAGATAAGAACCATAGTGTATCACACGTATGAGGTTTATATGTAAGGTAGTCAACGAGCTAGCTATTTGCCTTCATATTCCTGTTGTGAGCGAGAATCAACAGCCATTATTTTTAATAATCAGAAGTCGTTAATAATCAGAATGCTCGCCGACCGAAAACTTTGCTTTGAAAGAATATTTTTAAAAGCTCAGAACTAGTACATTATAGCTAATGTCACAGTCACTTATTTCAGGTTGAATAGCAACTTCAGAGCGATATGTTGAGCGGGTGACTCATTATTAACCATCTTTCGCTGTGAATACTTTTATTGTAATGTGTATTTTTTGCTCCATATGCTTTGATGGAATAAGGAATGCATACGGTAAAAGACGGAAGAGTTAAAATACAAATATGGCGATTGTGTAATTGACATGTCGGACTTAACCGATGAAGAAATTGGGATTTTGGAAGCGATTACGAAGGTGTTTCTATGAAGTTAACACCTGAAATATAATTGTGTTACCTAATTCGGACATTTAAAACCTATTGCGAGAATATGTTTGAACTGAAGTCGAGATATGCTGTCTGCTAACCCCACGAAGTTTTCATATAGATCAAAGTGGGGATCATGCTGCCAGTAAAAACTGTCTACAGTCTTACCTGCGAGGGCCTTTCAGTACTCCCCTCTTTCCAATGAATATGTATTCAGATTGTCCTAGGACATCAATTAGTTAAAAAAAATGGAGCAGGTCCTTCTGTCAAGCCCCAGTGGACACTCAGAGTGGGAACCTGAGCAGAAGCCATCTCTGGGATTTCTTCTGTTGGATCAAGACAAAGGAACAGCTTTGTCCACGAGGAGTAAAGAAAGTCAGGAGTCAGCCCTAAATTTCCGAGAGGCAGAGAAGGAGCTAGTATCATTAAGTCTGGATGAGATCCTTCAAGAAAATGCCTTAAATCTAAACAAACTTTTTCAGAACTCTGGGTACTCCGCTGTAGATCAGATTCTGTCCTGGGACAAAGGAACGGAATGTCCTGTATTGCAGTGGGAGCCCCAAGATTTCCTCCACACTGACTCTGTAGAGGTACTGAATTTGCAGAAGCCCCCAGACGGACACAATTTCAGTTGCAGCCCTTCTGTGTTTTCTGGCTCCTTGGATTCTAGCAGAGAGGATTTATCCATTCAGGAAATAAATTTTCACCACAAAGCACCTGTGGGGCTGATGAGTGTTCACAACAGTCCTGACAAGCTTATCAGTGTCTGTGACACCCCTTTTCACTATCAGGTTTTGAACTGGACTCCAGATTGTAATGGAGAGAATTTATCTTTATTGGATGCCCCACTGTGTCCTGTGCATCCTCCTTCCTCTTCTCTCTCCTGTCCCATAGAGTCAGGCCCACAGGCTGCCAGGGAGGAGCCATCACCAAATGGGGAGAATAGTCACAGTTCTGTGTCACAAGGTGGAGAGAGACTGTCATGTGAAACCAAGGACAAAGGTTTACACTCCGAGCTGCCCTGGGATCTGCTCACATTGAGTAATGCTATCTCAGTGGGTTCACCTGGGAGCTCTGTGAGCGGCCCCACTTGCATCGCAAACCCAACGGACTGCAACAATTCACAAGTAGTTCAGGAGGGATCTGTGCTCTTATCTAACTGGGCAAGCTCTGATGCCAACGACAGCCTCAGCCCTGCAGATCAAGCATTGCTTGTCCATGAAGATTCCTGTGTGAGTTCTCCTGTTGCGGTTGCCAATCAGAATAGCCCTGTGAATAGCTGGTTCCCTGAACACAGTGAGTGTGATCCTTCTCTTCCTCGGCTCCACACCCTGTCAACAGAACTCCAAGTTAGCAAGCTCTCTACCAATGGAAATGCTTTGTACAAGGGTGATCCACCCAGCAGCCAGGTCCTGGATCCGAACATTTCTGATTTAATGGGAGACCACCTTCTGAGTTTAAATGAACAAAACGGAAATGAAGAACTGAATGTGGATATTTGCTTCAATGTTGATTCTGTGCATGATAAAGTACCCGATCAGGATCAGAAGCCAACTGAGAGCATGCTGCATGAACCTGCTCCTGGCCTGGAACTAGATGGAAGAATTGGAGATGCTTTTGCTGACCAGGATGTTGGCAAGGATGTGGTTGGTCAAAAACGGGACTGCTTTGACGGTCCACCCCAGGGGTGGTATTCTTCCTCTGGGGCTCTGCGGACTAGCAAACAAGCAGTCGACGCTCTTTCATTTTCAGAACCTGGGGTGTCCACTTCCCCTCTCATGAGGGAAAGCGAGAAAGATCTGTCGCCGCTGAAGGCAGTGTTTGACGCGTTAGACCAAGACAACGATGGCTTTGTGCGCATTGAGGAGTTTATGCAGTTTGCCACCGCATATGGGGCAGAGCAGGTAAGACTCCCTTTATTTGGTGCAATAAATGCAGCCCACAGGTTTAATTTTGGGGTTAGGCTGTTTCCCCGATTGCTGCCTGGATGGCATTGATCCTGCTTAATAAATAAAAAAAGAAGCTAGATTGAGTTATTTTTGGCTTTGCTTGCAGAGGACTAATACGAAAAGAAGGCTACTTGAATCACCCATGAACCTTTGTTACCTTCATATACATATTTAAAACAATGATTATAATCGTATACTTTAAGCGTTTTTTTAAAAGCTTAATATTTTTTTATTGACTGAAACCACGGTAATCAGAAGCCGCAAGCGGCCATTTGTTTACTGGTGGTTGGCAATCTGCCCAGAGCAACTGTGCAAAGGTGAAAGAGTAAAGTCTGAGGGTTGAGCCGCGATAGCTTGTCACCAATGGCATCTGCCGATTCTCATTAAAAATTATTTTAATTGTTCTAGTTTCTTCATTTACTTTCAGTAAAAAACTAATTTCCCCACCTGTGAAAAGAAAGTCTTTAGAATCTGAACAATTCTCTATCAGCGTAGGTGAAGGTAGGCCTGCCCCTGCGGTCCCCTTAAAAACGAATTAAATTAGTAATATCGGATGTAAATCACATTGACAAATAATTTTAGAACATTGTTCAGTATTTCCCTCAAGGAAAATGTGATGGTGGGAACATATCACCCAAAAAATCATTAACAGATAAAAACATTAAATTTAGGCTGGATCTAAATAAAATATATTTATTTTAATAGTTTTAATAACTTTTTTTTGTCCCGCTGGCTCATAGCCTTGCTGCAGACAAATCCATTGGGACATTAGATCCATTAATGCACTTGTGAATGGCCAATGTTAAATAACAATGAGTTCACCTTTAGAGATTAAAATGTTGCTGGTTAGGGATTGGAAGTTTGCTGCATGGCGAACGATTTGATTTAAATGATGGTGCGGTTGGGCGTTTTGATCTCAGTCCTATCTACGTGTACGTTTTTAAAAATACGGATTTTCCATTTTGATATTTGACTATGCAAATTCAGCAAATGGCATTGCAGTCGCCCACTATATTCGGAGACTGAGGTATTCAACGGGAGATAAGAGACCAGGGACAAGACACATCATTGGATACTTTTTTTTCTTCTTTTTTTTCTTTTTAAACCATCAGTGTTGCGTTTTTTTTGTTTTCAATTAAAAAATAAATTCCTCCTCGTTTCGGCCTAATATATGTGGAGGCACGAATTCCGTCAGTGCTGGTTTTTAGGTTCTCGCTCCTCATGCCCACTCGGTAACGGTAATGGAATGAGTGGTTACTGTGTGGGTGCAAGCTCACTTCTCCCCGCCCCCCAACTCTGATTGGAGAGTGCTACCATTGCTGCTGCCACTATTTCTGCTGCTACTATATCAGGCTCTGTTTTGGTGTTTTAATCTGGGGCTAAATGCTTTCAGAGCCA
The DNA here is from genome assembly GCA_025775045.1 of Hiodon tergisus. Lineage (NCBI taxonomy): Eukaryota > Metazoa > Chordata > Actinopteri > Hiodontiformes > Hiodontidae > Hiodon > Hiodon tergisus. The sequence goes on along the minus strand of JAOVYW010000074.1, from coordinate 5,596,910 downwards.
GGCGAAAGAATTCTAAACAAAACGTTTTCGTTGAAGAGGCTGCATTGCTCACAGTGCTGTTGGTGCCTCGTGTATGTGTGTGAGCAAGGCTGATATTGAACTGGAGTCCTTCTGTCAGATGAGAAATGTGCTGACTGCACACCATGCCCCCCTTTTTAAGGAAAAAAAGATCCTCACGGACAAGGCATGTTCTGTGCTTAACGACGGGGCCGGGCTGCGGCGGCATTTCCTCAATTTCCTTTCAATTCCACCATTGTTTTCCTTCCTGCTCAGAGTACCTTCCTGCGCCTTTGTCAAGTCAAGTTTACTACTTTTTAAGTGTTGGTTCATGCTGGTGTTGGACATCAGTACTCATCAGTTCACCCAGAGTGAAGTCTGTCTAGTATTATACAGTATTGTGAAGTGGGATTTGAGAACTGGAACTGGAGTCCCTGAGCAAGGTTATTTGAGTAATATTTCTTGCGGAATATATGGGACCAAAGTGATGTTTAAAATGAAAACCCCCGATATGGGCATCCTCTAAGCAAATAAATAATGAAATGTTACAATTTACCACAAAGCCTAAAGACTTCTCCATAGTACTAGTTACACAAGTTTTATATAGTGTTTTTGCTTGCTGGCCTGGATAAATTATTACCTGTTTGTTGTTTTCTGTTGACAAGTCGGCTCAGCTTTAGCTAAGGGTTTTGTAGTAACAAAGATGTTAAGAAGGTAGTCATTTGAGAGTTGGGGGTGGAGGTCATGACGGTTAGAATAAGTTTGCTTTTGAGCAATGTAAGACGGGGGATGGTTGGGTCTCAACTGTTCTCTGCTGTAGTTTGTGGTTTACAGAAGCACATTTTACATTATTTTAGTGCTGCTGTTGACCTCTCCCCTCTCTCCTTAGGATAAAAAGGGAACTTCTAAGATCTCAGCTGGGGCTTTTCCTGTTTTCTGCCAGGATGATTGGCGAGTGGGAATAATAAGAGCCCAAATGCAGTGCTCTCATGTTCTTGGCTTTGTGGAGGTGTCGGGTGGTCCGGGACATGGTAATTCCTGTGGATTTCCCCCTTGTGTCAAACAAACTGCCCCCTGCTCCAGAATGATTTAGGATTGATTAGTTTGACATTAATTAACAATCAGATTATTTTGTCGCAAATTTCTTTCCTCAAAATTGAACCCAAGGAAAATAACACGTATGATTATTCTGTGATTAATTAGTATAGTAATCCTTCAAGAATTTTGGTAGGTGTAGTTTTGACTGGTCTTTCTATCCACTGAGTTTTGTAACCAAACGTTGACAAGATCTTATCTCGGAGATCTGATGGCCTGGAAGGCTACACACCAGTTGTGTGTGAAGTTAAGGCAGAAAGTGGCTCTAACTCACCGGTCGTATTTATTCAGGGTCTTACTACATCAAATAAACATGGACGTGTTTGCCTAATGGGGTAAAAAATAACTTTTCTTGCCTGAGGAAGAATTATTGTATTTACTGACTCGTTTTGTAAAGTAGCAAATTTAACCAGGGTTCTATTTGGTTCTTAAAAATTGAAGGGCAAAAAAAAATAAAAAATTCTGCAGATGTTCTCTCCCTTTGCGAATAATATTTGGCCTTTGGATTATTTTTTCAGCCTTTCACATTTTCAGCATTGCACTTGTATTTAGCCCACTTGGCATAGACTGCAATGAAGACCAGCCCGCGGTGTGGAGTGTGCAGCGCTTTTAAGGATTATTATTTTTTAATATTAATATTGACCATTGGTAACACGGCACTGAAACAATTTTTTGTACCAATAAAGTTTGATAGAAGGCTCTGAATTCGGTTGGGCTGCCAGGTTTATTAATGTTCCATGGGATTTATCTGTCAGCTGGAGCCACTCCTCTTACCGCACCTATCCCTCATAGTTTTGTTGTCTGGCAGATATGACGAGATGGTTAGTGCGGCCGTTTATACCCAGACCCATGGATCATCTCCTGATCAATGGCAGCCATCGGTGCTGGGGATTGGAGGTGAGATTGGTAGTTGCAGTCTCATTTGAATTCCACAGAGATTATAGAGTAGTGGTGCTAACGACCCCCCCCCCCCAACCCCAAGTCAGGTCCTTTGCCTAATTCCCCCCCCTAAAAAACAAAACAAAACCCACCGTGATGACCAACACTCGCCTGTGTGTGTTGGAGTTGTGGCTTATTTTGAAGGATTAGCTGCAGAATGTATTCCCTTAGTCAGGGCGACTGGTGCAGGCTGCCCGTCCATTGATACAGCCTGTTGGGATACTCTTATTGTCTAACAACACTTTAGGGCAATGCATTCTCAGTGAGTCGGTTACTGTACAGCCCAAATCCTCGTCCCCATTGCAACATAAAAAACAACGGTACTCCCTTTTGTCAGGATAGGCCTACTTCCTCTTGTCAATGTCCACACTACTTGCTGCAGCTACCTGTTGTTTCTATGTTGTGCTGAATAGGTATTTGTCAGATCCCTCTCGATCCGCTGAATCTAATGGACCACATGTGAACTGACACCTAAAGTCATTTAGAACAAGTAATATTAAATCGGCCGGTGCAAAATGTGCCGGACATCACACTTTTCTTCTGAGAATGGAATGCTGGCTACCGCACAGTGAAAACCATAACGTAAAAGAAAAATGCACCCAGAAGTGTTTATATAGGCTACTTATTTCATGATCGGCAAAACCAGATTAATATAGTGCCGCACTCCTCATGAACGGGTATCGTCGGTTTAGGTTTTAATTTACTAATATCCGTACATGAAAAGAAGGGTTTGAAGTTCAAAACATTGATCTTAATAGAGGAATCTATGAGGAAACCCAATCCAAGTGTATTATTTGTTCTGAGGTTCTGAATGTACCCTCTTCTTTAAACTGAAAACCTCAAAACAGTTGATCATGGAAGCCGACTCGGTTGACAGTTATGGTCGTTTCGGTATATTACAATGGGGAGAGACAGGAGACGGGAGAGAACTAGTTTCACATTGCAGTTAAGATCGTTGAAATGGTGGCGCTGAAAACAGAAGAATAATCGCAAACGGTAGTGCGTTTTGTGGCTTCAATGAGTAATGCTTGGTTTCATTTGTTTTCTTCACAAACGATATCATCTTTGAGGCTATGTAGTTTTGTTTGTCTTTACTTTACTCAATGTTTTCTTTTCTTTTCCTCTCTTCAGACTCTCGGCTCTGTGTACACGGGAGCCAAATTGTTGAGGCTCCACTTTCAGGGACAGTTGGCTGGCAGCCACGACTCCTGTTATTCATTTATCTGTGTGTAGGTGTCTCACATGATGCAGATCAGCAAGAGGGGAGCGGGTCTGAAACTGACAACTCTGGCCAAACTTCTAGTACAGCAGGGCTTTTGTCTCTCGTCTATGTCTTCGTCCAGCTTTACTCAACAGCCTTTACTGTTCGGTGTCACGACACACCGTCTGCCACTGGTTCAGTCCCTGGCACAGCTGCAGGTTTGTCAGAGGGAAGTAAGGTGTGCCATTTGAGTCTTGGTTTGTGTGAATTTAAACTATGCGCTCAGATCTAACAACATGAGAACTGGGCCATCACATCGCTTTGATCCTTAAACGATGTTTGGAACGCTTAACGTCAAAGACATGACAGTTGGTAGTCCTATGTTAGGCAGCTGATTTATTTTTTTCTTATCATGAATGCTTGATTATAGTTTTAGTCTGTGTTCAGCACAAGTAGGGAACTACACTGTATAAACCACAGTGTTTGATTGTAATTGTTTACAGGTTTTTATAGTAGGTATAACTAAGTTTCTTACAGCTTTGAGTGACATCCGTCTCAGTAGTTACTTGTCTTTAGAACCCTCGTGCCTGCATTTATCCCCAGACGTGAAACGGCTCTCGCACACAACTAAAGCTACAGACTGACAGCCACGTTCCTTCAGTCCCCGAAAGCTGGACAAGTGGGTTAACTGCAAGGGTTTAACTGCCCCCAGAATGGCCGGCACCGCTCCGTCAAGTGAACCAGTAATAGAGTACGATGCTGGTTTGGAGCGCAAATTTGTCTCCACTTGGAGTGATCGATCGACATGGGTCCGGCATGTATGAGTATGACCTGATGTACTGCTGTACCTGCCATGATTCTCCCGGCATTGCAGACTCATAAGTTAATTATACGTGTTTTTTTATTATATAAACTGTGGAATGTTAACTGAAAAATTGACATCTGGCTATGTGCTACAGACCGTGATGTTTACTCTCTAACGAGCCTACTATCCGAGGCGTCTCTTGTATAGCTAGCTTGGTAATTGATGTCAACGTGCGACTCCTAGCTAATGTAAACAGCGAGGCATTCTGTGTGTCTATAACTGGCCTGCCTACTGCACACACAGTGTGCATGCGCCATGTACATTCACACTGCAACAGTCATGTGTTAATTGGTTCTGTGATGTACATTGTTGGGTTAAATTATTAAATGCTTGAATGTCATTTTTTTTACACTCAACAGTCCATGAGTGTTTACATTTTAGATTATCAGCCAAGGGTCTTTAGCTGTCCATTCCCTGTAAATGATGCTTGGTTGCTCTATGCTCTCACTGACTTGCCATGCTATGATTTCTGTCTGCAATAACAAGACTTATGTTTACTTTATACAAGTTATTCTTTGATTTTTTGATGATTTTTTTTGTTGCATTTCTATAAGTTGCGGCTAAATGTAGATGTCTAAACTGTAAGAATAGATGTGACCAAGACTTTTTGTGCTTGGATGAGCGTGTTATACATGAACAGTGGATTCCGGATTTATTAAATAACCTGCCGTGGTTTTTATAGGCCTCATAATGTATTAATAAATACATTACCCACTATGACTTTGGTACAGGACCTTGATAGAATATGAAAGGTCTTTTCAGCTTTGCTTCGCTATGCTTTTGATCACTTCATGACAAGCTGTTACAGCTCTACTGTATATGATTAGTGAAAATGTTTAAGAAGAGCCTGCCTCTCATATCTGTACAGGGCTTAGCAGTTTCCGATGTGTCATAAAGTTACTGGGTGACTGATTAACAAAAGCAGTCTGACATTGATCATGATGGGACCTCTCCATCACATGGGTTAAATTAAACCCCTGGTATTGGTTGTGGAGTCATATCTGTTTGTAATCAAGAGGGGATTTTATTTGGGCCAAAACTATGTGACCACAGAATTAAGGCTGTTCAGTTTTGCTGTGAGAATCTTTCTTTAACTTGCATCTTTCAGTGGAAGCCAGGGGATGCAGATGAACTTGTGGTTCAGAAAGTGGTCTGTTGATAAGCTTTTGGTATTCTTTAATTATAGCAAATGGTTGTTTGCGAAGCATTGAAATTGGTTAAATGGGTTTGAAACGTTTTACTTAAGTTTACTTGTGGATAATACCAATCCTGTGAGGTTATAGCTGGAGCATCCATGATCCCTAATTGTAACTGGTTGCGGATTTAATAGTTGTGGCCTAACCTTTTTATATTTAATGCTATCTTATCCTTCCATCTGATTTGCATAGGTTCTTTTTTTGAGCAGATGCCTCCTTCATGCTGTGCTGGGGCCTTCCTGCTCCCTGCTGCCCCAATTCAAATCCTTTCCAGGAAGTAATCTGGGAGAGACAGTCACTGCACCGTCAACTGGGAGGGGTTGCAGGGAGGGGAAGGCACTATATCGGCTTTTAATAAGTTGAGTCTTGATTAGCACTTTCAATTTAATGGAAGGGTGTGAGCCCTAACTTGGGGATGCTTAAAATCGCTATGCTGTCGATCATTTTAATTAAACATGAGATATTTAACAGGATAACGCTAAGCTACAGATGAGGTTTTGCTAGCCTTCAAGTACCCAGCTTAATACCCACTTCAACATATTGCGAAATTTTGTGAAAAGTTTTTCTGTCTTGTGTTTTCCAGTGGCAAAACATGCAATTAGCTCAAATCGTGTTCTTTGCCCCCTGCAGAAACTCGGTGAAGGTGCTCTAACGAGTGCAGAGTCAGGCACCTGGATTCACAAGCTGAAGTCTAGCTGTAAATATCAGTGTGACTGGGAGCGCATGATTAACCGAGCCGGGGGCTGGGGTGGGTGACATCAGCAGGGTTTCTCTCAGCTCGTCGCTAACCAGCATCTCCTGACGGCTTCCCGGGCACCTGCCGAGAGGGATGCTCCTCTGCTCCAATTGGTGCTGAAACTCGCGTGCAGGCACTCTGGGTAGCCTGCAGACTGAAAAAGGAAAGGCTGCTGATTGAAACCTTTAGACTTGCCTCAGAATAAATGGTATATATATAATGCAAATCTTCTGTTACCTTAAGTTTTCTGTCCGGAGAGGAGCATTCGTCCTTTTAAAACCAGACAGATGCTCCTTGCCGCTAAACCACGACTGCTAAAATTGCCTTTACAGAAACAAATAATTGTCGTGCGGTTCAAAAATCGTCCGCTGCCATAAGAGTTTTTAAAAAGTGTTGCTATTTGATCGTAAAATAGTTTATTTACCCTGGAGACCGGAAAGCATTTCTGGTGTTTTTCAACGAGCCTGACTTAAGGCGGTCAGGATATTCGGTACCATGGTAATTTTTATCCTTTCATTAGATTTCACTGTTGGTGATAAATATTTCATGTTTGTGTGTGTGTGTGTGTGTGTTTTAGTCCTGAAAGCAGGCTTGTTCCATTTACAATATGTCCATGGCCTCTTTAGGAGGAGGGGGGTTATGGATCTGTAATCCCTGCAGGAATGTCCTGGCCTTTAGTGTGTGGCTCTGCAAGCCCAAAATACCACGCTAGCCGTTAGTTCCCGTCTCTCTGAGCAACCGCTGTGATTGTGGTTTTGTCTCCATCCTTTCACAGTCAATGCGTTGGCTACATTCTACATGTTAACAAAGAATCTACTCAGCAGATATTCCATTTTAAAAAGTGTAGCTTTAAATTGGACCTTTCCATTTTGGAAATGTTGTTGTTAGGCATCTTGAATATTTATGTATCCTCCATTTTTATATTCAGTAAACGGCAAATATTTTATGCTTTTGGTGTAAGGAATGACAAATTGTTTTGGCTCTGTCACAATACGTTTAATATTCTTACCTTGGTGCTTATCTACGTATCTTGGTTGCTGCTCTTTTGGATTATGTTCTGTTTTGTTCATGAGGACCAATTTGATGGTCAAATTTGGTAACATTTGTGAAAAGGGCTGCCTTTCTCTAAGCTGTAATATTAGATTGTAATCTTTAAATGGAGAAACACGGTCACCTCCTGAGTGAACTAGAAATAGGTTGCAGGCGCGGGAGGACGTTTCATGCCTGTTTGTCTCCCAGTGGCGTTTTGAAGCAGAAGTCTTACTTTCTGTGTCAGATGTACCTGAGATCCGCTTTAAACCTCACGGTTGGGCAAGCTCGCCCTTGCACGCACATTTCATATTTCAGACATATGTACTTCTGAACGGGTGATTTTGCGACTTCTAAACGTGGCCTTTAACGCGCCATTGTAATGAGGACTGTCGCACCCTGTCGTGAGCCCCCCGTGGAGCTCCTGGGAAACGGACAATGCATACTTGCGTTGTGTCCTTCTCATAAAGGGTCTGTGAATGAGCCGGCACAATAGCGGTCTCACAGGAGGCAGCCAAGCATGCACGTTATAGCATGGAAGTGGAGGACGGAGGGATTCCGTGGATAGGTGAATTGAGGCGGCTCAAATTCCTGTCTCGGAGAAGCAGTTTTGCTTTTTGTTTGAGCAATTGCATACTTTTGCGCCATCTGCCTGGGGCATTGCCGTCTGTTTTCAGTGTGCCAGTTTGATGGCTTCTTTTTCTTCTGAAAAAAACTGTGTGCATAATTCATGCGCCCTCAATTGGATTTGTGTGGTAGAAAGACCCAGCCCTTGTACACTATGGTAGAGTGCTGTAAGTTTCTTTCTGTGTTAGAAGTACATTTCCTATTTCAAATATTCATGTCGGTACAGGGCTCGTCTTTAACGGTTGCCTGCTTGTCTGGGACGGGTAAAGTTTGTGGTCGCAAAAGTGAAATGTTGTCAACTTGTCTGACTGGACAAGGAAAGCACAGATGATCTTTCTTTATAACTAAACAGACCAACGTCTCTCTTGAATGGAAGGGAAGGGTCATGCAAAGCGCAGAAGCTTAAGTTATTGAGCCGTGCATAAAAGTAGCAGTTAGGTGTGTATGTAATGCAACGCAACGCAACGCAACGTTCAATATGAAATTATCAAAATTCTTTGTGGCTATGGAACGGTTTGTGTCCCACTTAACTGATGTGTGTAGACTCCTGTAGAACACCAACCATGCAACCCCTTCAGTCAGGAATCAACTAAACAAGGCGTTTCCGAGTAGCTTGCGCTGGTGATTTTAGTGTAGATAGCATACGTTCCCTGTTCCGGCTTCCCTTACCTGAGCTGGCGCTCTATTAAATGTTAAACGGGGGTGGTTGTCTCTGTGGAAAGGGCAATAGAAACGTTTCTGTACAACCTACAACAGATATTGTTTTTGGCTGCATGAATTTCATAATTGTGCAAAACCACCCCGACACGTAAGATTTTCCTACGACCTATGGCTCCGGTTTTCATTTTGTAGGGACAAATTGAAATGCAAATCATTCAATAAAATACACCCATAATGTTTGATGACCTACGTTATAGCAAAATATAAACGGGTTGGAAACCGGCCCACTGAGCATGCTTCATTGCCGTCCATGAAAAATGCACCCAGTAACGGATGTTAGGATTTTTTACAGCATATGTAAAAAGTAAAATACCAGACGGTTCTGAGACGTATTGACGACACCTTTATAACGGCAAGCTGTCGGCTTTCTCTACATATATCGACTGTCATTGAGCTGCTTACAGAAACCTTTAGGGGTGCCCTGTGCGTGCGGAGGACACAGAGTTTCCAGGGTTTGTCGGTGTATAATTAAAAGCAAGGAGATACTTTCGTTACACCCCCAGCTTCATGAGGTTTGAAATAACATTAAAATTTCCCGATATATTGCAAGTCCGTTGTTTCATTTTTAAAAACATGAGATACTAAAGCAATATCTTTTTTTTTTAAAGTTGAATTTACTGTGTTTATACTATTCCATACTACCCATGCCTTTAGACTTGTTCCCAAGTCAAGACTGAAGCATATCATGTTTTTGTTTTTGGTTCTTGTTGGTTTACGATTTATAGACTTGGTTTGTGTCAGTGGGACTAAGAATATATAGAGTCTCAAGTCAACTTAACCTAAGGTTTACTCCTCTGCAAAGAAGTGAGAGCTCAGTGGTGAATGGGTGTGTGGTTGCCCCTGATGCGTGAATGGAATGATGCTGCATCATCTCCAACCCCCCACCTCCAAACTTAGTTAAACGCCGTCACTCTTTGTTTGCACGGCTCGTCACAGAATACGACAATCCCGTTTTAATGGATTATGACTCTTGCGTAGCAGGGAGGCAATCGCATGAAAGAGTACGGCTTTCGACAGTGGCCTTGGTGTAGTTTTTGAGGTCTGAAATGGTCGTAAAACGAATCCTTCAGGCCGTTTAGTTCATACATTCATGCAGGCGGCGTACTGAAATCGTTGCGTCTTTGTTTTTGTAGGTATTAGTCGCAGGTCAACATCCCTGTTAAACTCTGTTCAGGTCAATGCTTCCCAGTGCTTTTCAGACAATGCACGATTGTATTTCATCAGGAACCTTATAGTCTTCCTTCTTGAAAGTACGCCCCTCCCCCTTTCTCCACACACACACACACACACACACACAC
>JAOVYW010000074.1:5546981-5570273 GCA_025775045.1 Hiodon tergisus | reverse complement strand
AATGGGACTGAATGAAACACCTGAATTCAATGATTAAGAGGTGTGGCCCAATACTTTTGTCCATATAGTGTATATGCCTGTAATTACAGATAAATGCTAAGCCTGCCAATCTGTCAAGTCACTCTCCAACATGCTTTTGTGGTGGCCTCAGACATATCAGGATAAATGATGACAGAGAAAAGCAAAATGCAGAGAAAATAGTTTGAGCAGTGGATTAAACAGATATCCATTTCACGTTGTTACCGACATTATTGGAATGGCTGCGCGAATCGTTCGTTTAGGACTATAATATTCAGGACCATAATTTATTGTTTCTTCAGTCACATTTCTTTTCTGTGCCTGAGTCCTTTGGCATTTTCATCAGAGTGCTAGCGGAACCTTGGCAACTGCTATTGCTAACTATGGTGGACCTTCCAGTGTCTATACAAATCACCAGCAATTATCCAGCAAAACCCCAATCCGCCTTAAGTAACAAGGTATTCGGCAGGACCCAAACCCTGGTGCATCTTTAGTATAGATTTATTTCTACAGTTCAGATTTTTTACATGGTGATTTGCAAACTCCCACTCAAAAGCTACATTTTCCTCCTTACGCCTACACAAACGCCTTCCATGCTGTTCTCCCACCTCTGCTTTGTGCACTCGAATCCAACTGTCCCTGTTACATAAAGGCACTCAGCATCACAATCACTAACAAAAGCCAGAGGGGAAATATCTCAGAGCCTTCACAAATCCAGCACATTTTCATTTGTTACATAACCGCCAGTTAACATAAAACTTAATTCCTTTGTCTGGGAATATTCTAAATAATTGCATAAAAAGAATGTAATTAATAGACTGGTGGGCAAGTTTGGAACACCTGTTGAAATCCATGAAGTCAGAATATTCTAAACTACGCACCACATAAATAAATAAAAACTTGGTGACAGTAGGTTCCACTGTCAATTGGAAAAATATATTTAGGAAAAGATTCCCCCCCCCTCTTTCTGCTTGAATCACAATGTGGATTTGTGAGCATCTTTCTCAGGTGAGACACCCACTTTGAGATTGCCAACCAGGTTAACACACCTTTTAGTATCTCTCTCCAGACAACAATTAATTATTGTTCTTTATCATTTAATATCAGAAGAGAAGAGACTGCGTGTAGCAAGACCTTTCAGGAAACTTGGAAAGAATGCAAACACAAGCATGAGTGACCATGCCCACTTCAAGCGTGCCACATATGCTAGTCACGTGTGCAGAAAGGCTGTAGAATGTGGTAAACACAAAAATGGGTTATATTAGAATGAGAATCACAAGGATGTGCATAACACGGCTTTTCTGTTTTTCAAACGAGTAAATATGCAAACCTGTGTGCCAGCTGTTGGGAGAAAACATCTAGAAGAGATATATAAGCAAATAACTGAGCTAGTTCTGCATGCAGACCGAAAAAAAAGCCATTACTTGTGCAAGAAATACAAAGCAAAAAGCAAGTGGCTGTCAATGTAACTGCATTTTAAATGACAAACTTCATGTATTCCAGTTATTTCTGGGAGCAGCTCAGTTTTACGTATTATGCCAGTATAACATCACCTAAGATGCCACTTACACTCATGCTGAAAGAGCAGTGTGTCAGATAATCTAGATTTCGCTTTCACGGGTGATTCATGATCTTGAGGGTACTTACCATCTCGTCCAAGGCATAGCGCAGTAACCCATGTTCATACAGGATGAAGAACCTCCTCTGCCATTTCTGTGTGGGGGGGGGAGAGAAAGCTCAAGGTCAGTTATGGCTGAAATACCCACTGAATGCACCTCAGATCATAACTAACAAAGTAACTTGGATGGATTAACCTTTTGTTTGTTTTGCTTTTTCCTTCCCCCCAGATAAGTAGATAATTAAAGGTTAATTCAGTCAGGTATCTGGAGAAGCCAGAGAATCCAATGCTACATTTCAGTGTCTTGTCTAGAACTAGCATACAGAGAGTTGCATTGAGATTCCCACCAGCAACTGTACTGATTCATTAAGGGCTGAAAAGATACCTTTATAGTGATTAGACCCAAAGTAACTGCAATGCTTGCATTCATTTATACAAATAAGGGAAGCTCCCTTATTTCTCATAATGTTTCATTTTAAACTATTCGTGTTTTATACGGGGATCCGTTTCTTATCTCATGGCATTAAGGATGTCACAACCCTTCTGCGATCTCTTCCTCATGTCCTACATGTCCTGAATTTCACTGTATAAAATATACACTCACCGGCCACTTTATTAGGTACACCTTGCTAGTACCGGGTTGGGCCCCCTTTTGTCTTCAGAACCTCCTATATTCTTTGTGGCATAGATTCAACAAGGTGCTGGAAACATCTCTCAGAGATTTTGGTCCATATTGACATGATAGCATCACGCAGTTGCTGCAGATTTGTCGGCTGCACATCCATGATGCGAATATCCCGTTCCAACACATCCCAAAAGAACTGCCGCTCACTGGATATTTTATCTTTTTCGGACATTCTCGGTAAACCCTAGAGATGGATTAGTGTGAAAATCCAGGTAGATCAGCAGTTTCTGAAATACTCAAACCAGCCCATCTGGCACCAAAAACCATGCCACGTTCAAAGTCACTTAAATCACCTTTCTTTCCCATTCTGATGCCTGGTTTGAACTTCAGCAGATCGTCTTGACCATGTCTACATGCCTAAATGCATTGAGTTGCTGCAACGTGATTGGCTGATTAGATATTTGCGTTAACGAGCAGTTGAAGAGGTGTACCTAATAAAGTGGCCGGTGAGTGTATGTGAGCTATGTACAGTAATATTTTTTCCAACTGAGCAGAAATATTCAAATGGACTGAAAGAAATATGAATACATAACAAATTTTTCCTCTAAAATAAAAAAACTGTGCTCATACTAGTTACTAAATTATTTAAATACATTTTTTTTTAAATCCTATGATTTTAAGTCACCATACTCCAAACAAATGTCTGTCAACAATGCAGTTAAATGGCAGCCAAGCCACCATTGTCTTAGAAACCACTTTTTCCCCTTACTGATTGTAACAGTAAAGAATTGTAGTTTGGCAAACCAAAGATGGTTCTCCCTCTTTCTGACAAGCCAAAGAGGTAGTAACATTCCACAACCACCTTTTTTTTTGGTTTTCCAATCAAACTCAAGGCATCCTATTTGTCTTAAATTCCCATGTGAGAGTTCAGAAAAATCAAGAAATATATACCAACCAGAAGGGAAAAGGATTTTTTATACTACGCCCTGCCAAATCCAAGTTTCCTCCGTTCTAAAGTCAGTAAAACAGGGAAAGTTCCTCCCGCTTGTGGTTATGTCCACACGGTCTGGCCCCAGGGCTTGAGTCAGCTGATTCACTGTGACTCAGCAGCCCTGAATCACAGGGCAAGGATCATTCGTCTCCTACTTCTGGATTCTCCTACTGAGGTTTACTTTCCGTTTCCCAACAGTCTCTGCTCAGTCTGTGGGAACCAGCACTGCATTCCCTCCACACTGCCAAATAAATACAATTGCAGAGGGGTAAACCTGGTATATCAAAGCGTGCCTTTCCATCAAAAACACAAAATACACGGCCTCTCCCCATTTCTGCCGAAAATCATCGCATATACTAAAGCAAAAATATAAAAACAAAAACCAAAGAGAATCCTGAGGAAAAAAATGATGAAAGGCAACACGGTGAGAACATTTAGAGGGGGCAGACATCTAGACCTTTGAAGCCAACCATGACTTAATTTGTGTAGGTAACATATTTGCATACATCTTCACAGGTGGTCTGTATTACAGCCGTGGTTGTGCACTGATTTGCCCTCACTGTAGCTAAATCAGGCGATCAGGCAGACAGACTTCATACGGTAGCTGAACAGCCGCAAACCCATAATAAGCCATACTTCAGAAGGAAGGAAGAATAGGAAGGAGAAGAAACTGAGAGCACACGTTAATCCAGTAAAAGTGTCATTTCCCACACATTTCCCATGGTTTTTCTCTGTTTCTCTTCTGCATGCCTTGTTTTTGCTCCACCAATATTGAGGATCCTATGAGCATAACTATCATTTGAGCACCAGCATTTAGGTTAAACAAAAACCTATATTGAAACAGGGTACCATTTGAAAAGGTAAAACACAATGCAAGACATCTCTCATTTGCACTAAGCATAGTGCAAACACAGTTAATTTTTTCAGCTAATAGAAAGAATTTGCATCCAGGAAGCAACCATAAAATCAAACAAACTGATAGGGCTTTACAGAGGATGTTTGCCTCCGTTGACGGTATTTGCTGGAGAGAACGAAGAAAACCAAAACAAACAATAAATAATAAAAAAAAATTTAAAACCCAACTTCCATAACACTAACATGTGTGGGAATTCTAGGCAGACTATAAGAAGAGAACATCTCAGCCTTCCCAGTACATAAAAATTAGAGTACTGGGATTTTTTTCTTTTTTTTTGGTTGGATTACAATGGGGTTTCCCACGGGGCTCGGGCTCCAAGCACTGCCTAAATTTGGACAAATTGCTCAGACATAACTACAACGTAAATTGTGCTGCTCACTTTTCCCCTGCTGACATGCAAATCATCTATAAGACATCTGCAGATGTCAACTGATGTCCCGGAAAGTAAAAGCACGGCCTTATACCTAATCGGCACACCTAAAAGTGGAGGCGGCCTCTCATTAAACTATAAAGGCCTACCAGAGTATTGGGACCTAGAAATGCCAGGAGTGGCGTGGCTAAAGATGTCTGACGAAGCAAAGTTCCAAAGTAAAGTATAGAAATCCACCCTGTCAAGGACACAGGGAGTATGAGCTGAGCTAATAGGTATAATTATGTAAGTAAGCACCATTGATAATGCACGCAAACAAAGACACATTCACTGCGGGTTGTGATGGTCATGTGAAGCTCAGAAGATATGTCTCGTTAAAGAACATTTATCTACTTGTGTACTAAATGTCTTTATTAACACCAGCTCCATCTCCTCTCTATGCACGTTTACTCACCGTTGTGAGGGATTTGGCCATAGTTTCCTGAGAAGAGCCATCTATAAAACGAGGAAGTGCTTTGTGCTCTAAAATACATTAGGTACTCTACATGGAGATCCTAACAGGATTCCTCAGCAAAAGGCCCACAGAAGAATTATACAGCCAGACTGGGAGGCCATTACACATTCAGATAGGGCTCCCGAGAGTTGGCTTCAAGTTAAGGTAGAAAATAAAAAGTCTGTCAACAATGCAGTTAAATGGCAGCCATTTACGTACAGTAAATAAGCAACAGAAGAATGACTTTATGGACGATGACGAGCTGCTGGTGAGGTTTTCGGGCATCCTCCTCCAACAGCATTCCTTACATATGGGATACATTAGGGCTGTGTGCATCAGGCTCTACCATGGGGCTATTTGTAATACTCCTCCAGAAAGCACTAACAACCTCTCCAGTGTAGGAGGAATTGTACATACAGTAGGAGGCCCTTTGTATTCTCTCGAGACCCGCAGAACAGAAACTAAATCAACACAATGAAATGACCCTTTGAAAATCTAAGGAGGCTAAAACGCTCTAAAAATGTACGTTCCTTCCCTTCGGGAAACTTACACAGTGGACAAGACAGGGCTGAAGTGCAAAGCAAAGGGGACTTAACGAGAATTAATTAAATATTTCAATTAGTTTGGTTTAGTTTTAGTAATGAATTCGGATTAATATGAACAAATATTTTAATAGGGCTCTAGCCTAATGAAAGTTTTAGGAGGAATAATTACTTCACTCTAGTTTAAGTGGTTATTTATTAATCTGCAGTTTTGTTCTAAACCACTGCCCAAAAGAATGGATTACTGCACCAGTTCAATAGAAACCAATAAATATCTTTCATGAAAAGTAACAGAGAGAGTGCCAATACCTCCACTAAAACCCATCCCAAAAGAGAGGGTATAAAAGACAGGTTTAGGGAGTGTCCGGATAGTGACAGATGCAGAACAGATCTGTATCTTATATTTTAGAGGATAATATATGTTCACAGTTGCCGGTCAGGTTGTCCATTCTGCTAATTAGATCTTTATTTAAAACTTGGACTGAATGAGGATCTAGCACCTTACACTGGCTTTAATCCAAAGCAATTTAAGGAAACATATCAGTCTCCTGAGTGGTTCCGTTAGTAAAAGCGCTCACTTGAGTGCAGACTGAGCCCTATGAGCTGGATTTGAACCTGCGAAAATCCAGCTCATGTTATTTTCCGAATGTGACCGGGAGAGCCGCCCGAGCTGGGGTAGGTGGGAGCAGGGGAATTGGGCATTGGCAGGGCTTTTCACCAACTAGTGACTCCTGTTGGCTTCCTGGGTGCCTGCAGGCTAAACGTGGCTCTGGATTGGACCGGCCTCTCTTCTGAGATGTGTAGCCAGCAGATCCACTGTAAAACAGACTAGGCAACAAGAATTGGAGGAGACTAGTCGTTCTTCCTCACCTTCCCAACTGTGGTTGCAATGCCAAATTTAACCTACTTCTGAATCAATACAACTCAATTTACAGAATCAGGTGCCTCAAAATGTATGAAAGATCCTTCTTATCACACTAAAACAGTTAAAGTCACCAGTGGCTTCCTTACCCGAGATCTGTGCAAGGGATTGTCAAAGTCCGTCCCCTCTGGAGCCAGCAGCAACCATCCTCCATATATGGGTTTTGCCTAAACAAGGGGGGAAAAAACAGAAAAACAACAAAAACTGTCAACAGTATCATAACCTAAAGATGATTGCAACAACAACAGCTCGAAGAAGGCAGGACGAGAGCTTTTTCAACGAATGCTGACACGACCAATATGTGTTATCTCAAGTTTGACATAAAAGGCATTTATCAGTGAGCTGTGAAAGCTCCATCTCCTTGGTCTGGTGCGTCAACAACTCTTTTCCCTTAATCGAGTTAGCAACTGACCGTTTTCTATAATTTACAACAGATTATTTCTGTAGCCAGGGAGAGAGTCTGTGTTAAGACACATTCTGATACAGTCATTCAATGCCCTTAACACAGTAGTAGTAGTAGTACTTATTTCATAGATAAGGTAGATATGAACTTTACACACTACACATTTTATTAAAATTTCATACAATTTTAAACACCATTTAGTAACGGATAAACAATTTAATTGCAAAATATTGACCATTTCCAAAGACATACCAAAATCACTTTTTATAGGAATCGGATCAATCCTTGTCCTTTCTACCTTTGTTGCAACCTGGAAAGCCAAACTGTCCTAACTGGCAGAGACCCGTACCATGTTTCATCAAGTATATGTCTCAGAACTCAAGGGACCCAAGAAACACCAAATGTTTCTCAGCTTCAAACCGTCAACAAACCCCATCCTCCCCAGTTACATGGGGCTCAAACCAGAGGAGGAGAAGAGTGTCATTTTCAGCTTGTCAGAAAACAAGAAGAAGCTGCCAGCTAGCTGCTTTGCTTGGGTCTACATGACAGACCCTTCAATACATTATCTCAATGGGAAGGGGAAGAGATCTAGGTCAGGCTTTTCCCTTCAATGGTTCAACCCAGTAATTTGTGCTCATGTTTATTTAATGACCCCAACTCTTTATTATGGCGACTATGTAAAATATGCTGGCACTGGGAAACAGGACTGGGCCAATTTAATAGCAAAAGTCTCCAAACACTATATTAATATTTGGACTAAGGCTGGGACCAAATCAAAACTTTGGCTAAATCTAATCTTCCAAAAGCATTTAATACAATTGTACTTAATGGGATTTTTTTTTTTTGTGAGTATCTTATTTCTTCTAATCATAAAAAGAATAAAAGCTATTCAATGCAATTATGTAAAGTGTGATTAGCGGGTTGCTAAAGTTTTGATTTGATTCCGGCCTATATGCCTGTGGATGTAAAAGATAGATAAGGCTACATGGGTACAATTAGTTAAAACTATCTGATGCTTTGCTAAAAGAACAAGTAGGCCTAATTCTATATCCACTATTTATACCAAAAGCTATACAAAACTAACAGCAACAGGGATGGGAATGGTTTGTAGACATACAATAAAATGACATTGGCATTAGCAGTCCACTATTAGGGATCTTCATTTATGATAAAAACTCAATGTACCATAAATGCAAAAAAATACAATGCGAAAGGTGTTGAGGAATTAGCAGATTGCAAGGATATCGCCTTTTAAAAATTCTTCACCAAATCCTGAGCATTGCATTCAAAGAACAACAATTGAGAACTTAAACATGGGAAAGCTTTGCTAGTAGGACATGTGATTATCGAGTGTCAAATTCTATTTCAACGTTAATGTAAACTGGAGTTGTTTTTCATCTTAATGTCATTTAGAGTAGGGAATTCCTTGAAATCAAGAGTCCAGATGTTAAGCTTGGGTTGTGCTTGATTAAATGGATGAGGTAAAGCATTGCTTCCTCAGCACAACAATTTTATTTCAGAGGATATAGGGACAAAGAAAGCCTTAACCCAACCGATTCATGATCACATTTGGAAAGAAAACATTCGTACGAAACAATAAACAACAAGGCAATGAAATCTGATTCTGATTTTTCGTCCCTTGTGAAATGTCAGTAAAACTTAAAAGGACTCTTATATTTAGCTGGGAGATTTTTGGCATCCGTTCAGCAACATTTGAACTTTTTCCCAACTTTGGCTGGGAGAACTTTGAAAAGTGTCCCAGGGGTTCCATTTATCTTTTCATTAACTTTCGAGCATAAACCTGCACAGTACTTAATCAGCATGATTCTTGAAGCCTAGACAATTAACCAATTTAATGCAGAAAAATATGACCACGGCAAACAATAAACATTCTGTGAACATTTCGATTGACTAAATGAATATCACAGTTTTGAGCAGCAATGTCCAAGATCCTGTACTGAAAAAATAACTACTTGAATTAACGAATGTGAAACGAATTAATTTTACATTCTTTGTATATACATGACAATGTGAGACTATTCGATTAACTCAGTCAAAATTCAAATGTTAAGCTAACAGTGCTTATTTATCAAATACCCTTAAAATACATTTAAACAATACGATATTAAAAAATAATAATAATAAAAAACGTCTCTGCACTTAATGTAGCAACTGTATCTTTGGTCATCTGTTTCTGAAAACCCTACTGCAACATATACCCATTAAATGTTGTTAGCATACTATTGACCACGCATAAAAAATAGGCAACGTTACAATATGTAACACATTTTGAGCGTGCGATAATGACAACATATGGTAAACACAGTCAACAAACCAAAAAAAAAAAAAAAAAAAGCCTAAAAAAATAAACAGCCGCGAGGAGCTGCGTCTGTCAGCGTGACGCTTCCCTGTCAAATGCCATAACTAGCCATAACTTACAGTAAATACACACGAACCATTACCTTACCTGGTTTAAATCTTCGTCATTCAATAAGTGCGACTCTCTGGGTTTAAAACAATTCTGGCATTTACTTTTGTTAAAAATATTGGCTTGGAACTTCCGACAAGAATTTTCTTTGGAGGACATGGTAATATAATGAATAAAAGTTGAATCGGTGTGGATTAATCTTTGTATTGGGGTTTTCTTTTAAACTTTTTTGTTTGTATTTTTAAAACACGCAGATTCTTCCAGAGTGCAATATTCCCACGGGATTGCAGTATCTTGCATTAAGTCAACGCTCT
This sequence comes from Hiodon tergisus, assembly GCA_025775045.1. Taxonomy (NCBI): domain Eukaryota; kingdom Metazoa; phylum Chordata; class Actinopteri; order Hiodontiformes; family Hiodontidae; genus Hiodon; species Hiodon tergisus. The sequence goes on along the minus strand of JAOVYW010000074.1, from coordinate 5,560,633 downwards.
ATCCGCAGATCCCAGGTGTGTGCAAAATTGATTCGAGTCAGGCGAAAAAAAATTGATTTCCAATAGCTACTTATACAAAACCGAGAATGCGAAAACCTCGTTCCTTTATTACTAACTATATTCAATCTCATTATTGCTTTCGCGGTACCATAATGAGCAAGCTAGCTTCCCACGTATGTATAACAGTTCATTTTTGTAGTCATGACTAGCGGCAACTAGTAAACCAGCACCCAACGGTTGCTAACTTTTGAGTTTACTCTTTTGTAATCAATGACGAGGCTCAACAAAGCAATTGGTTTTATCTCCAGATCTTCTCTGCCTTTTACAGGGGTGAACATTAACAAAACACGGGACGCAGGTGACACCTTCGCCCGGTTCCTGATGATAAACAGTCCCAGGAGCTTCCTTTCGAGAGACAGTGCTATACGACTGCATCAACGCTGCACCTTGGTTCCTCTCTACCACAGTTCAGCTACACCCAACTCCAATTACTCAGCATCGATAATTCACATTTTCACTCATTTAATCCGAGCGTGTGTGTTGCTTCAAATTGACGCTTTGAAAAAAGCCCGTACATCTATAAATTAGATCGTAGATAAGGCCTTCTTTATAATATGTTTTTGGTTGTAGTTTCCTCTGATGTGATTTTCCTTAGTACGATGGCTAGCCAGCTAGCTAATTTTCCATGTAGCCACTTCTCCGAAATGCCGCACTCTAGTTAAGCCAAAAGGTTGATTGCACCACATTGAAATGAACGTACCACACTCGTAGCTAGAACAACACCACAGAGACCCGGTACCAGAGGGAGGGAAATTGGGGGGCGAAGGGGCGTTTCCTGTCAGTTATTTCACCAATAGGACAGAGTTTCACCAGCAGCTATGCTAAATTGTAAGTTTTTGCCAATAGAAAAAACACAACATATTAGGTGGAGCTTCGGAACATCCCAGATTGTGTCGAGTAGTGTTCCGGAATGACGGAGTCGTGTGATTTACGATGAGACCACCCTCCCATCTCTAATAAGAGCGGCGTGCTTTCCCCAAATTCTGCTTGTCTGTTCTTTACTTTCGATTGAAACGTAATATGTACATTCTCTCTTGTTACACAAATTTGAAATAAAAAAATGTCAACCTAAGAGGCAACCTAAGAAAATGATTTTACATTTGATCATTAGACATACCTTCTGTCATCTTCAACACTAAAAAACTGCAGAAAATGCACTATCGTCACTCTGTGTTTAAAATGTAACTTGATCAAATTAAGCCGAAATCATGAAACGTGGAAAGTGGTAAATGAACCCGTATATTGCATTATTTGTTTAAATCATCATTGCTGTTCAAATGATAACTGAGACATCTTCATATTTGTGGAGTTGCTTTGTATGCAGCCTTTTCCCGTGACTGTGGGTCTTTGGGTGGCTATATACCTACTAAATTTAAATATAGTTTAGACTGTTGTGGAGCAAAATTGTTATACCATGGCATAAGCTACAATACATTGTACAAATCCACTTTGGATAACGGACAAGTCAAAAATAATTTCTGGCTGTGGTAGAGATGGATTGGCTTATGTGAAAAGTTAGATTATACATCAAAAATTTGCAATAAGGATGCTGGACAAAAAAAAAAAAAACCTCACAACAGGAGGATTTTTTTACGAAATGCATTCAAATGTAAACATGATCTATACATGCTATACATCGTTATGCAATTGACAATCCAGGAATGTGTTTAATAAGCACAGTGCCCTGCATTGGTACTATGAAATGAAAGATGGTTCTTATTGAACAGTCCCTAGACTTTACTGAAAAGTGTTCACATCGGCATAGATATACATGAGTAGCACTTTTGCATTTGGTAGAGTTACAACCAGTGTGCTTCTAATGGTGCGTGTCCGTATGGAATTCCTGAATGAAGCAGCAAAGGTTCAGAACATTTGGCAACAATTTTGGTACAGGAGACCAGGGTTTAGTCATGTAGTTGGTTTAAAAGCACTCCACCTTACTGTATTCTCAAAAATATAAAAGGCCTATTCGTAAAATTACTGGTGGAAAACTTGCCAACCTCTCTGCTAAGAATGGCAATAGCATGAAAATGCTCTTGCCTTGGATATGACATCCACTGGGAAAATCAGAGAAGTGTAGAGAGCCTGTGATTATGGGGTAATAGCCTCACTAAGACATCTACACACTTTATTGATGTGGGTAATATTGCTGCTTATGGCATATTGATATTTATGACGGCACCCACCACGTGCTTTCTAGAAAACCAGCCCATTCCTAATGAAAATCTGCTCTGAAAATTGATAGTTGTTACAAAATGGGACTTGACTGATAATAACTCTGTATTATATATGCATCATTAAGCATATCCCTTGTGGGCTCTTAAGATGTGTCCTAAAATACTCTGTATAAGAACCATTGTCTGAACAGAAATTGCTTTATGCATAGTCAATTTTAAATGATATTGCGTCCTCTTGTGGCGAAATGATGTCCACTGGCATAAGAATTCAAAAGTAACCATTTTAATCAAAAAAATAAAACTACTCGGGTGCCAAGTAATCAAGCAAATAATTGATTAATGGCTTGCCAATATTTGGTCATGATTGCCAGTGATTTGCCCTGTGATCTTGCGATCATAGCCAGATTCATGCTGGGACCAAATCAAAACCAGCCAATGGTACTTAAATATAATTAATGGTATTTTATTTTTATGAGTAGAATAAATACAATACTTACAAGAAAATACATAAAACGTTATTACATACAATCTTATTAAATACAATTAGCTTTATATCAGAGTTCAGATTTGGTCCCCGCCTTAGCTAATAACGACACTGGATTCTGGATACCCTTGCAAAGTACATTCTTTGGGTTTTATAATGTACTCTAATTAAAAGTTTGCACGAGGAGTAACTAGTATTTTAATTTGAAGATTTTTAAGATTAGCATTATGTTGAATATTATATTGTTTATTAGATAAACTTGGCGCAATTAAGAATGACCACACTATAGAGTAGTATGGCAGCTGAGACATTTTCAGTATACAGTATATAAGTTGGAATGAGATCATTTCACATTAAAAGGAAAATACAGGTTATTATTAATTTGGCTAATAAAAGTGCATGTAATGGCATTTGTAATCATGTGACATTGTCTTCAAACTGTAGTCTACAATACAGGCCTACTCTTAATAAATGCTGCTGGTTACTGTAGCAAATTACATAAGTAAATTTATATAAATAAATGTAAATTAATTTTTTCTGACAGACCATGTATATGGTTAATAAAAAGCTGTTATGTCTAGAGAATATTTTGTAATTAATGGTGTCGATTATCGATTATGTTGAACATTAAATAATCCGGAGGTCAGCTACTCCCACTTCTGACCACCTGCCTTCAAGATATCTCCACATGGGTGTCCTGTTACCACTTCCAACTTACGGCCAAGACTGAACTGCTGTACCTCCTCGTCAAACACATCCCACTCCAAAACATCTGCATCTCAGTCAATTGCATCACCATCAGGTCCAGCTGCAAAGCTAAGAATCTAGGTGTCACCCTGGACCCCAATCTGTTCTTCAAGGACCACAGATTTATCATTAGTAACACAGAATCTTTCTATTCTTATCATGACATTAAAAGCAGCATCTGGCCCAGGCCCTGGTGATCCCTCTCCTGGACCACAGTAATCTAATCCTGGCCGGCTTGACCGGTCTGCTCTACTAGACCTCCCCACTAGAGCCCTCCAACTCATTCAAAATGCTGCTGCCCCTGAACCATTTTTAATTCGCCCACGCCATTCCACTCCGGATCAAACTCCACTGGCTCCCTGTTAGAGCTGGGATCCAGCACAATATCTTTGCACTCACTCACCAGACAATCTCTGGATCAGCCCTAGATTACCTCCCTTCACACATCTCAATTTACATCCATGCCAGTCCTCTGTAATCAGCCACCACAGGACGCCAAGCGGTTCCCCCTCTGCGGGGCCGACGACCGGCTGCCCAGCTCTACTTTCAGCACTTAATTACAGTACACTGTAGCTTTATCTCTTAGTCGCAATTTACAACCCTCAAAACTATTGCGCTTTGTATGCTGCATGTGACAAGAAAATGTATTGTTAAGTAGGAATAATTAGGACATATCCTTTAGACAGTAATAACCAACTGGTTATTCACATTATGAGTAATGGGGAGCTGAAATTATAATGTTAAGAATCTTATTGGCTGTATGGTCTACAATAAAGTAGTAACACATTATCTGTATACAGACCCCTAAATCAGACCACTCCACCCTTAGGTCTGCAAATTTGTAAAGTATTTGTTTTGAAAATTAAATAACTAATAAAAGTACTATTATCTTAGCAAGCAGAACCGTTGCGATGACCTGGCGTCCTGGGTGTATCCCTGCCTTGCGCCTATGGTTACCTGAATCAGCTCCGGCGTCCCTGTGATCCTCACCGGGATACTTTAATTTTCACTGTCAGTTTAGCTTTAAAGGTACCATACTATATCTTTTTATTTATTTTGGAGATCAATTCCGATTTCCATTTTAGTTTCTGATTCAATTTTCTTTCTATTCTAGTTTTTTAATTGTCTGGTGACACCAATCAAAATTTTTTTGGGGGACTGGGGTTTACCATCGTTCATCGCTCTTATACCTCCACTTCTTTTCTCTACAAATGGATGAGTCCAAGAATATATAAATAAATTCAGGTTGTTAATTCAAAAATTCCAATACTAAATATGAAAGTCCATTGTAGCACCAACCACAATGGTAAAAGCCTGATTCAAGGCACTTTTTGAACGGTTACGTTGTTACACTGTTAGTAAAATAGGCTTGACCCTTGGCTGAAATTAATTAACCTGTGATTTGTTTTACTTACAACAATAGCAACGTTAAAATACTTTTCACAGTAAATCCGATTAGTAAATTTCTGTTTTTTGTTAGCTTAACGTTATGATAATTACTTAAATAGTATATGGGGTTCGCAATTTTTATTTTTGTTTGAAAAGTTCACAGATCCGTAAAAGTTGGGATAATGGTACAGGAATGTCACTCTCTTAAACAAGGGAAGTAACGTTGCTGGGGAACACAAAAGCGGTTGGCAAAGGCAACCTGTGTCCCGGATGTTACAATGTGGTTTTTAGCAAACACTTGAAATGGATGATCAGGTATAGAATAAATCAGTATTTGACAATAGAAACTTGGAAATGTTTAACTGTTTGCTCGTTCACGTTAAATTGTATTCTAGAAGCGATCACAATTTTGGGGCTACAAACTAGTAAATGCTAGCTTTTAGTAATTATATTTATAAAAACAATCCTATCGCGAATGTGGCTAAATAATGTAAAAGCACACTGCTACCATCACAGCTAGCACAAATGCATAATATCTCGGAAGCAGGCAAAACTTTCTGTCACCATCTAGTTAGTACGTTGGTGAATAGAAAAGATGCACTTCTTGGTTGCAATGGAAACGCCATTGTTATCAAAACGCACCCAACAGCCGGTTATCCTGAACTGACACGTTGCTACTGCCTCCAAATCCATTTATTTTTAGACTACGGAGAACTGTACAATTTGGTATTATTTGTTCGATTTCTTGCCAACATCTATACGGTAATGACAAACAAAACTTCCAAGGGTTATTCTCCAACTTTTTTGTAGTTCGCTCTTCCAAATGGAGCGCTTAAAGCAGGTAGGGTGTGGGAACGGAAATAATAAATTGAAATAACAGCGTTAAGAGTTATTGTATTGTAGTTTAATTTTAGGACACACAATCTCATCTCTTCTTCATTTTACTGCAGATTGAGGATGGTTCTATACATAGTATGAGTCATGCTCGGAGACTGCCTGCGCTACATCCTCTGCCTCAGTCTTCACCTGAGGAGGCTTCGGAACTCTATAAGGTGAGATCCGCTGAACTCTTTAAACCGTGTAAACTTACAATCATGGTCAATAAGTGACCACAAGTACTGATAATTATTTGCGTAGTTCTTGCTTGATTCCAACACAAGGCATACAACTTGAACTAACGCTAGATCAGTATACGTAGTTTGGTAGGGAACAACTGGAGTGAGAGCCGCTGTCTTTTTACGTGACGACTCGCAATTTCTGAAGTTTTTCATGCGGTCAGTAGGGGTTATCATTAGTATCAATATAAAGCGTGGGGCACAGTTAAAGATTTCCGGTAGCTGTCTATATTATACGTAACTTTTCTTGAAAGTGAAAGAGGCTGAATATATTTTTCTTATTTAACAGCAACGCGATAGTAAGGGTAGCAAATTTATCTGCAAAAGTCTTGCAAAGGTTATTAGACCAGAAGCCAAGGATAAACTCCATGTTACAAAATACCAACCTAATAAATATATTTAAATGAAATCACAAAATGTGTTCAAGTATTTTCGGAAATTTAACATACATTACAGAGCCTATTTAAATTATTGTCGGCAATAATACAGTGCAAATACAATGCATAATTTTTTTTCTTGATGACCTGACATAATTGTTGAAATAAACATAGACGTCCTTGCACTCAGATCAGACAGTTTTTAATCAAGAACATTCCACAAGAACTCCACTCCTGGCAATGCACGCTTGATTAGTCAAGGGAATACCAAGCATTGACGAAATTCGATATGGACTGATGAATCATCTTTCATCTTGTTCTTGACAAATGAATAAGTGCACATTGGGTGCCAGCCTAAAAAACTCCATAGCTCTTGTTCTTGGCTCCAACTTTGAAGGGTTCTGGTTGGTCTCTAATGACACATTTTCTTGGTATTGTTTGGGTGAACTTATACCCTTAGAAAGCGTGGTCGATACCAATCGTTACTTGATAGTTATAGTTCAACCTATGTTAAAGCTTTTTTGAGATAGCCGCCAGATCTGATCACAATCAAGCATTTATGGGATGTTCTGGAACAAGGCCAGAGACGGCATTTTCCACTTCCATCCATCAGGCGTGAGTTAAAGGACCATCCTGTGACCTGAGTGGTGTCACATTCCCCCTGCAGAGTTCCAGGCGCTAGTAGACTCCGTGCCACGGTGTATACAGGCCACACTGGCCTCATGCGGTCGCCCAAAACCTTGTTAAAACCTTAACATTAGTCTTCCTTAACCATTCTTCATGTAAATGATTTAACCCCATGAAAGGTATCAGACATTGTGATGTGTCTCCACCATAGAGGTAGTAAAGTGTATTTTACCAGCGTAAAATAGGTGAAGACGCCAATGTAGATATAAATTGGGTAAGTGGGAGTTTGAGTGAGCAAATTAAAAATGAACTTAATCAATGAATGCAGAATTGTAAATGTTTTATTACATATATGTTGAATAAGTGAGGGCAGAACATTATTTAGTGTTGGTGCCTCGCAGCCCTGGTGTGCCTGGTTCATATGCCGCTCTGGTCACTTTATACAGTGTGTGCATTGAATTCCTTGAAAAAGCTCAGATTTCAAGCCATGATTCAAATACTTCCGAGTCAGTTGGATTTGCAGTGGTATAAGTGGACAAACGTAGGAATAGTAAGCTCTGTAAGCTGCTTTTGGTAAAAGTGTCTGCTAAACAACTAACAATGTAACTGATAAATTGGCCCTGCGTTTGTGTGGCTCCTTTTGTGTGCGGCTTCCTGTTTCCTGTCCTGCGATGGTCTGGAGTTCTATCATGGGTGTTCTGCTTCCTGCCAGTGTCTGCTGGGTTAAGCTCTGGCACATAGCGACAGTCAATTGAATAAGGTGTGGTCAAGCGAGGGGCTTGAGAATTCTTTTCACAACTTTCAAAATGTCGTCTGCCTCGGATTGGTTGTCGACAGAGTCCCCACCCACCCATTCTTCAGAACACACCGTGGACACTGGCCGTACCTTACAAGGAGCAGCGCCACTGCCGCACCCCCAGTGAGTCCATAGGGAACAACTATAGCCCGCATGCCAGGCACCTGAAGATCAGGCATTTGTACCGGAGGCATGGAGGATCTGCTCAAGGCTTGCCTGGGGACAAGCTTGCGTCCTGTATCCTTTCATTTTCACTCATGTTCCCCGTGTTTGTATAGTGGCTTAATATGCAGGGTTTTTGAACCGACAAGAAATTTCCTCTGTTTTCCCCAACTGTCAGTAAGTAAGAAAAATGGAAAGAATTCAGGGAAAAAGAAACGTATCTTCCAGTAGGTTAATGTTTTAGTTCTTGGACAGAAAGTTGTATATTTTCTAGCATCTTAGATAATAGGGTAATTAGGGTAAAGATATTTTTAGACATTGCATCAAAGATCAGCGAATAGAATATTCTATCCAAGATTGGATTCATGAGTTTTGTTAAGTTTTATATGAACACATACATGTAAACTTGATTTTTCTGACACTTTATTAATACTTACAAATAACAGTCTAAAAGAAGGCCACATTATTAACTGGGCAATAAATGACGTTTGATTCCTTAGTTTGATCAGTTGCAGTCCCAAGAATGTCTTCTGATTGGGAGAAAAGTCAGAAGCTCACACCCAGAACCAGGTATGGTTGTACATTTCATTGCCTAATTCAAGTGTTAATCACAATTTTTTATTTGGAAATGTGTTTAAATTTAGCTATCTTGGCTGCATTGTCTCCTTTACTACAGGGATTTACTTCCACAGTCCTTCAAACACTCACCTGAACACAAACTCAGTGGAATGAGTGCTTTGGCGCCCAGTAGCCGTTCTCTGACACCCAACCAACAACTGGACATTATCTGCTGGAATGAGCAGCAGAGGAGCGATGGAGAGCCCTCACCGAAGGACCTGGAGGTGAGGATGTTGTCTGTGATGGTTGTGCCATCAAACATGCTTATATTTTTAAAGACGTTAAATGGGTAAATCTGTGGTGTCTAAAGTCAGGGTTTGCTTTCATTCCAGAGGTACCAGTATTACGTTACTAATGGAGTGCAGAGCCACATGCTTGCTGCCCAGCCTCCACAGCAAGTGAAGAATATCCGGAAGCTTCTACCTGATTCCCTTAAAAACGGCACTCTGGACCTGCAGAAGCTGGAATCCCAACTGTTGGAGGAAGTTCAATTTGACTATGATTTTAGCCTCAGGAAAAGCATTGGTGAGAAATTGGTCCATTGTAGATGTTAAAGATAGAACTAGAAGGTTTTAAGAATTAATGCATTTTTGAATTAGTTCCTCAAATGTGTTAATCAGAGGCAATAAAGTATTTTGTACTGTGTTAGCAAAGCGACTTACTATATATCATAAACTCATCATTTGTTATTAAAAGCCTTGCTGATATATTTTGTTATACTCTCAGTGGACTTTTAAAAAGTTCTTTACTGATCAGTTTGCCTCAGAAAAATTGCTTTTATGGTGCTCAGGTTGCTTGCTCTCTCCTGTTCCCTTGCGCACTAAGTGGATTACATTCTAAAGGACCCCTCTGAGAGGCAGCGTCTGGTCATCTCCACTATCCCGCATCCTTTTCCCAGGCGGGTGATCCGTGGGCCTGTCCCATGGGCCAGTAGTTATAGAGAGGCCCGCAGCTGGCAGGCCCAGCACCTCTTCACAGTCAACCCCATCATGTTCCATCTGCAGGATCTTTGGCTCAACGGGTAACCATCCAAGTATTATCAGCATACACAGGGCCACACATAGACCTTTTTGGGGGTCTATTTACAATAAAGTTTGTTCACATTCTGTTATTACTTACATTTTCCTGCAAATATAGCCATCCGTGGGAAGGGTGTGAATCCTGGTACAAGTAAACCCACAAATATTGTTAAATGTCAGTTTGCTTCAGCTTGTGTTTTTGGGGAGCATTGAACACATTGGAAACTGTCATTTGGACATGCATACGTCACAAAATAAATACAAAAAATAGTGCCTTTTTTCCATTAATAAATACATTCATACAAATGTATGCTCTTTTTTAATATGCATAATGTTTCATTTGGAGCTAGTTTTCTACCATAAATAGTAGAAAAAGACAATGAGATATCAAGCTTGATCTGCATCTACCACACCTTGTTGACAATTTGTGTATTAACACGTGTCCATCACAATTCTCCATAAGCCATATTCATTTTTCTGTATGCTCCTGTGCAGTAACTTCAGATAGACACAAACCATGGCTTTGTTAACATTACCTACAATTACAATTACAATTAAAAAATGTGATGATTTTCTTCCTAGTGAAAGGGCAGAAGCGTTGTTAAAAACATTTATTTCAACAAGATTTACTGCTACCCTTGGACCCGCTGCTATTCTGCAAATGTCTCTAGGTTACAAACATGCTACAAAGTGCTCAAGTATTTTTGGATCCTGAACGAAACGGTCGCATGAAATACAATATTTTAGAACATTTTAAAATAAGATACGAGTGACTGTTTGGAAAGCTTAGAGGGCAGAGGCGTACAGCTTTCATGTGTCCTGGTGTTAAGTTAAGGAACGGGGTTAAATACATAGTCAGTGTCTGTTTCTTGTGCTTGAGCCAACTGTAGTACTCTTACATTGTGCTAGGAGATCATTTAGTCAATTCATTTATTATTCAAAACGTCTAGTCACCTTTAGTTTTAATGTTTGTAATGCTTTCGCATACCCAGATATTTGCCCAGGTATGCTCCTATTTACTTTGTTTTGGCACACTGCAGGTTTTCCTCCCTGAGATTTGTAAGCCTGTCTGACCTGTTGTCGGCAAACTTGCCCTTGCTTCCAGTGGAGTTGAAGGCACTGATCCAAAGGCAGTGCCAAGTGACCAGAAATCATCTGCTGAACAAGTAAGTGTGTCCAGTCCGCATTGCTGATAAAGGTCAGATCTTCTTTTCTCATAGTTCCTGCTCTTTTTTAACTTTACTGTATCAAACACGTTGAGTTTTGTGCTGTTGTATTTGTTAATGTAACTCTCTCATTTACTATGCTGTCTTATGCCATAAAGTTCTCCATCTTCATCGTTCATTGAGAACGTATTACCTGAATGAAGTTAAAAGAGTGTTCCTGTCATGGAATAGTGGTCCAGGACTCCTTGATGTTTGCCCCCTGCAGATGGCTGCCAAGATGTGTGTCTCTCTTCACCACCTGTAAAGAGCTATGGCTTCCACTGGTGCATAGTGACAAGGTGGCCCCCGGCATCACCCAGGAGTTCTTCTCCAGCGTGGCCACTCTCATGTCCCTGCAGCTTCGCAGCCTGGTGATGGTCTCCCTACAGGACCTGTTGCATTTTCTCATGCTGCACCAGGCATGTCACCAAGCTGTCATCTAACGACTTACTCTGTTGCTTCTCACAGTTTTTATCTAAATATCTCAAGAGATGTATGTTTATTCTCTGTCCTATGTTTAATGTCCATGGATATGTATCATAAATAAACGAGAAAACTACAGCAATAACTAAGCCCCTTTATTATTATTTAAAAATAAATTATCGTCTTTTTTTTCTTTTCTTTTTTTCTGTTGATTGCCAGGATGGGAATGATTTCGGCGAAGAGTACAATGAGATGAGCTTCGTGCAGCCGCAGGTGTTAATCCTGAAATTGAAGGTGGCAGAACCGCACATTGTGTTTGAACCCAGCTTGCAAGAGTGCTGGGAGCTTATCCACAAAGGCTTCATGGAGATCATCAAGAGTGCCGAGGGCTTGCCCAGGGTATTGTGCCTGTACTGTCTTTCGTTCTATACCTCTCCTGCTGCGGGGTTTTGCAGCTACTGCTCAATTAACGTCTTATTTACAACTGGAAACACCAGATGAGTTAATGGCTAATTCAAATTATTATTCCAGTTCAACCACTAGGGTGTGAGGAAGAATGGAAACCAGCAGGTCATTTGACACCTGTTCTATAGGATTACATATCATGTCTTTTAGTAGCACAATGAAGTTTTCTGTCAGTATAGTAGTTATTATAACTGGTGATTGTAAACTGGTGAGCTAATAATAAGAATGTCAATATAGGGTTTTCATACAATCTCCTTTTTTCGTCCAATCTCCTTTTTATAGACTATTTTTCTCTCCCAGCTAAGCAAGACTGCGTATCAGTAATGAGTACTTATGCTTGGTGCACAGGTGGAGTGTAACTTTTTTCCGGAGATCCAGGGGCAGAATCTTACCCTGCGCACAGTTAGACCCGATGAACTACTCGTTAAAGACTTGACCAACAGGGCCATGGAGGTCTTCCAGAAGAACACAGTGGGGCCTAAGAGGTGTAGCGCATTCACTGAAGCTTTCGACAAACATCTTTTTGCTGCCTAAAGCAGTCATTTTCACCTTTACCTATGCTTTTATTACTACTTTCAAAGCACGGTCACCTGAACCTCTGCTTTGTCATTGACGAAGTTTAATGTTCGATGCAGGGAACATTCAAATTATGTATATATTGAATGATTTAATGTATTACTTTGATTTATTTTCTTATGCTAGGTACCTGAATGTGTATAAGAAGTACAGCGGTCTCCTCAACAATAGTACAAAGCAGGAGATCGCTGCATTCCTGAAAGAGAAACACTCCCTGCAAGGTTTTACCAAGGTACACCACCCAAACCTTCTGAATGACATCCTTCTAAGATAAGATTTCATTTGCGATACCATTAAACAGTATCAGTGTAGTTCCTCAGCTGAAATTTGCACATTGCAATATTGTAATGGGATGATTAAACAGGACAAGAAGACATTTAGCATCAGTATCTGTAATCTCCTCTCTTTTCCGCTGGTTTGTGGATTACAGAAAATCAAAGAGATTCAGCTGCTGTGGAACGAGATTGCCTCTCTGCACATCAGCGTTCCCTTGGCTTTGTTCTGCCTAGATACAGTCAGGCTCAATGAGGATCTATGTGGCCGTGCTGAGAGGCTAACGGAGAAGTTGATCATTTATGAAGTAAATGAAAGTCGAGAGCTCAACAAAAGGTAAGGACCTGCTTTTGAGTTACATGGCTTGCCCCACAACAGAAGAACAATTCTACAGAAGAACTATTGGATGGATGTATGTTCAGACATTGACTTAAAATGTTATATAATTACAAACTGACAAAATTGGGATCAGCTAGGTCACAGCAGATCTATTTTATACCGAATATTCTATTATATACTGATTTCCCCCCCCCCCCTATTTTCTCTCTCCTAATGGACTAATCCAAGAAAGCATAGATGTGTTCTAAGAGCTCTCTTGGTTGCATTCTGTTCAATCACAAGTGCTCTTGTTACGTGTTGAAGTGTCTGTAGGCGCTATGAAGAAATAGCTGAGATCATCAGTGGGGTTCCTGGTAACACAGAGGAACTTGTGGCCCTCAACCAGTACCTGAAGCAGACCAGTGAAGTGACGGTCCACAAACTGAAAGACGAGATTGATGAGGCAGCTAACCGCTTCATGTTCCTGCTGGACTACGCCTCCCTCCCTCGTATGTGCAGGGTTGATATTCTGAAACGGGAAAGAGAGTTTTAAAATCTATACTTAATTTTGAAAAAGCCAGCATGAATTTTGGATTTTGGTTCAGTGGTTAAGGTGACAGGCTTTTTACCGAAAGGTTGCTGTTTCAAGTCCCACCCCAGCTGTTGTAGCCTCGAGCAAGGTACTTAACCTGAATTTCTTCAGGAAAATATCAAGCTGTATAAGTGGATGAATGTAGAAATTGTAAGCTGGGTATGTTGCTTTGGATAGAATTGTCTGCTAAGCAACTAAATTGTGAATTGTAAGGTTTACCAAAAGGTTG
>JAOVYW010000074.1:5535796-5546881 GCA_025775045.1 Hiodon tergisus | reverse complement strand
AAGCTGGGTATGTTGCTTTGGATAGAATTGTCTGCTAAGCAACTAAATTGTGAATTGTAAGGTTTACCAAAAGGTTGGGGATTTGGTTTGGGACTTTTTTTGGGATTTGGTTTGTTTCCTTTAGAACTAAAAGACCTGATTGACCTTTTATATAAAAAAGTATGTATTTAACAGGACATGACAATGATGAATTTCATCTTTATTAAGTTTTGAACCTTTGTCTTCCTAGATGAAGATATAAAACTGAACAGCGCTGTGTTTCACTGGCCGGAGCAAATCCTGGCTACATTCGAGGTCAACAAGAGCCGCCTGTCCACGCACCGGGAGCACACAGAAGACCGGGTCCTGAAGAGGTAGTCCCTCCGATATAGTCACTCACACGTTTCCTTCAGCTCCTTTGAGGCGTGCAGTCATGTGCATAACTCCTTTTCAGTATGGCATCAGAATTAGACACATTGAATGTAGCAAGAAGCATTGATTTCCATAAAGTCTTCCACTCTGTCACTCCACAGGATTTCTGAGTTCGAGAAGATGCTGCAGTGCGTCAGTAAAGAGGTAGAGGCCTTCAAGAAGAAAGAGTTGATAAGCACGGAGGACATGAGGAACAATGTTGAGAAGCTGAATGAGCTGAAGGCCATTCTAGAGGCTGCAGTCACAGAGCTGGAGGTGAGAAATTGTGGCAATGTGACAAGCACATTATGTCATGTAGTCTTTAGTTCAACACTCCTATTTATATGCTGACCATGCCACCGAATGGTTTGCTTGCTTTTTGTATTTATGTTTCAAATGCTTATGAGCATCCATTGCTAATGGTGTATTTCTTGCTCTGGTGTCTACATAGGACATCAACAAAGAGGAGAGCCTCTTAGAGAGAGAGCTGAGTCAGTTCCCCATGCTGCAGACCATCATGGCCAACAAGCAGCCCTATGACCAGCTCTGGACAACTGCCCTTAGCTTCCAGAACCAGTCAGAGATCTGGATGAATGGTAAGCATGTTGTCCAAATCCATCCTCAGCAGATTCTTCTTGAAAACTAATCATATTTTTAAACCCCACCAGTCTGTACTTTCTTTGCTATTTAGCCTTTGAACGATTTTATTACATGTCCACGCAGAAATTTCCTCCCAATTATTTTCCTTTTTGGGGGGGGGATTCACCAGTTTGGTTCGTTGGGAGTTGGATTAAACTAATTTGAGCCATTCACCATACACCACGAAGCCTGTATGCAAGGTTCAGTGTCAATTCCATTAGTCTGTTAACCCGCAGGCACCCAGGAAACTAACAAAGTCCCCAGTTAACATAAAGCCCTGCCAAAATCCACCACAACCCCATGTAGCAATCTGCCAATTATGCGTTGCTGCTGTGCTCTGCCGATCACAATCAGATATTGTCATAATCTGAATTCAAACCTGGAAATATCTATTGTGATTACCCCCCAAGTTGGAGGCCAGTATTTACTAAAACCTCTAATTTCCACCAGGTCCATTCATGCACCTGAATGCGGAGATGATAGTGGACGAGCTGGGCAGCATGTGGCGAACCATGTACAAGCTAACAAAGAGCTTCTCTGATTTTCCCGGGCCCCGGCGTTTGGCAGACAGCTTTAAGATAAAAATTGATAAGTTCAAACAACATCTGCCAATACTCACCACCATCTGCAACCCGGGCATTAAGAGCCGACACTGGGAGATGGTAAGTGTTTGGCATTCTTATACAGCTTGCATAGCTGGATGAAAAAGGATCTTAGGGTCCATTATTCACATCTGGAGTAAAACACATTTAAAGTAAAACAATCCATCCATTTTCTAAACTGCTTGTTCTGAGAGGTTTGAGGCGACCCAGAGCCTAACCTGACATTCAATAGGTACAGGCCCCAATGTATTTATCTGGATGCGACACCAGTCCATTGCAGGGCACCACATACACACAATCTCACAGAGGGCAAACCCGACGTTCAATGGGTACAAGATGCAAGGTGGGGACTGTTCTCTGGATGAGACGCGAGTCCATCGCAGGGCACCCCATACAATTTAGAGTGACTAATCAGCCTAAACAGCATGTCTTTGGAGCATTTAAGGAAAGCGGGGGACCCAGAAAACATGGAGATACATATTATCTATATAATCCACTTTCATAGTTCAAAAAGCCAATGCTGTATAATGGTTGCATTAGTTACGTGCTTTTTTTAATCAAATCTATCCTGAAATAAGTAGCCGGCGCAGAGCATTCCAAAAAGGGTCTGTACTTGATTAGTGCTTATGTGTTGTAGATGAATAATTGATGCTGACTTCTCCCTTCAGATCAGCACCATTGCGGGCTTTGATATAAAACCTGACGCAGAAACATCTCTGATGAACATGCTGGAGCTCGGACTGTCCCAGTTCTCCGAAAAGTAAGGTTGCTGGATCACGTTGAGCTTTGAATAGGCTACCATGAGCAGTATTAGACAATATGATTTAACGTAAGCGGTCTCTCTGTTTAATATATTAGTGGAATAGATGGGAAAGGTTTGATTTGACATGATTTTACTTCTAGGCTTGAGGAGATAGGGGCTGCAGCCAGTAAAGAGCACTCGTTGGAAAAGGCCATGGAGAAGATGAAGTCAGAATGGGCTGAGCTGCATTTTGGTTTCACACAGTATAGAGACACGGTAAACAGCCAGACAGACTGCCTTGCTTGTTACAGTCAAATCAGTTATCAGTTAAAAGTTTTCCTTTTAATGCAATTTTTCTTTTTTTGCCAGATTTTATGTTGTATACTGATGTATAATCATTGTTATAATGTTATAATATTATTTTCATAATGATTAGTGGTCTTCTTTGTTTTCTTGATCTCTCTGATAAGCCAACCAAACAGATCAAAGAACATTGACTGTTTTACTGTCTACTTGCATTATTGAAGAGTAACTCTAAACCTGCTGAGAAAATACCAGATACTATTACGTTGTGATAAGATCAACATTTGTAATAACACATTTTTTATAGAACTTTTAAATATGATTTATATGAAACATGTAGGTACATATACATCATCCTGCTCTGTACTCCAATGGCCAAAATGTACCTTACATTAAGATTACTAAATCTAATATGCTTGTGTGAATAGGGTACATGCATTATGTCTGCAGTGGATGACGTCCAAGTTCTCTTAGATGATCATATCATCAAAACACAGACTATGCACGGATCACCATTTATCAAACCCATTGAGACTGAATGTAAGGTAGGATACGGATCAGATCTTTTACCATATGTAGCAGGTTACACTGTAGGGTTTTCTGTGTGTTTTTTTTGGTTCTTTTTAATGGCACAGCGTGTCTTACATGAAAGAATGCGCTTCTCTCCACAGCAATGGGAAGATAAGCTTATACTTGTCCAGGACATCATTGACGCCATGCTCAAGTGTCAGGCCACTTGGCTTTACCTGGAGCCTATATTTAGTTCAGAAGACATCATTGCCCAAATGCCTGAGGAAGGACGTAAGTTTGGCATTGTCGACAGCTACTGGAAGGACATCGTTGCAGAAGCGGTAAGGGAGACAGGTCTTAGTACATTAATAGGAATACCGCCTTAAATATTTATTATGACTGGTTAAGCTCTTGAGTTTTGTCTTTCCTCAAATGGTTGTACTACAATTTATGCCTGCGTTTTTCAGGTGAAAGACACCAGAGTACTGGTGGCCACAGCCCAGCCCAACATGCTGGAGAGGTTACAAGAGTCAAACTTCTTTCTGGAGGACATTCAAAAAGGGCTGAACACCTACCTAGAGAAGAAAAGGCTCTTTTTCCCTAGGTACACAGAGGGCATACAGGTCAAGATGAATCACTTTGCTACGCTGCCACTGACTTTGAGATGAAAGGATTTTTCTAATGTCATCCTCCTTTTCCATTTTGTCATGGCTGGACGTCTAGGTTCTTCTTCCTGTCAAATGATGAGCTGCTGGAGATCCTGTCAGAGACCAAAGACCCACTGCGTGTCCAGCCACATCTGAAGAAATGCTTTGAAGGCATTGCAAAACTGGAGTTCACTGAGGACATGGAGATCACTGGCATGATCAGCTCTGAGAAGGAGACAGTGCCCATCATTGAAAAGATTTACCCAGCTCGGGCTAAGGTGCTCCAAGGGTTCCTATTGATTCTTACTTAAATATACAAAGAGGGTTGTATGTATTTAAATACTTTCTTTTTCTGTACAACTGATTTACGGAAAGTGTTGGACAATGTACAATGCATAGACATCAATTTTATGGTTTCTCCAAGAGGAAGTAACACAAATTACTGCATAAAATGTAAAATTCCTTAGTCTACTGTGTCCTAACTTCAGCTTCTATTTCACTTGTCTGCGCAGGGAATGGTGGAAAAGTGGCTAATGCAAGTGGAGGAGATGATGCTGTGCAGTATGAGAGCTATCATCCGTGATGGACTCAAAGAATATGTCCAGGTACCTCAAAGCCATTCACAGACCACTTTAAATGGGGGGGTTCTTCTTCAGATCATTTCACAGCAGTAAACGGCGGGCTTTTCAGATTCAGAAAGCATGCCAATTGATTGTTTGGGATTGCCCCTAAGGTGCCAAGGAAAAAGTGGGTCCTGCGCTGGCCAGGCCAGGTGATCATCTGTGCCTCCTCGATCATCTGGACTAGCGAAGTATCAGAGGCCATTAAGAATAACACCCTGCCTGTGAGTCTTTACTGTATTGTATAATTGGATTATAATTGTTAGCTTTGAGTGTATCATATCACTATTATATTTACCACCGAGACAACTGTTGTGAATCTCATTTGTTGTTTCGTTGTTTTCTTACTGCGAAGGCATACTTAGACCAGAGCAATGCTCAGATAACGGACATAGTGGAGCTTGTGCGTGGAAAGCTGTCAGGAGGAGCACGGATGACCCTAGGAGCTCTGACCGTCATTGATGTGCACGGTATGTCCGAATCACCCTTTCGCCTCTGTCATCAACTGGTCTGTTAAACCCCACCCAGCTTTGAGGCAAAACTCTTCTTGCCCGTTCCTTAGCCCGGGACGTGGTAGCCAAACTGGCCCAGGATGGGGTATCCTCCCTGAATGACTTCCAATGGATCTCCCAGCTGCGGTATTTCTTGGAGGACGGTGACGTTCTGTTGCACATGATCACCACGACTGTGAAGTATGGCTACGAGTACCTGGGAAACTCCCCCCGCCTTGTCATCACTCCTCTCACTGACCGTTGCTACAGGTCAGTCTCATCTATCTAAACCTAACCCCTCACACATGTATAATGCAATTATTATTATTTAGGGAAGGGAAATTTCTGTGACCGGGTAGTGAATATTAACTTGCAGACCTGCTTTTTAAGACCAGTATATGTCTAGCAACATTTACAGGCTTAATGGAAATGTTAGAGCATTCTGCTTTTAAAAAGAGCCTATATACTACTACTAATCTAACGGTTTCCTAAACTCCTTTGGGAATGTGTGCATACAGGACGCTAATGGGGGCCCTTAAACTGAACCTGGGAGGGGCTCCCGAGGGCCCTGCAGGGACTGGGAAGACAGAGACCACCAAAGATTTAGCCAAAGCCATTGCAAAGCAGGTATGTGATAGTAAATGCGGCCATTTGTAAGAAAATAAATTGACCTTCACCATATAGTTTCCTAAGGCTAGGACCAAATCCAAACTTTGACAACCCTCAAATTCCACTTTACATAACTGTATTTAACAGCCTTCTCTTTTTATAAAAAGAAGAAGAAGAAACAAGATACAAAAAAAAAAAAAAAGGAAAACGCAATTAAATAAAATTTTATTAAATCTATTAGCGGGTTGTCAAAGTAAAGTTGGTTCCTTTTTATAGCATGTTGGTCCTCAACACCTTCAGTCCTTTCAGTCACAAAAATGAATATACATAAACTGGAAATGTATTAGTAGTTGCCTTATTTTTATCTTAGCAGAAGTACATACATGTTTTCATATTAATGTGCATAGATTATCTGTGATTTCCATCACACTACTCATGATGACCAGGTAAATTTTCTGTCTGTCCTATCCCAGTGTGTGGTCTTCAACTGCTCGGATGGTCTAGACTACAAGGCCATGAGCAAGTTTTTCAAAGGTTTGGCACAGTCTGGTGCTTGGGCCTGCTTTGATGAGTTCAACCGCATCGAGGTGAGCACAAGCCAGACATGAGACAGCCCTGGTTAACCTCAATCGCAAATGTTATATCGTAGTTTATTCTTGTGTTGTTCTGCTTTCTGATTAAAGACGACACTGTTATTTCTTTAAAAAAGAGATTTATATTATAAAGAACGAAGGCTTCACAACATCTTCGCTGATTCTGTGCATCAGGTCGAAGTGCTGTCTGTGGTGGCACAGCAGATCCTTAGCATTCAGCAGGCCATCATACGCAACCTCAAGACCTTCATGTTTGAGGGGACAGAACTGTCACTCAACCCCACATGCTGCGTCTTCATCACCATGAATCCCGGCTACGCTGGCAGAGCTGAGCTGCCTGACAACCTTAAGGTATTTAAGTAAGACTTAAGCGCCACGTTGTTTTGTATGGAAAGGTAAACACTTGAACAGAGCAGTCTCCTAAATGCGTAGAGTAGGGAGAGTTTGTTGGGGAAAAAGTATTATGTTAAGCTGTTCATATATTCAGACTATCATCTTTGTTTGCAGGCTCTGTTCCGCACAGTGGCCATGATGGTGCCAGACTATGGTCTTATTGGAGAGATCTCTCTGTATTCAATGGGATTTATTGAGTCTCGCAGGTGACCATTTTATTGTCCAAGCAGAATGGATCAATGATACAATCATTGTATTAAACGAGGATGTATAATGCTTCACAATGTGGTTTTTAAAATTGCAAACCATTTACAAATCACCACTTATTCTTGTAGTCTCGCCCAGAAAATTGTAGCCACCTACCGGTTGTGTTCGGAGCAACTTTCCTCTCAGCATCACTACGACTATGGGATGCGTGCAGTGAAATCTGTACTGACAGCAGCAGGGAACCTCAAGCTGAAGTATCCTCAGGAGAACGAGAGTGTGCTGCTTTTGCGAGCTCTGATGGACGTCAACATGGCCAAATTTCTGGCCCAGGACGTGCCACTTTTCCAAGTGAGGAATCTTATCTTATCTACTTTTCTCTGTCTTTTAATTCAATTTTTTTTGATTGTCCAATCAGCCATGTCCAACATTAGAGTGTTTATACATTTTTCTAAACTTATTTACTTATTTACTATAGGATAACTATGCCAATCACCGTCTCATACCAAATAGTTAATGCTGTCAATATTGGCTTTGATTTAGACAATAAACTTTTCCTGTGTTCATGACTGCATGATTGTATGTTTGTTTGACTGCAGGGTATTATATCAGACCTCTTCCCTGGGGTGGTCCTTCCCAAACCAGACTACGACCTCCTCTTGCAGGCTATCAATGACAACATCACCAAGCTGAAGCTCCAGCCTGTCCCCTGGTTTATTGGCAAAATCATTCAGGTAGATGGGCTCTGTGACAAGAAATAAAGTCAGAACCATCTGGATTACAAAAATTTAACAGTTTTTTAACAATTATTCCTGGAGGTGTATGAAATGATGCTGGTGCGTCACGGTTTCATGATCGTGGGAGACCCTCTGGGTGGGAAGACCAGTGCCTACAAAGTCCTGGCTGGAGCACTCGGCGATCTTTATCAAGGTGTTTTTAGCTGAATCATTTATCCACATCTGACATTCTCAACATAAGTAATTTCCGTCCGTTGAATGGAAAGATATTTGGTAAAGATCTGGAAGTCATATTTATCTACTTGCCTTATTCCCTTCAATATTGTCAAAAGCCAACCTTATGGAAGAGTGTGCAGTGGACTTCAGGATCATCAACCCCAAAGCCATTACCATGGGACAGCTCTACGGTTCCTTTGACCCTGTCAGCCACGAATGGTCAGACGGGGTGCTGGCAACCTCTTTCCGAGATCAAGCTGTATCCACATCAGAGGACCGTCAATGGATAATCTTTGATGGACCCATTGATGCAGTTTGGATTGAGAACATGAACACTGTTCTGGATGATAACAAAAAGGTACAAATATTTAGTGAGTAAGAGTATGAAGGAGCTTCTCAAGGGACACTGCACAACAAGGCAGATTAATTTGTTTGTAAATAATGTAAATACATTTAAGACTTGACTTAAATTGTGCTGTATGTTGAGTTCCTGAATTAGTTTAGTTTAATCACAGCCCATTTGTCCTTAAAGCTGTGCCTGATGAGTGGAGAGATTATTCAGATGAGTGCCAAAATGAGCCTGATCTTTGAGCCAGCTGACCTAGAGCAGGCCTCCCCAGCTACCGTCAGCAGGTAGGTTGAATTTGTATAGGTGTGACATCAGATATGAATGGTAACTCCGCCCAGAATCTTTCTTCACGTTGTGTGTTCCAGATGTGGCATGATCTACATGGAACCGCATCAGCTTGGCTGGATTCCCCTGAAGGACTCGTACAAAGCTACCCTGCCCGAGAGCTTGAACCCTGAACACATGGAGCTGGTAAAAAGAAAAGAAAAACATTCCCTCATTTATTTAAGCAGTGGTTTGTTCTGTGCACTGCTTAACTGGAGTGTGTTTCACTAACTACAGGTTGATGACATGTTTAACTGGTTGGTACAACCCTGCTTAAACTTCATTTACCACGAATGCCGCTTCCTTGTGCAGACTTCCCCTATGCACCTAGCGTGCAGTCTGATGAGACTCTATACCTGCCTGCTGGGTAAGTATCAATCGTCAGCTTGTCATTATGGAATGCAGAATAAACCACCGCAATCTACCATCATATATTACGAAATGTGTACTTGATGACCCCAAACATTATTCAACTGATGCCCAATAATTCAAGAGCTGGTTGAAGTTAACAGTTAAGTTGTCTTTTAAATATGTCTTTTTGGGTTCTCTGGCAGATGAGATTGCAGAGTCTGGATTAAATGGTGTGGAGCCAATGTCCAGCCAACAGATGACGCTGTGGCTTCAAGGCTCATTTCTCTTTGCTGTTGTATGGAGTCTGGGGGGCACGATCAATGGCGAGAGCCGCAAGAAATTTGATTCCTTCTACCGAAACCTGATCCTGGGCTTGAATGACGAGCATCCCCGCCCTAAAAGTGTGAAGTTGACCAAGAACAATGTCTTTCCAGAGAGAGGTCACTTTCCATTTATAGTTAAATTAAAAAGTGCCTTGCCAAAGAAATTAATCGGTGTCATGAAGGTGTTTTGTTTTTTGTCCAATAGGTACAATCTATGACTATTACTTTCACAAGCATGCATCTGGACAGTGGAACACATGGACAGATGCCATCTCTAAGGAAGACTCCACCATTCTTCCTGAAGCAAATGTCAGCATGCAGGAAATCCTTTTGTCCTTTCTCGTTTGCTTTCCCAACCTCTGTGATCGGGGTCTGAAATCACAATTCATGTCCCTCTGTCTCATTGGCAGGTGTCGGATCTTATCATCCCCACAATGGAAACAGCACGGCAGTTCTTTTTTCTGCGCACGTACCTGACACATGAGGTGCCCATGCTGTTTGTGGGGCCTACAGGGACTGGAAAGTCCATCATCAACAATAGCTTTTTGCTTCAGTTGCCCAAAGAGCACTATACCCCCAACTGCATCAACTTCTCCGCTCGCACCTCCGCCAACCAGACCCAGGATATTATCATGGCCAAGCTAGACCGAAGAAGGAAGGGTGTGTTTGGGCCCCCTATGGGCAAGAAGTGTGTGGTGTATGTAGGTAAGGTCCTGTGCTATAACAAGTAAAGTTTTGGTTGATTGTTAATTACTTAAAATACTGATGAAAT
Organism: Hiodon tergisus; assembly: GCA_025775045.1. NCBI lineage: Eukaryota > Metazoa > Chordata > Actinopteri > Hiodontiformes > Hiodontidae > Hiodon > Hiodon tergisus. The sequence continues at coordinate 5,537,066 of JAOVYW010000074.1, read as the reverse complement.
AATGATGAATTTTTGTTAGTAAATGTAAAAAAATATATATAATAAATAATATATATGTATATAAACAAAATACATGTTTGTGTTCTTTAACTGTACTAACTGATTATCATTTATAATAAAAAACTGAATTTATAATATAAAATGCATATCATTATAATAGATCATTACTAAATTGTTTTTCTTGTTGTAATCAAAAATGTATTGCTATTGCCTTAGATGATCTTAACATGCCTGCAAAAGAGATTTATGGAGCCCAGCCACCAATTGAGCTACTGAGACAGTGGATTGACCATAGACACTGGTATGATAAAAAGGACACTTCTAGACTGGACATTGTAGATATCCTCTTTTTATCTGCTATGGGTCCCCCTGGTGGTGGCAGGAATGAAATAACAGGTAAATTACTTGTAATTATAATCAAAGAAAGTAGCGACATTGCATTTGTTAGTTATGAAATTGTGCTTATTTCTTTTTGTCATTAGTAGTATTAGTAAACTAGTGCACTAACAATGTCTTTGTTTTGACAGCTAAATGTTTGTCTGATATGCCGTTTAAGAACATGGCTGTTTGTTTATTTTAAACCCTAGGACGTTTCACCCGGCACTTGAACGTAATTTGTATTGACTCCTTTGATGATGAGACACTGAACAAAATATTTACCTCAATCACTGACTGGCATTTTGGGAAGGGCTTTGATGCTACTTTCTACAGGTAAAACACGGATTGCATGTGTGACCAACGTTTTTGTCCCTATAATTATCTTTAAAATATTGACCTTTTTGATGTATGTGTTTGTTGGCTAAGAAGTATGGAAAGGTTGATGAAAAAAATTGATTGTATACTATGCTATAGTTTTTATCACAGGTGACACAAAGTTCTCAAATTTCCATACAGGATTATGAGAGTTCTGTCTCTGTCTGCATTGTTGTCATACTGTATTATTGATATTATTATTGTTTCATGTAATAGGTTAACATAATAATGTAGTATATACTTTAATATGCAGCTGTGCAACTGTGTAGTGGCCCAAAACAAGCATACATTGTGGTTGATACACATAACTGTGGCTGATCATGTAAAGTAAATGGAGGCCACTCTGTTATCCAGACTAGGGAAGATCATGGTGCAAGCCACCATGGCTGTCTACAAAGATGCTATAGAGAACTTCCTGCCCACACCCTCAAAGTCACATTACATCTTCAACCTAAGGGACTTTGCCAGGGTAATCAGGGGGGTGTTGCTTAGTCCTTGCAGCCACCTTCAGGTAAGG
>JAOVYW010000074.1:5517359-5535696 GCA_025775045.1 Hiodon tergisus | reverse complement strand
ACATCTTCAACCTAAGGGACTTTGCCAGGGTAATCAGGGGGGTGTTGCTTAGTCCTTGCAGCCACCTTCAGGTAAGGTATTTAGTTTGTACTAAATAACGTCAACCCTCTGTCTGTCTCTTCTTTGGTTTTGTAGTGGGGATCACTGCTGTTCACATGCACATAACTGCAGTCATTATCTCTGGAGCACTCTTTAAACAAAACTGTGTCCAGTCAGAATTGGGTTATGCTCTATTAAATTGTTTACTGTTGCGTATTGTGTGTATGTATACCCTTTTGCTATTGTTTGCGATTGTTTACCAACATAGTATAAAATTCTCCTCCATGGGTCAGTGGTAGCAACTTATTAAAATAATCTGTTTCCCAAAAAGTTAAAACTTACAGTCCGAAAGACAGTCATTATTAACTTTATTTATTGGCAGGACGGAGACAAGCTAGTTCGATTGTGGATCCATGAGGTTTATCGTGTATTCTATGACCGCCTTATCGACAACCAAGACAGAGAAACTTTTTTTGATATTGTCAAGGAGAGGACAGGTAGCGTCTTTAAGCAGAACATGGACAAGGTAAATAATTGACCCTGCTAACCTAAGAGACACTTTAGTCACTTTAGTAATGGGATATGAAAAGCTAGCTCGCATCTCTTATTTTTTTGCAGCTGCTGGGCCATCTCACTTCATCTGGAAAGGTGACGGATGAGAGCATCCGGAACCTGTTCTTTGGTGACTATGCTAAGCCTGATTCAGACGCTAAGGCCTACGATGAAATCACAGATCTTCTGCAGCTGATGAAAGTGATGGAGTATTACCTGGAGGAGTTCAACAACGTCAGCAAGGCGCCTATGTCACTTGTCATGTTCAAGTTTGCCATTGAGCACATCTCACGTATCTGCCGTGTGCTGAAGCAGGACAATGGTCACTTGCTGCTTGTGGGCATTGGTGGCTCAGGGCGACAAAGTGTAACCAAACTGGGTACCTTTATCAATGATTACGACCTCTTCCAGATCGAACTGACAAAGAACTACGGCATCTCCGACTGGAGGGAAGACCTGAAGAAAGTGATGCTGAAAGCCGGCATTGCGGGCAAGAGAACAGTCTTCCTTTTCAATGACAGTCAGATTAAGGATGAGGCTTTTGTGGAGGACATCAACATGCTGCTCAATACTGGCGATGTGCCCAACATCTTTCCCGCGGATGAGCGGGCGGACATCATAGAGAAGACACAGGGCATTGCTCGCATGGAGGGAAAAAAGATTGATGCTACACCTCTTTCTATGTACAACTTCTTCATTGACCGGGTCAAGGCTAACCTGCACATTGTCCTAGGTATCCTGCAGTTAGTTTTTTTCCTCGTAAAGTGTGGTAGTGATAAAACATTTTCTTAAAGGAACAAGAGATAATATGTTGTTTGAGCTGTAGTCAGTTTATCTTTCTGTATGTCTAAGCAGCAATGAGCCCAGTTGGAGACGCATTCAGAAACCGCCTTCGCATGTTCCCATCTCTTATCAATTGCTGCACCATTGACTGGTTCCAGGCCTGGCCTACTGATGCACTTGAAATGGTGGCAAACAATTTCATAGAGGATGTGGAATTAGACCAAAACATAAGGACTGAGTTAGTGCATAACCCCTTTGCTTTGCAGATATTTATACTAATTGCTATACATAATGTCTGCGAGTTGCATGTATTTTATGTCGACTGCGCATTGTTTGCTACAGGGTGGTGGAGATGTGCAAAATCTTCCAGGAGAGTGCGAGGGAGCTGTCAGAAAAATATTATGCCAGACTAAGGAGACACAACTATGTGACACCAACCTCCTACTTGGAGCTTATCCTGACATTCAAGGTCCTGCTTAACTCAAAGAGACATGAGGTGGACACTGTGAGGAGCCGCTACTTGGTGGGATTGCAAAAATTGGACTTTGCAGCTTCTCAGGTATGGAGCGCACAGTGCTACATTTTATCAATGTTGCATAGGGTAGTAGATTGTTATTATAATTATGGTCATGGGTGAAACTGAATAGAAAACATAATGAATCTATAATAAAGCATTAGCTTTGAAAACTTGACCTTGAAAGATATCAAGTTTGTCAGAGCTAGTTAATCAATGTTTTTCAGGTTTCAGTGATGCAGCAGGAACTAACTGCACTGCAACCAGAGCTGATAAAGACGTCAGCTGAGACGGAGAAGATGATGGTGAAGATTGAGAAGGAGACGGTGGAGGTGGATGCTAAGAAAGAACTGGTTTCAGCTGATGAGAAAGTAGCTAATGAGGCAGCAGCAGCGGCCAAAGCCATCAAGGTACCACTCCAAGAGTTTATTGTTGTTATTGTTTATTGACTTCTGATGACCTCACAGTCATTTATCAAACGTTTCTTGAGAATTCAGGTTTGGAATTTAAATGGTAAATATTGTGAAATAGAATGTTAGAAAATAAAACGATTAGTCCTAAGTTTCATATATATATAATATGTGTTTTAAGCTGAATTTCCCATCAAACCTTGTATGCGAGTTCAGTTGTCAACTCACATGGCTGCTCTCTTTGTTTTGTATGTAACATCACAATGATTGTTTGAAGGATGAATGTGAAGGGGATTTAGCGGAGGCAATGCCTGCTCTTGAGGCTGCACTGTCAGCCCTGGACACTTTGAAACCGGCTGACATAACCGTGGTGAAGTCTATGCAGAACCCGCCAGGACTGGTTAAGCTGGTCATGGAGTCAATTTGTGTCATGAAGGGTATAAAACCAGAGAGGAAGCCAGACACAGGTGGTTCAGGTAAAACTTATTTATTTTATAACTTACAAATGTTCAAATTTCATGTAAAATTTTAATGGATAATGGATCAAAACAAAATGATAATTTTCTGTAATGCAGGAAAAATGATTGAGGACTACTGGGGTTCCTCAAAGAAGCTTCTGGGTGACATGAAGTTCCTGGAGAACCTGAAAGCATTTGATAAAGACAACATCCCAGCAGCCAACATCAAGAAGATCAGGGAGAAGTTCATTGATCACCCAGAATTCCAACCTTCCATTATCAAAAATGTGTCATCAGCCTGTGAGGGTCTCTGCAAATGGGTTCGGGCTATGGAAGTGTATGAACGGGTGGCTAAAGTTGTAGCCCCCAAGAAGGAGCGCCTGAAGAAGGCAGAAGGAGAGTTGCAGATTCAGATGGAAATGCTGGTTGTGAAGCGAGCAGAGTTGAAGGAGGTGGAGGACAGGCTACAGGCCTTGAACGACACTTTCACGGCTATGAATAATAAGAAAAAAGGTTTAGAGAAGAACATTGAGCTGTGCTCCGAAAAGTTGATCCGAGCAGAGAAGCTAATTGGTGGTCTGGGAGGGGAAAAAGACAGGTGGACTGAAGCTGCCAGACTGCTTGGAATTCGATACACTAATCTCACCGGTGATGTGCTGCTTTCCTCTGGTGTGGTAGCCTATCTGGGTGCTTTTACTGTTGATTACCGCATAGAGTGCCAGCAGAAGTGGCATTCACTCTGCAAGCAGAAGCAGGTCCCATGCTCTGATGAATTCACACTCAGCAACACTCTAGGGAACCCAGTGATGATTAGAGCATGGCAGATTGCCGGTCTCCCTGTAGATTCTTTCTCCACTGATAATGGAATCATTGTTTCCAACTCCCGACGCTGGCCGTTGATGATAGACCCTCAAGGCCAAGCAAACAAATGGATTAAGAACATGGAGAAGAATAACAAGCTAGCTGTCATAAAGCTCTCTGATGGTAATTACGTGAGAACCCTGGAAAACGCTATCCAGTTTGGAACACCGATCCTGCTGGAAAATGTGGGAGAAGAGTTAGATGCTGTGTTAGAACCTGTGTTATTAAAGCAAACCTTTAAACAGCAGGGAGTGGAGTACATGAGGCTGGGTGAGAATATTGTGGAATTCTCCAAAGACTTTCTTTTCTACATGACCACTCGCCTCAGAAACCCACACTACCTTCCTGAGATTGCTGTAAAAGTCTGCCTGCTAAACTTCATGATCACCCCTCTGGGCTTGGAGGACCAGCTCCTGGGGATAGTAGCTGCCAAAGAGAAACCTGAGCTTGAGGAAAGGAAGAACCAACTCATCATTGAAAGTGCTGCCAATCATAAGCAGCTAAAAGAAACAGAGGACAAAATCCTGGAAGTTCTTTCTTCTTCTGAGGGAAATATCCTGGAGGACGAGACTGCTATTAAGGTCCTTTCCTCTTCTAAGGTACTGTCAGAGGATATTTCAGAAAAGCAGAAGGTTGCCAACGTTACAGAGAAAGAGATAGATGACACCCGAATGGGATACCGGCATGTTGCAGAGCATTCCTCCATTATGTTTTTCTGCATATCAGAGCTGGCCAATATTGAGCCTATGTATCAGTACTCATTGGCTTGGTTTATCAACCTCTATATGCAGTCAATTGCACAGAGCTCAAAGAGTGAAGATCTTCGCACCAGAATTGAAAGCATCATTGAACATTTCACAATCAGTATCTACAACAATGTTTGCCGTTCCCTCTTTGAGAAGGACAAGTTGCTTTTCTCTTTGTTGCTTACAGTAGGCATCATGCAGGGTAAAAACCAAGTGGATGACTCAGTGTGGCGGTTCCTCTTGACAGGAGGAATAGCTCTAGACAATCCACACCCAAATCCAGCCCCAGAATGGCTGTCTGACAAATCCTGGTCAGAGATTGTACGGGCCTCAATGCTAAAAAACTTAAGTGGACTTTTCGAACATGTCAGGGATAATATACCCAAGTGGAAGAAGATTTATGATTCAGGCAAGCCTCACAAGGAGGACCTGCCAGACAATTGGAGGGTCCTAGTCGGGATGGACCGACTGGTGGTGCTGCGTTGCTTCAGACCTGATAAACTGGTGCCAGCTGTGCAGGAGTTCATAACAGACAATATGGGCAGGACCTACATCGAGCCTCCCACCTTTGACCTGGCAAGCAGTTATAGCGACTCCCACTGCTGTTCGCCTTTGATCTTTGTGCTTTCATCTGGATCTGATCCTACAGCAGGTAATCCACATGCCCACTTGTATGTACTCATTTATATTATATACATTGCTGTGTGTAGCGCCTCTCTAGCGTGTTTAACTATTGTGAGAGGTGGCTATCCTGAGTTCTTTAAAATCTCTATCCAAATAATTAAATAAGTGGGATTTCTGTAATAAACTTATCAGTATTTAACTGGTGGGTACGTAACTACGTAACTTATTATAAAATCACAATTTAAGCATTAATATTCACCCTTTAACATGAAATGAAATATCTTGGAATTACTTTATCTTTAAAACCCTTCCACTTTTACACCAAAACTTTTTTAATTAACTTAAAATATCAAAATAGTCACTAATCACAACGGCGGTATAGAAAACTATATAACAGATTTATTTATAATTTTAAAAAAATTGATTAGTAATTAAATGTATCTTGGAAAAATAATCCTTCTCAAATCACAAATGCATTTAAGTTCACATTTAAACATAAGGGCCCAAGAAAATAAAATAGCCGGCAATAACCAAGCTTAAACTAAAATACCCTCCAAATGTTTAAATGTTGCAGGCCTGTATGTAACTTGGGTGCGTTGTAGCCTTTAGCAAAATGGCAGCTCCACCACGCAGGCCAAAGCAAAAGAATACCTGTACACTCAATGGGAATGTAGCCTCACGCGTGCAGGATGAAAAGCAACAGCAGCAGGAGATATGATGAGAAGATCCACAATGTAGAGAAGATGTTGAAGAGAAGATTCACGGAGTTGACGAGAAGACTCATACATACTCATCTCGTTCATTTCTCCTACTCTCTCTCTTTTAAAGTTCTTTTCAACTTTCCCTTACACCCGTTTACCTCTTTTCCCGCCCTGTTGAACTCACAGGTGATTGGCTCATTCACAAACCTTTCAGAGATAAAATAAATTCACAAAACCTTTGTGTAACACTTTCTTCCTATTCTTACAGGTATTTCAAAAACATTTTTACATATATTATTGCACAACAAATATTTAACATTTTAAATGCTGGATTCAGTATAACATGAACATTACCAAATATGCATTTCAACCGGGTTACATGTGATACAATGTATTTTTGTTCATTCTGTTTTTCAGTTTTGCTGAAGTTTGCAGATGACCTGGAGATGGGAGATAACAAGACCCAAACTATTTCCCTGGGCCAGGGCCAAGGTCCTATTGCAGCTAAAATGATTGACCGTGCTATTAAGGAGGGCACTTGGGTAGTTCTGCAAAACTGTCACCTTGCCACTAGTTGGATGCCTGCACTAGAGAAAATCTGCGAAGATATGATAACCCCTGAAAACACCAACCCAACTTTCAGGTCAGAATAGGAGAGTGACTGGAGAGTCACCCTGTTAATTTATTCCTTTCCAGCAAATATGGAGATTTTGTTTGATAATTCTTACTTCTGATTGCTTGCTTCTATAGGTTGTGGTTGACCAGTTACCCCTCAGATAAATTCCCCATCAGCATCCTGCAGAATGGAGTGAAGATGACTAATGAACCTCCCAAAGGTCTACGCGCCAACCTTCTGCGCTCTTACATCAGTGACCCCATCTCGGACCCTACTTTCTTCTACAGTTCTCAGAAGCAGGGTGTATGGCAGAAGTTGGTGTTTGGTTTGTGCTTCTTCCATGCTCTAGTCCAGGAGAGGAGGAACTTTGGACCACTGGGTGAGAAACACAATACTCCACTCTCCTCAGTCTAGCCTATCTTCCTTTTTATCATATTTATCTTACCTGTATCTAAAAGGAAAAAGCTAGAGATTGTAAATTGTTCTTCCATTAATTGTGATGCACTGCATGTCTGGTGTAGCAAAACAATTTTCTTGGAGTATAATTCTGTGAATTATATCTTTATACTGCCCCAAATTACCTCAGGTTGGAATATCCCTTATGAATTCAATGAGTCTGACCTTCGCATCAGCATGAGACAAATCCAGATGTTCCTTGATGAATATGATGAGATTCCTCTGGAGGCCCTGGCTTACCTGACTGGTGTGTTCTTGAAAAACATTTGTGGAAGTCTGTCCCAAAACATTCTTCAAGCAACTTGTATCGGTAATGCCTTTTTTTCCCCCTGACCCTCTCAGGTGAGTGTAATTACGGAGGAAGAGTGACAGATGATAAAGATAGACGGTTGCTGCTGTCTCTGTTATCCATCTTCTACAATAAGGATGTGGTAGAGCAGGAGGGGCACTGCCTGTCGGAGGGAGACCTTTACTACATCCCCCCTCATGGGCCTTATCAGGTGAGGGTTTGAAATACCTAAAACTTCAACATAAAATTTCTAGAAGATTAATAAAAATAAGGGCCGGACATGAGACGTGGAATTAGAACTGTGATACTATGTGCTGTTATGTTAAATATTACATATACATATTGTACCAATGTATCAAAGATGAGGAGACCTAGCCTTTTCATCTCTTATTTTTGATTTCAGATCTATATTGATTATATCCGCAACCTGCCGATCAATGCTGATCCTGGAGTGTTTGGGCTGCACAGCAATGCTGACATCACAAAAAATAACCAGGAGACCAATCAACTGCTGGATGGAGTGCTTCTGACCCTACCCAGGAATTCAGGTGGTGGGGTCAAGTCTCCTCAAGTGAGAATGAGTTTACATTTAGCTATGATGTGTTGTAAACTTTCAGCAGCCAGTTTTCATGAGTCAATTGAAACCTCCCATAATGAGGTTAATTTCAACAAAGAAGCTCTCTTGTTAACAGACAGTGTGGGAAAAGAACACACCTTTTACCCATCAAAATTTTGCATCTCTGTTTCAGTACAGCTGCCAATCCTTTTACTTTTTTTACACTTTCAGGAAATAGTTGACGAACTAGCAGCTGACATTCTCTCCAAGCTCCCAGCTGACTTTAACATGGAGATGGTGATGAATAAATATCCTGTGGTCTACAAAGAGTCCATGAACACTGTGCTTAGGCAGGAACTCATTCGCTTCAACAGGTACACTTTGCAAAAGTGTGGTTGGGATTAGTTGAATTTCTAGATGCAAGCTACATCACAAATATATACATACAACCATTTCAGCAGATTACAATGGACCATGTTTGGAATGAGTGAATTATGAGGTATTCTTTGCTGTTTAGACTTTGCTGTTTCTGTTGCGTCCGTGTGGCCAAGTCTCAAGTAATGAGTTGTTGTTTTTTGTTCATCTCCTCAGACTGACCTGTGTGGTGCGCAGCAGTCTAGTAAACCTCCGGAAGGCCCTGAAAGGACAGGTGGTGATGTCATCTGAGCTGGAGAACGTCTTCAACAGTATGCTGCTAGGAAAAGTACCAGCTTTGTGGGCAGCCAAGTCCTACCCTTCACTGAAGCCTCTAGGCAGCTATGTATCTGATTTTCTTGCCAGACTACAGTTTCTACAGGTAAGGGTAACGTTTTTCCACCTTTAAAATGCTAACATTTGAAGATGATTTTTCAGGTAATGATAAAGTTTGGAGTATTGGACAAGGAAACTATCATTGTTATGTACGGAAAGGTATACCAAGAAATTAAGACTCATGGATGTATGTGAACATATCATTCAACATTGCTACTGTACTTTTTTCTGATCCTAATATAAAAACAAACAAAGCATCATGCATAAGTACTGTCAACTCTTGCTATTCGTGAGGCCTAATTTTAATGAATGATTGTGCATAAAACTATGCAATTGCACACGCATACGTACCACTTAAAATGCGCCGTTCTTGTTCCTCTACTGTAAATGCTATTTGTAAAAAATAATTGGGTAAACCCAAGAAAACAATAATAGTAAAAGTTTTGATGAAAGGCATTGATACTCCAGCTAAGGATAGACTGCGGCTAAGTCATTTCTGCTTCATCCAAGGCTCTATGCATGCCCTACAGGCAAGCCTGTGTCTAAGCTATGTAATCACAACAACCTCTGCTTCGCCCTGCCAATATTACCTGTTGTCTTTAACTGTAGGTTGTTCTGAAAAAATAAAATTCTCTCTAACAAGATGTTCTGTCTCTTTCAAAGGACTGGATAGACAATGGGCCGCCCACTGTCTTCTGGTTGTCGGGCTTCTATTTCACGCAGTCCTTCCTCACAGGGGTGTCTCAGAACTTCGCTCGGAAATACACTGTACCAATCGACTACATAGGCTTTGAATTCGAGGTAAGGATCGTCTCACTCAAGCCTACTTTCCTTTCTCCTCATCAGTATTGAATTGAGGATGGCATTACTTTTTACCAGTTCAAATCCCAGTGCTAGCGTTTCAACCCTAAGCTTACTTATCCAGCTGTATACATGGGAATATTGAATATGATGTAAATCACTCTAGATAGGTGTCTGCTAAGCAATTAAATAAAACTAAATACAATAACATAGATATATATGATTGAATGGAACACTACCTAGAATTTCATTTGTACTGATTTACACAACAAAGTAATGAATGAATAATGAAAATGTTAAAAGATCTTCCTTGTGTCTGCTCAGGTAACAAAGCAGGACACACATATGGAAAAGGAGCCCGACAATGGGGCCTATGTGAAAGGACTTTTCCTAGAGGGTGCACGCTGGGACCGGGAGAGGATGGTGCTTGGGGAGTCGCTCCCCAAGATCCTATTTGACCCCTTACCCATCATCTGGCTCAAACCCGGGGAGATGTCTAAATTCCTCCACGAGAACATCTATGTCTGCCCGGTCTACAAGACCAGCGCCCGCCGTGGCACCCTCTCCACAACCGGTCACTCCACCAATTACGTGCTGCCCATTGAGCTACCATCCAACAAGCCTCAGAAGCACTGGATCAACCGGGGTGTGGCCTGTCTGTGCCAGCTGGATGATTAAATTCCCCTCTTTACTGACAAATGAGCATATTAAAGTCAGATGACAATGGTCAACATCTAAATTTGCTATCAGAGAGAGCAGAGTAGGATTAATATATTAACTTGAATGCGTTTATACAAAGCTTTATTTTATACCACCATAAATATACACAGTAGGACCAATATATAAGGGAACTGAACAATATCAAGTAGGCAGATTATATAAAATTTTAGAATTAAAAAAATATATGTCAGACAAGATTGGTTTTATAGACATGATATATAATTAGTTGTGCTGTGATTAAAACCATCAAAAGTAAAGAATCTCACAAAATATGAATGAATCATATATAGATTTCAGACCAACTTACTATGATAACTGAAAGGACACATATCCACTTTGAAGTACAACAGAACCTTTTGTTCTCTCATGCAATAAATAGATTAATTCCCATTTATGAAACGTATCAATGAAGCGGAAAACTAATTTTAAATATACTGCATTTATATGAAATAAGTACAGGACCCACAACCACTCAAACAGTAGTTTGTTAGAAATTACCCGTTTATGAAAACGCATTTGTTTGGACATGCGCTACAATGCACTTTATTTTAAGTCTCAAAGGCTATTTTGTCAGCTTTGTATATCATTTAAAAAATTTGAGTTCTACACTGTAATTTTAGTTTGACTGTGGAAAGTCACACACGGGATGAACCACATTACAGTTTACATAACTAAGGAATCCTGTCAACCACTAGTGTAAATTATACTAATATATATATCATAGAGTAAATAGATAAAATGGATATTTTGACATTTTCAAAGAGACTGCTCAGCCTCCAGTCAGTAGGTTCAGACCGCTCACATAAAACATGCCCTAGCCACCATCTCAGTTGTCATCATGGGACTTTAAGTAAATAGGCTTGGCCTGCCTCCTCAGTCTTTCCTGGGTGCGAAGCTTTCTGGCTTTCTGAGTGGCAAGTCCCATTGGATGAATGTGCATCTGCGAGAGAGCATATTACAATTGTGACATATTAGAAAGGTATGAACTTTGGAACACATTACAGGTGGATGAAAAACACTGCACTGTTTTTTTATACTTACTGGCCTTGGATATGGATTCCTGTAATGGAGCCCTGTAAAAACAATTTTCAATTCATACCTCAGTGTTTATATACGTCTTAACCTCAGATGTCTAGTTTAAAGAGTTTTGGGCATCAATACCCAAGCACAATAATATTCACAATGTAAATTACACTTGGGAGCTAGAACAAGAAAAACATAAAGATAACTTATTTGGCATTCATGGATCTACTCACCAATTTCAATTCTAGCTTGGCATTCTTCTATGCATTTCCTGATTGACTCATAGTCCGTCACCTAAAAAAATGCATAAGAATCTAAATGATCAGATGTATCCACACATTGTTTCATAGTGTCTTATCTTGCACATTCCTTACCTGCTGATTTTTTCGAAATAAGGTCCTGGCATCCTGAATAATGAAGCGTTTTTCACTCTCTGTGTCCTGAGGCTGCGCACTCTGGGCCTGCCAGCTTCGAGCGATCCTCAGTACCCGCCGGTAGAGTGACAGAACCTCCTGCCTTGTAGCAGCCGTCATAAGGTCTAATAGTCAATGCATTCAATTCGTTGCAAATTCTGTTTCTCTCTAAATACAATTCAAAAGAATCACGGTAAAAAAATATGCTTCAGTAACTTATGATGCACCACTAGATGGCATTATTAGTTATTGAAACGTAGCAACTGTGCTATTCATGTAGCATGCGATTAAATGAAAACGCGACAAGAAATTCAAAAAGTATATAGTTAGTTACTGTAAATTCGGAGACAGTTTGACAGCTGTATGCAATTATCCTGGGAAGTCTATTAGAAAACTTATTTAAGCGTAGTTCGGAGGACACATCAACTGTGGCGAATACAACACTGTATAAAGGCCGAGAAAGAGAGGAATCAAATCAGAATACGCATTTGACACCAACAGTGCTCTTAAGTTATTAACGAAGGATTGTACAAACAATGATGAAACTTGTGTTATAAGTTATATACAGTGCATTACTTGTATCAGAATATAATGTCAATACAAGATCCGCCAACAGTTGCTTGAATTATACAGCAACAACAAATTTGTTTTGCCATCATGCAAACTGTTTAAAATTAAAGGTATTTAGTCATTAGTCTAGTCATACAATACCGTGAGCAGTTAATACACTTGCCTTACCAAACCAGAAATAGACATCGTCAGTACTTATCGTCTATGTTGCATAATTACGAAACCCCTTCCTAGTCTGAAATACACTTTGCTAACTCAAACAACCTATATCTAATTACCCATACTGCCAATAGTTACCAAATAAAATAGTATAAAATAAAAATATAATATGCATTTAAAACAGACACCTAATCATTTTTTTATCAATATGCAATGCCTTTGCTTACCAATGCAGTAGTTTACTCAGCTGCTGTCGCCTGGTTTATGACGTAATTCATGTAACCGCACGCCTTCGGTGACGTGATGAGACTGATGCATTGCAGGAAGTGATGCAGGGAAAATTCTCATTAATGTCCACTCAATAGAGACTGAAAAAGAAAGAGGAAAACGTAAAGAAACTCTTAAATCACGATCAGGATTCTGCAACTTATCCCTTAATATTGCAAGCGACAAATAAACAAATAGAACAAAGCAATTCGTTTAAAAAAATTACTACAAAAAGAAAAAACAGATTGAAGATCTGTTTGTCAATTTGATGAGAAGGCTGTTTTGTGTCGTTGTTTAACCTGTGTGGAACTTAGCGGAGACAATGATGAATGCCAATTTCTCAGAGATATATCCATCCACTTAGAAGGTAAGAATTTTATTACATAAATAGTAATTTCGTCAGGTAAGTAGCTAGTAAGCTACTTTTTAGTTTCCGTTTCGTCAACTTCCAGAACTGTCAATGAAGATATTTTAGCTAGCTAGCTAGTTTAATCGAACGCGTTTTTATAATATGTTGTTACCGAAAGGGCAAGCTGTCGATTGTTTGTTACGATTTTCTTTTATAGAGCTCGTTACATAATTGGCCAACTGTCTAAGTAATTAAGGTTGTTACTGCCATTTGCGTTACTTTTGGAAAAATGCATTTAATATGAACGACATCAAGTCATGTCAAGTCAAATGCCTGGCGTTGTCGCTAACTAAAGTGGAGAATTATTGGCTGATTATCTTCCTGTAATCAAACTCGAACAAGAGACTAATATTTTAATTTAAAAATAAAAATATATATTTAAAACTGGTATACCAGTGACTGGAGTGGATTGTCTTGTATTGATTGGCCGAGCTGGTTAGTTAGCGTGCTATTATAATTATTCTAATACTGTGTTTTCTAAACTCTATGTCCGTAAACGTCTAAGATGGTATGTCATTACTTCACTGTGTTTTAACTAAGTTTAAATAAGTAAAGTAACCACATCGATGTAAAATAGTTAAAGTATTTATAAAAGGTCTGATGTGTCAAAGTGATATAAGAAAGTCAACCACATATATTACGGTAGGTGCTGACAATTGTAAAATTTGACTGGTTATATTGATTAGGGGCTCTTTTGTACCGGTTATCTTGCCCGTTTCAAAAGTGCTTTTAACATTTGGTAAGCGTGTCTGGACATGTTGTCCTAAGGGCAGATGGTAGGTCAATCAGAATGTCCTTTCAGAGATGTTATCATTTGCAAGGTGAGACTATTGCTTTTATTAAACAATATTCCTCTGATGTTATGCATATGATATTACTCTACAAAATAATCCTATTCTTTTGTGACATGTACAGTCTCTTATGTGTCTTCTGCCTTTGTACAGAAATATGCTTAGATGAGCTAAAGGCTGAATAGCAATATTCTAAGACAAAAAATAGACGACCAATTATTATTGGAATGCAATATCAATAACTCTCAAAGGGAATAGCAGTGTGTGTAAATATGCTTTTTAGAAATGTTTTTTACTTTATTTATGGCTTGTTTATACTTTTTTTTTTTTTTTTGCCTAATGGTGACATATAGTCATCGTAATGTTTGATGGATTTTGCTTGTTTCATGGTTAACTTAATGCCTCCTGACCTGAGTCCTTCAATGTCCAGCTAATTTTACACAAGCAAAGAAGGATTTTGGCAACAATGTGAAAACAAGGCTCTGCCTCCCTACCCCCACCATTGCCTTCCTAGACTTGAGCAAACCTTGCCCTGAATATTATCTCAAGTGTTGTACACGCATTTATGGTTAGTACCGGAGGTGCTGGGAATAAGAAGTTTAACATTGAAAGAGATCTGACGAAAGGTCGTGTGTGATTATTATTGAACGCTCTTGGGAATAATTTAGAAGTTTTCTTTAGTTAGCTTTTTATTTTCATGTAAAACCTTACCCTGAAGCTCTGTGAAGTTGAGAGCTGCAGCCTGAGCGTTTTTACAGAATGACTCCCAGCAAAAAAACTGCAGACTTTTGTTTCTGAGCTCTCCAGGGGAGAGGGCTGTAATTAACCGACCTTCTGAAGTGAAGTCTCAGGTTCTCAGCAGAGGATCATTCTGTTGAGAGCTGCATCAGAAGCACTGACCTTTAAGTGCTCATTCAGTCATCATCATCATTATTACTATTATTTTATTATTTTATTATAATAATAATTAAATTATCATTGCAAAATCATCAGTTTCCCATGTTGCTTATATAAATCATTATTTGATGTTACTTTGCTACTGATGTTACTTTTGTCTGTAGGGATGTTTCAACACAGGCATTAAGCTAAAAAAAAACTTAAAATGCTGAAAATTTTTCGAGATATATTTGCAGTTATATTTTCAGCTTAGAATGTATTCGGTCCGTTACCAAATCCGATGTCTTGTAAATGTTACACCGTTAAATTCTTACTCCGGGAATTGCATGTTAAGGTATTGGTTTTTTTTTTTTTAAGTACAAAAGAAAAAGTGAAATTTGGCTGCCATGCAGCTATTTTTTAAGTGATATTGCGTGACTTCAGATAAACCAAGTATGTTTCAAATGGTAGCTAGAAAGAGAAATCTTTTAGTCTTTAATAAGGTTGAACCATTGAGGATTTTCTTTAAATAACCTTAGCTGAAGGTATTGGCCTGCTAGCTGATTTTCAACATTGATATATGTCTCTTTAAGTAGTTTCTTGTGGCAATGAAAAACTAAGTGGGTGTCCATTATAACTTATTTGGAGAAGTGAAATACACAGTACAGCATAATTACAACGTCATAATACGATTTTGCTCTGCGGTGTGAAGTGAGGTATAATGTGCAGTGGGGAGTGAAGAACTGACTTTCAGATCATACGGCTTATCGGGTTCATTTGGAATATTTTATTATTATTATTACAATTCAGAATGATTTGATTTCGTTTTCATATTAAATGGGTTATACATAAAGACAAATGGGATGTGAGTAAAATTTTCTTAATGACATACGTTTAGCCATATTTCCACATGAAATACTTAGATTTGCCTCTTGGCTTTTGACAAGAGGGGTGAACTGTATGCATCTCAAAGCAGAAAATCATCCCCAGTTTGTTGTTGCAGATAGGCACCTTTTTTTTAACACAGTACTTTTCAGCATTATTTTTTTTAAATGAAGTCTGTGAGAAGCATGCACTCCATTTTACTAAGCACACTGCCCACTTAGTTTATATGTGTGCACAATTACCCAGCAATTTTGTTGTGATGCAGGTCAAATTATAATTATATATTGTTCATTGTTTTCTGCCGGAGCCTGTAATGTTGGCTGCTATGGGCAGTGCTTTATGGCTTGGCCGGAAAACTGCTCAGGCTCTCCGTGGGACTGGAGGAAAGATGGGAAAGATTTGGCTGCCTAGTATCTGCCAGGATTATCAGATTAAGGCCTGTGGGTTGTCAGGCAGGCTCTGCACAGTCTCGGCCTGAGATGCCAGCTGGTTGGCAACGTATAATGGAGCTGTCTATGGGTTAGACCATAGAAAACCTGGGCTCCGACTGTAGGCCTGAAATAAATCCTCATTCAGCAGTCATTGTATTATTGTTGTTATAATTCCGTGAAATGCATTGCTTTGAAGGTGATGGATAATCTGTTGTCCACCGTGTTCAGTCGTGAGTGAGATGTGTGTGGCTGTCCCAGATTTGCTCACGGGGGGTAAACCGTTTACTGTTTCCGTCTTCCTTAGCTAAAAGTTGATTCCCTGGTCAGTTTGATTAAGTCTGTCTGCTTAACAGAATCCGCTAGTCAGTTTGCGTCTTTCGCGCGTTTCCTGCTCTTTTTTTAAAATGTCGAAGATTTGTTTTGTAATAATCCGAGTGTTCGCTCTAAAGGAATGAGTTCCGTCGCAGGCGTTCTGTTCGAACACTTGTTCTGTAAATGACTGGCATTCGAGCGCGGCGCATGCGTGAATGTGCACGTAGGTTTTACCCAAGGCATCTATTGTCCCTGCATATAAGCCCAGCCGCTAAACTGTTTGCTTGTAATGGGAATTAAGCAGCCTGGGGTAAAGACTAGTAATCGGAGCTGCTTCTAAACGGCTGTTGTGGTGATGCGTGTTGCAAAGCGGGGGTGGCCTCGCTGCACCGAACACTGAAAATCCCATCACAAATACCGTTAGGACTAAGGCCTCCATAAGGGTCAGGTTTGCAGTTTCTCTTTGGCCTGGCTTGAATTTCCAAACTGACTGCAAAGAAAGAAAATTCCAAATTTGTATAGGTTACTGGCGTAGCAATAGTACTGCCTCGTACCCTGTCGTCGTGTACTGACTGCTGTCGTAAATGCCCGTTTTAATAGATGACGTATTCTGTGAATATTCAACTTTATAAGTGTACTCAATAGCTAGAGCGTTCTTTAGGTTTTTTTTAATCACGTACCCCTGACAATGGAATTCAGTAATGTTTCGGTTGCATTCCTTCCTCTATTAGCGGCAGAGAATCTACCGCGGTAAGGAATTAAAATTTATGTATTGGTCTTTTCCTGACAATGTCACATGTATGTCGTTTTCTTAAGATTGTGTTCAGAAACTACTTTGTTCAAAATGTATTTCAGCCATTGTGGTCTGCTCATTGATTGATTGAACCGCTACAAATCGTTCTGATGATTGTAATGAAAGCTTGTCTTGCAGGGCTGTAGATGACAAGCTTACCCCAGTGAAGTCAACAATGATTCCTCCTTCCCTCACGACCAATGAGTTTTAAGACTTTTCTGTAAGTATCGCTTCTGTTTAAGGTTGTTCATTATTTCTTCATGAATCTCGTTGTTGTCAGGATGAAACTTTTAATCTCCATTTTT
Organism: Hiodon tergisus; assembly: GCA_025775045.1. Classification (NCBI taxonomy): domain Eukaryota; kingdom Metazoa; phylum Chordata; class Actinopteri; order Hiodontiformes; family Hiodontidae; genus Hiodon; species Hiodon tergisus. Next base: position 5,518,586 of record JAOVYW010000074.1, on the reverse strand, counting down.
GTAGTTTTTTTTATTTTTTTCCCCAGCCTCCGTGTTCTGTATTGTTGTATTTGTATATTGTGTAAACGTTATGTGGCTTAAATGCTTGTGTCCATTGGTTGTCGACTTTTTTGGCGATGCCAGGGTGCCTGCGATATGGTTCGGACCGTCAGAGTTAGTTGTAGATTATGATTAACTCGGTGATATCATACGGGTAAGATTACTAACTCAACACCAATACAATTTATGTTCGCGGAGGTCGGAAAAACTTAATTGATAGTGCTGTTATTCAACAATTGTCTGTGTTCATCAGATTTTGGAATTTTCATATGCATACAAGGCACTTGCGTAATTATTTGTTGATAGCTATAACTTTCTCACCAATGTGCTCTCATTCCCGTACTTCCGCAAACAAGTCTTTCTAGGTTTGAGTGTGTTCAATTGATGAATAATTTTTTCTGTGTTGTTGATGCATGGGGCGAGGAGGATCTTTGGTGTTAGTAAAACATTGGTGGAAAACCAGTTAATAATTTCCACAAGCAAGAGAGACAATGCTGTACCTGGTGGTCGAGATGGAATGTCCCTGTTTTAGGATCGGGGGCTACAATTAATGTTTAAAAAGTCTAATTCACTAGGCGTGACGTTGAAGGGACCTATCAACTGACTCATCTCTAAACCAATGACATGACAGTGACCCAATGTTTCTATAGGAACAAGAGCAAGGGGGAGGGGCATGAGATCTCGTTGTTTCCAATTCATTCAGATCAACATGTGACAGCTTTTTTGGCCATGCGGACAGAGCTTTAACAGCGTGTGCTTCCGGTGATTTCCTTGGGCAGCACACTGGGGACCGGGCTCACCAGCGTCCCGCTCAGCTGTGGCTCTGCACATGTCCCGGGGAGAGAGAGAGAGAGTGAAGTGACTGTTAAAACGGGAGCATTGTTAAAACCCGTCCTTCCGGAATCCAGTATCATCAGAGTGAACAGTAATAATAATAATCGAGTGGGATATTGAGACGGTACGCGTTGTGTACGTGTGCAATAGAGAAGGCGATGATGAGAGGGTGTCCCTTTGAATGAAAACTGGAGCACTCTCTCAGTGATCATCCTGACGGGTTTCCTCTTTCGCCATTGCGGCAACGGTTCAGAATTGCCCTTTAAATTTCCTTATCATCGCCGCCTTAATGCTCTATAACACACGGATAATGCCGTCGTGCTCAAAAGAAGAAAGTAATCCAAGACCTGCGTC
>JAOVYW010000074.1:5497099-5517259 GCA_025775045.1 Hiodon tergisus | reverse complement strand
GTAGATCTTTTTTTTGTTGCTTTTTTACCAGTGGTTTAATGTTGTTTTTATTTGATAGAAACGATGTCATTCAATTTGAAGTGGCCATCTTCGATCCCATCTATCCACCCAACACGCACACAACCTCACTGCTGTGTGTCTGCCTTTTCACAAAGTAAATGTTTGTCGTAACCTTTACACAAGGCAGATTTTCCCATGTCTCTTATTCAATAAAGAGAGCGATCATTAAATATCAGCCACGAGGTCCTTAGCAGAACCATTGCAGAAGATCCTTGAGGATGCATAACCAGTTGTTAATGTTCTGAGGTTTATTTATAATCTGAATATCAGTTAGGTCGGCATTCTAAATATAACATTGTACAAACGATATTATTGATTCGGCTTGGGTCTAACTCGGGTTGACCCGCAGTCCTGTTATTCCACACGTACAAAGGGCGGGGAAAGCATGTGTAATGCATGTGATAGTGCATGTCCTTTGTGTGGATCGGGTGTTGTGTTTCGGAATTAGTTTTGTATACGCCTCCAGTGTAGTTTAAGGCCGTATAAACATTGTCGGCTTTGCCCACTTAATTAGCTGATTTCAAGAACCTACCATGTTTGTAGTTTGGAACTAAGAAATGTATAATGAAACATCTCACATTTTTAGTGGTTAAGGTCCAGATTAGTCATACATACAGATAGTGTGTTATATTACCATTTACAGTAGTATACTGTTACTTCAGACTTTTCTGTTCATTCTTGGGATTTATTGTGTGACCTGAATATAGCATGAAGTAGGGAAACTGAATTTTACACTGCATTGATGAGCACTTTCACTAGGAAATGTGTGATGCTATAGTTTAGGACGCACAGCAGAAGCGGTGTTCGAGGAAACGCTGTTAAATCACATACAGTCATCAGAATGAACTGGGTGGGCGGCTGGCCTCATTTCCCTTTGCCCCCAAGCTACAGGGAAATGAGGTTGTGTGGGGTAAAAAACTGCCCGATTTCATGGAAGTTCTCTTCTATTTTAGACTAGTCGCATGTGCTCCAGGGTAGCCATGGGTTGGGGGGGTTCCTGTGTTTCCATTTCTTCTATCAAAGGTCTTTCCACTTCCACTGTGGATCACTTGGAAAGCCCCTTGGCCTTTTTCTCTCTGCCTCTGACAACACCTCTTTGGCTGCAGGAAAGAGTTTGTGGAGGGCTGCAAGGCCATCAAGGCAGACAGTCTGGTGGGGATCTGTGCACGCTTTCCCTGCATGCTGCTGGAGGCCCGGGTGGAGGACAAGTTCAAGGACCTGTACCGCTTCACCTTCCAGTTCGGGCTGGATTCAGAGGAGGGCCAGCGCTCGCTGCACCGGGACATCGCCATCGCCCTGTGGCGGCTGGTCTTCACCCAGGACACTCCGGATATCCTGGAGTCCTGGCTGGACTTCCTGACGGAGAACCCCTCGGGGGTGAAGGGCATCTCGCGGGACACGTGGAACATGTTCCTCAACTTCACTCAGGTGATCGGGCCCGACCTCAGCAACTACAGCGAGGACGAGGCCTGGCCCAGCCTCTTCGACACTTTCGTGGAGTGGGAGGTGGAGCGCCGGAGAAGGCAGCAGAGCGAGGAGAGGGGCAGCACTCAGGCCCTCAGCACAGAGACGCTGCCGGAGTGTTAGTGGCACACAGTCAATAACTTCTCTGTTATGTGGCCCTTAGATGAAGATGGGTATTATTATTATTATTATTGTTATTGTTCAGATAAATTTCCTTTTGCCTTGTGTTTCTGAAAGGGCTCCAAAATACTGTGTCATGTTTTTAGGCACTTATTTAAATTATTCTTGAGTTTTTATATATGCATTAAATATTTTTGTTGATTGACTTGTCCCTTTTAAAGACGTCCCGTGCCTCGTTAGAGGTGTAGGGCCCAGGTCTGAGCTCCCCTTGCTCGCTGTTCACTCCAGTTCCCAGCCCCCTCTGCCTTTTGCAGAAAGAGTATTCTTTGCAGTAGTGCCAGATCTTATGTGGGTTTCTTTTTTTAAACGGGGGGGGGGGGGGGAGCTTTTAATCCGATAAGTGCAGTTTACATTTATAGCATTTTACATTTGTTTTTCTTTTTAATATAAAATGCAGTGGTTTTGTAATGAATAAAATCGAATTGTTAATCATTTAAATCCATCTGTGAATAATTAACATGTAACTGTAAAGGGCAACTTGAACCGCAGTTCATTTTATGCCGTTGTTACCCATTTGTTTCCCCCATCCTTTTCCACACTGCTGTAAGGTTGGTTCTCTGTGAGTGGTGCACAACAAAAGAATGAAAAAGAGCATGTGATTTGGCCCAACTTGGTATCCGGGAACCTACTGGTCACCATCAAGGATTTCTGCTCTAAAATAAAGACAACTTTAAGAACTGAGTTAGATAGTAAATGTAGTCGGTGAGACGTAGATCTTCTGTCTCCACCCCTCATTGGATGCCTGATCTAGTCATGGAGTCTGTGCTATTGTAACTTAGCCGGAATAGTGCTTCCCTGTCTCCGCTCTTTGCAACCTTTTAAGGTCCTGAAGGATGGTGAAGTCTTTAACAAACTAACATTTCTCATTTCTCTGCTTCAGTGAAAATGTACTTGCATTACATTTTTGGGCATAGGTCAGCTCAAAAGTAGTCAATTTTAACCAGAAGATACACAAAAATCAATAATTGATACATTCAGACACTAGCGCGAATCTACAGGGAGCAACACTAGATACCCTTGTTTCATGTTTTACAAAGTACAGACTGAGCTGCACTCCACCCTCCAGTTGCAGTCGATTTCTCTTTAGTCGATTGCCCCTGGAATAGGAAACGTGAGGCGGTTTTTCAGAATCCTGTACAAATTTCTCAACCCAGGCAACAAAAAGTGCACCTTCACATTTGTGTTATGCTGTTTATCTTCCCTGTTTCTATATACTCTGGAGCTAGGTAGAACCATGGACGCTTGAGATGAGGAGACGTTCAATATCATACAGACGAGTAATCAAAGTAATATATGAGATTACCATTCAGTTCATTAGAAAGCCTAACCTCATTACATTTTGTGATCTAATTTAGGAAAGAGGAAAATGAGCTAAATTTATTTGTAAAATTTTCTTGTATAAATATGAGAGAGAATCTGGAGACATGATCAGTCATGTGGAACCCCTGATAAAAAGATTTGAGTTTGAGTCAGATTTTAAGTAATTCTGAAGACTGTGTCTGCTGAGTTTTCCATGAGAACTCTACTCTTAATTTACTGTGAGCCCAGCGGTCTTGGGCATCTCTCAGTCCTGGTCCTGGGGTCCCACTGTGTATGCCGTTTTTGTTCTGTACTACCTTCCATATGAATCAGGGCTGACTGCAGATGGTAAGATTGGCTCATTAGTGAATCTCTGCGACTCTTGAGTATGCCGCGTTATGCCAATTTTATAACCGAGGTCTTGCCTCTTATCTACCAGGAAATACAGCTACTCCAGTACAGTAGCATGGGGTTATAGGGAGGACACACTGGCCAGAATCCTCCCTGTGTGAGACAGGCTGTCCTTGCAGGCTCTTGGGTCCATATCCTATCACCACTAACACACTCTGGGTCAGTTTAACCCCCCCACACTCCCACTCCCCTTTCACAGGGTGCCAAGTGATGGACTATGGATGGTGGGAATCAAAGGATTAAAATAGGCTCAGACATCGAAAGCATGAAGTAATAATAGAATGGATGGTGTCTCTTAAGGACCTGCACTGAAAACATTAGCTTTTTAATTCCTAGTCATGTGGCTTAGATGTAGGGATAAAAATGACTAAATGTGTTGCTGATGACACAATGGCTTGTAGGTGGTGAATGTAATCATCATGTTTCACGGGTGGTACAGAGTTTGTGTGTGTGCGTAATATGAAAACAGTGAAGACAAGGGTTCAGTTCCGATCAGTGTGGAAGCTATAAAAAAGGAAGTCTGGATGCTGGGCTAAGTAGAAACAAGAATAGCCAAGAAAAGAGTGCCTCCCGTCAGCAATGAGGAAGGATGACTTGGAAATAATTTCCCACGTAGCCCCAGACATTTCTTTGCTCAATTAAATCAAATGTAAAAAACCTTTAGTGTATTTAACTCTAAACTGAACATATGAAACAGCCAGGGATTGGAGGATTTCACACTCATACAGAAAGATGTATCGGGGACTTCACCGTCACCTTGGGCTGTAATAGTACTGTGTTAACAACTGCCTGTTGACTCCTGATGTTACTCTGTGTAAGACTGTGCTTGAACTATAAATGTAAACGTGAGCACTCCAGGTCAGGCCATGGTAATGTTGCACGTGTACACGGCGAGTTGCTCCAGATGTTTTTCTTCAAAGCTCTCTCATTGGAGGGTTCAGAGTCAATGTGAGTGCACTGTACAGACCCTGTCTCCAAGACAGAATGAGGAAGAGATGAGGAAATATGCTGCTGTCTGGGGCAAAGGCGAATCAGAGGGCACAGTACTTCTTCCTCTTAAGATCCTGTGTTTAAGGATTTGTTTCTAATCAGGTGTCATGCAGTTGGCCAATACTCCATACTAAAAACCAGGTTTAAAATATACCTGAACAGGTCAGAAGTATAAAAAGGTAATTTACAAAACACAAGTACTCTAAAACAGCAGTCAGCCACAAAGCCACGGGCTAGCACGCCTGAATTTAAATAGCATGCTTAGCAGTAGGCTTAGCTGAGCACATTCCAATCAAGGGCCTACTTTCAACAGGCATTACTAATCACTCTATTAAAATCAATTAAGAGCATAACAACTGAGTCATTTAGATCTGGTGAAAAGCTCCTCCTTCACATCAAGGTTGGATGAAGAGGAGGATATGATCCACCCACACAGGTAAGGGACCACAAATATTTTTGGGCATTTGTTCTGATTTGGTTAAAGGTCGTACCTGTATAACGGTAGTTCTCTGTGATTTAGAGCTGGGCAGCATTCTTCCTGTGGCCTGGTGTGGAACAGAGGGTGATTAGGCTGCAGGATTAGTCTGCTCGATCCTATTTGGATGTTTGTGTCATTGCCCAGAGATGACCCCACTGTGGCTGGGGGTTGGAAGACTGGCAATGTGTGCTCCCTCAGGGTAGACAAGAGGGTTGGTCTAGGTATGATTCCTTTGCCGACTGTTCATGAGGGGAGGGGTTGGCAGGTGTGGACTTATCCACAGGTACCAGTGGGTGTGTGGTTATCTTAATGTGAGTGCTGGGAAATTACTGTTAATCAGCTGTTCTGCCCTGCAGAAAGCCTGTTTTTGGCCTTGCTATCCACTGCCAAACAGAAACAGGACCATTGTATGTAGTTGGCCAGGTTTGTATGGATTGGTGGGATAAAGTCATTCATTCATTCATTTTTTTCAAAAAAGGTGACTGTCATCCTCCTGTAGACTAGAGAGTTCATAATACAGTGCCCTCCACAATGTTTGACACAAAGACATTTTCCATAATTTTATGGAACCCCCTCCTGCTCCAACCCCTATACCCACTGCAGCCCCTACTAACTCACCCTCCTTCTTCACCTTGTCACCCCTCTCAGACTCTGACCCCTCCTCCCTGCTCCAGGGTCACAAACCCACCACGTGTGCCCCGGATCCCCTCCCCACTCACCTCTTTCATGTTGCTGCTCCTGCTCTACTTCCCTTCATCTCCTCCCTTCTCAACACTTCTCTCCTTTCTGGTCTCTATCCTTCTGCCTTCAAAAAAGCCTCTATCACTGCTCTCCTCAAAAAACCTACCCTCGACCCCACCTCCCTTCAGAGCTAATGTCCTGTCTCCCTCCTACCCTTCCTCTCCAAAACCCTCGAGCGGACTGTATACCATCAACTGTCTGCTTTCCTGTCCAACCAATCTCTGCTCACCCTCTCCAATCTGGCTTCCGCTCTGCGCACTCCACTGAAACTTCCCTCCTGTTTGTTACCAACTCACTGAAGTCTGCTTTAGCTGCCTCTCTCTCCTCTGTCCTAACTCTCCTTGACCTCTCTGCTGCGTTTGATACTGTTGATAATTCTATTCTATTATCACCTCTCGCTGACCTGGGATCGCTGGCACTGCCCTGGGATCGCTGGCACTGCCCTGGCTTGGTTCTCCTCCTATCTTTCCAACTGCACTTACCAGGTAACCTGGTGTGGAGCAATTTCCACATCTCACCTTCTCTTAACGGGAGTCCCTCAAGGATCAGTCTTGGGTCCTCTCCTGTTCTCTCTCTACACTTGCTCCCTGGGCCCCCTCATCGCATCTCATACAATTTTTATGCTGATGATGCTCAGATTTTCCTCTCCTTCCCCACTTCTGACTCCACCATCTCCTCCTGTATCTCTACTTGTTTGTCTGCTATTTCCTCCGGGATGCACTTGGATCACCTCAAAATCAATCTCTCTAAATCTGACCTCCTTTCCTTTCCCTCTTCCTCTCCCTCCTCTGATCTCTCTATCTCTGTTCCTCTGGAATCTACCGCACTCTCCCCCTCTTCCTCTGCAAAGAACCTTGGAGTCATCCTGGTCCCTTGCCTCTCTTATTCCAAACACATCTACACTCTGGCACGTACTTGCCGATTCTTCCTTAGCAGCCGAAGAATCCGACCCTGCCTCACAAACTACGCGACCCAGCTCCTGGTCCAGGCCTTGGTACTCTTCCATCTAGACTACTGCAACTGCCCTTCTGACTGACTGCGTCCTCCATTCGTCCCCTCCAGCTCATCCAGAATTCCGCTGCCCATCTGGTGTTCTCTCTGCCTCGCTTCTCCCACGCAACTCCACTACTCCGCTCACTCCACGGGCTACCGATCACCGTGTGCATCCAGTTCAAGACTCTTGTACTAGCCTACAGATGCCTTGACCAGACTGCACCCAGTTACCTCCAGACCCTCATCTCTTCTTACACCCCCACTCGACCTCTCCGCTCCACCTGTACTAGAAGACTGGCTCTACCTCCCCTACTCTCCCCTGCCTCTAGAGCCTACTCTTTCTCCACTCTCGCTCTGCAGAGTTGGAATGACCTTCCTACAGATGTCAGGACTGCCCGGTCCCTGACCACATTCCGGCCCCTCCTCAAGACTCACCTCTTCAGTCAGCACCTGTAGAACTTCTCTCTGTTCCACCTGGAACACTATCACCATCCCTTAAAATCCGCTTTATTTGTTTTTATCTGCCTCCTATTTTACTCCATTTAATCTTGTACTTCAGAGTACTGTCATTTGCAGTGTTTAAATCTGTAACATTTTGTAATTAATCATATTCTGATGTAACTATCAGCGTTATCTGCTGTTTTATTGAATTGTATTTTATCACACTTGTACTTGCTTGAATCAAAGTAATTGTTTTTATCTTGCTCTTAATTATTTATACTGTGATTTTGAAATGTCTTTATTTTTTATTGTAAGTTGCCTTGGATAAGGTCATCTGCTAAGAAATAAATAATAATAATAATATTAATAATAATAGTAATAATAATAATGTTCCAAACAGTAGATTTAGTTAAGCCTACGGTATGGCCAATTTCTCTTACTGTTTTATCCTTGTTTCTCAGCCTTATAATTGCTTCCTTGACTTTCATTGGCACAATTCTGATTCTCATGAAAACAACCAGCAGCAACAACAACAACACCACCACCACCAGACTCCAGAGGTTATTTAAAGCCTAGAATGAAGATTAGATGGTGAAAGCTTTCTTATACCACTAACGAAGCAATTAAACACACTTGAATAATCTCAAACACCTGCGAATCCTTGTGTCCCAAACAGTATGGTGCCCAGAAATGGGGGGGGGACTATGTATAAAAGGTATTGTAATTTCCAATTGTTGAACACAATATGTATGAAAATACCCTGAGAATGTGCACTTTGTGAATTGTTTGATTACAAATCTAAAACTGGAGTACAGAGGAAAATAAAGGGAAAAAAATGTATTTGTACCAAACATTATGGAGGGCACTGTATGTCTTATCTACTTGCAAGAGAATAATGGCCATCAAATGCTATCGCAGCTGGGACTATTGAACATTTGAAATAACCAGAGTAAAATAACTTTTACATGACCAGATAAGTTAAATGGCATGCTATACTATTATTTACAATTGATACCTAAGCCGTTCTCTTATCACAGTTTTATTTTTCCACTGACTACTGAACGTTGACCCAAATCTTAGTATTATGGCTTTCAAAACATAAACTGGGCTGGTCAGAGCTACTATGTCAGCATGTAATCGGTGTTAGTTCCAAGTTCACCTTCTGGCAGAGGGTACTCATCAAGTTTTGATGCCTCAGAGAAACACATAGTAAACTAAGATTCCCTACTGTCACAGCTACTTCCTAAATGTTGCCTTGTTTGCCTTACTTTGCCAAGTAGACCGGCTACTGATGTAGATAGAAGCGTGTAGTACAAGGAATGGAGGTCCATGACTGTGACACTTAAACATATTAAAGACATTTGCCAAATGTGTGTTTTCCATCATTGCAGATTTCAGCACCAGACCTTCAGAGCAGTGCTGCTGTATAGCAGGGTTATGCTACCAGATTTGTTTGGCGCAGAAACAAAGCTGTAACACTTTCAAAAGACCAAAAGCACACCTTGGCTGGGTTTCATTCCTGAGGTTTTAATTCAGAAGGAGAATACAATTCTCAGTGGAGGGAAAGACTGTTCTGTTATAGGCAACTTGGGTTCCCCCACAAGCACTCAATGAGTACCACCAGGGATAGGGGAGTGCCAGAACGCAGGCAAGCCGTAAATGGAAAGACTGCTTCATTGGCCTTCTCAGATCTTCCCAGGGAAGGTCCCCTCTTCCCTCTGATCCTCCCACTTTGTAATCTAAGAGACAGATAAGGAAGGGCAGTTCAGCCTTTCAGGAGAATTTTTTCCCCCAGAAGAAATCCAAGGTTTCTATTTATATGAAGCCCTTTACTGCAGTATGCTTGTGTGGGTAGCAGAACCCACACTGCACAATATTACTTTCTGGTAACCCAGAACCTGGAGGCCCACCATATGCTGGGTTTTGTGCCAACCAACATCCTCTCATTCAGGATTTATTGAATTTATTGTTCATTGAATCTGGGGTCTGGATTTTACAGGTACATGCTGTAAAAATCTGTGAAAAAATAGCCATGTGTTTGCCAAGGTAAATAAATTCTTTTTTTTAATTTCTAAATTTGTAATATTAGCTATTAATAATACAAAATTAGTCTAGTCTTATCAGGCTTGGAAAATGTCTTATTAACTAATTAACTATGAATTTGAATATTAATTTTCTCAAGCTAAAATTAAATTGTTACATAGATTTTATTTTTATGTTTTTATAATTTGGAATAGCCAATTATGTTTTTTATGTCATTTTTCTCCACCCTAGTTTGGAATAGCAGGCTGTGCTAGGGCATCTAGGCTCATCACCACGACTCCCACCACCACACACAGGGAGGGTGATGACGTACAATTACTCTCCTCAGTCCTAGTTGCCTTGGAGCCGCTGGTCTCTTTTCCAGCCTGCAGGCTACACATTCCGTATGAGAGGTTCAACGCTGATTAGAGGGGAAGCATGTCCCTCTCGACGGTACTATAAGCCTGAAAATGCCAAGGAAGCTGGTAAGATTCGCTTGTCAGCACGAGCCGAGAAAAGCCCTGCCAATTTAACTTACCCCAGCCCAGGCAGCACTATGCCAATTGTGCCCTGTCACTGCTCTCCCTGTCACAGTCAGCAAATGACATGGTGAACCCCAGCTCAAAGGGAAGTCATAGGGCTCAGTCTGCAATCGGGTGAGCACCTTTACTGATTAAGCCACTAGGGGAGGTTCCAGAGATTTTAATATACACCGTATGTAGTAGTGAATATTACAGAATATGCCTACACAAATGTCTATGACTGTGTAAGTCTTACCCAGGACATGGGGCACAGGGATGTGTAGACTCTCTTGTACCAGTCACATGGAGTAATGTCAACACCTTTGGCAGTCAATGCCTTCTGGCATCGATGGTAATCTATAAATACATAAAAAACACAATGAGCATAGCCACGTAGCAGAACCCCACACCTACAATTAAGGCAACACTTCCAAGCACACAGAAATCTACCATAAATGATAACCATAACTCATATTGTAAATTATTTTTCAATTCAAATCACTCATTGAGAGTTGGTTTCAAAGCCGCCAGCCCAACATACTATCATGTACACATGTACACACTTACCAAGGTAGTTCTGCCAGCAGTTCTTTGTCTGATTTTGATTTGGGAATCTGGCATCGAAGGGTGCAGTGCGATACGTCTCCATCTTAGCCTTAATGTTGTCTGCCATGTTCTCCTGTGAGAAAAATGTCCTTCAGACAGGAAGTTGAAAACAAATGCACAGGCTGAAAGATAAAGTTATTTACATGTACCTTATTATTAGAGAGGCTGTTCAAGTTTCTGTTCTGTAACAGAGTCAGATATTTGAACAAAATAACATGTAGAGAGTGGGCAGGAAAAAAAACACGCATTTGTTGCAGTAATATAAAATTAGCAAGTTTGACAGAAGTTTTATATTATTATTATTATTTGGGTTATATTCAGAAACATGAATATTCAAACATAATAGCCATTTATGTTTCTTTCATAAGTATTTTTTTACTGAACATCGAATATACCCATAACGGACGTGAATTGTATGCCAATATTTTACATTTGTTGGTCTAAATTTGTATTATTAATAACAAGATTAATTAGTCAAGTCAGACTTGTAAAAAATGTTTAATTTAATAGCTAATTTACATGCATTTTGAATTTTTCTTTTTTTAAATAAGAGAATATGAATTCCTTGCAACACGCAAATAAAATGTAGAAAAAAGAAAAAAAGCAGAAAATGCCGAGACCAATTTTCAATTTATAACTCCCCGGTGAATAGAAAGCTCTAGAGATAAACTTGCTTTTAAAGCTTTTATTGTATGCTTGTAATCGGAAAAAAACATAAATGAAGCCGTTGGGTATTGAACACTTGTTTTATCGTGAGAAGTCCATAATTCAATTTACTTTCATTACTAATACGATATATATATATATATCATAAATTTACAAATACGTATTTTTATATGTATTAGTAAATACATATTTGTATGCCTCTCAAATAATTTTATTCTTAAAGCTTTTTGGTTTCATTTTCACTGTATGAAGTTTGAATTTCCGTTTCTTTTCCTAGATATCAACAAGCATTTCATACAGTTACACTATGTTTTTCTAATTTGATCACAGTATAGACACAAATTTCTGTATCAAATAAACTTAATTTACCTCAGTGGCAGGTGCTTGGTCAAAGTCACTTCTGAACTTGATGTTACTTCCTAACTGTCTGTCAAATAGGAGTGTGCTATGGGTTTTAACAAATAGCCACTGAAAAATGTGGTCGTGCAGAACAATAAGATCGGTATGGCGGACTTAGGTCACATTGAGGATTATATTTAACACACCTATTACGTTTTCCCTTCCTGCATGTTAATACATCTGCATATACAGTTAAATAGTAGAACAAACAATTTTAGCAATATTATGTAGTATATGTTAATTATACAAATGAATACATAGTGTGTGTGTGTGTGTGTATATATATATATATATATATATATAAAACAACAGTCATTTTTCGGTTCATGCCTTTAAAATTAAAATACACAATCCATGACATGAATGTTTTATTTTCGTTGAATTTCTATAAACCCTTCGTAAAGTTGGACTCAAAGTCACGAAATAGATATTAGTTTACCGGAATGGTTATTAAAGTACAGGTGCGGATCCAGATTATTTTCAAGTGGTGGGGAACGACAGTTAAATTGGGGGGGGGGGGGGGCACCCAAAAATTAGTATTCGAAGCGAACAAATATTGACAACACAAAAAGCCACAGAAAAATGGGGAGGGGGGGCACACGTGATGGCCGTGCAACCACGGAAGATCCGCGCCTGTTATGGTACGCGGTAACCTGTTCGTCACGTAGACGTAGAGAAACTGCACGTTTTGGCACAAATACGTTTTTAGTAATGTGGAATGCTGGAAATTATCATCACATTAAATATTTTTCTTAAATATGTGAAAAGTCTCGTTGGTTTTAGATCAGATAAAGACACATTTTATTGCTGACTTTAATTCAGTTATTTTAGTAACATAGAATCTGCTCATTTTAAAAAGTCCAAACGATACATCTGGCTATTAAACCAGCCATTATGTGTTTTGCTATCTTATAAGAACAGACTTCAGTCTAGTATATTTCTCTTTAAAAACACCTAAGGTTTTACCTCTATGTGTAGGCCTATATATAATTGTAATGGGGGAACTACACAATGGCTTCTTATGAGTTTACATGAACTTTTTTTCCTCCTTCAATGTGTGAGTGAGGTAGTAAGGGGACGATGAACGTACCCTCTACCCTGTGTAATATTAGGTTATCATGCGTTGTTAAATTAAGGTTCCATCATAGAGATTGATCTACTGTCAGTATTTGCACTTTACTTGAACTTTGCAAACTACTCGCCGCTAGATTGCGCTCAATCCTCATAACCTCTGTAAGTCTTTCTCTTAGAAAATTAACGACTTCTGGTTCACAGCGTCGCGGTTGCTCTTTTTGTTGTGAAATCCTCGGAAGCTACTATGGTTTTTAATTATTTAGCCTTTAGTCTTTAGTTTCTAAGTTATCTCAAAAGGTGTTTACTTGTGTAAATCAGATACTAGTTGGTAGTTACCCTCAACATCTGAAACTGTTGGCTCTCGAGGAATGGGGTTTCCGACAGGTTTTAACTAATGTACTATATCAGAGGTTCTCAAACTTTGACCCAATTGATTAAATTAAATCACGTTCAAATTGACTACAGACCCCCTCATAATATGGACACAACTTCAAATATACAATTACAGAATTTTCCTCGGACCCCAGTTTGAGAACCTCTGTGCTAAATCCCTGGACGAGAAGAGACGCTCGTGAACTGCAGTTTAGTTTAGTCATCTGCAACTGGCATTGGTAGTAAAACAACAACTACTAAACTTACCTCCGCAATTGGATGTTAAGGTGTAATAAACTCAGACATCTGCTGTCTCTAAGCGCCATCTGCTGGCTTAGTTAAATTGGAAAAAGTGTAGAGCAGAATAGCCAGTACAGTAGAAATAGCGGAAGTGTAATGTTTCGATTCGTTATAATTAATAATGTGGTTGTATGTACTGACATTTTAAAACTATATTTTGGTTATTGCTTTTAGGCAAACTTTCCTGAAAACCAGCATCGACTGTTAATATTACCTGCATATGCATGTGCAAAAAACTGTTTATGCACTAAAAAAAACTAAACCTTTCCCCCCTAAGTACACCTGGATTATGATTTCAATAAGCCCTTTTCAGATTGTTATGCTGACTGCTGACGTTCAAGACTTAAATTGTATATTTCAAGAATCTTTTCTTTTAGTAAACCAAAAATCAGGCCTGTAAGCATTAAACCGTGACTTCCATTTATTGCACATTCTCCAGCAAGCACTCTAAACTAAACAGTAAAATGAGAAAAGCTGGAAGAATCTCAAGTGTGTTATACAAGCTTTCTCGACAGGGTATTCTTTCATTTCAAGCCCTTCTATAATCAAAATTTAAATAAAAATACATTTAAAACCGGTTTCAAAATGTCTTTTACACAATTAATTATAAAATTGTTTCCCTGTATTTACATTTGCAAGCATTAAATAACTAATAAAAGTATTTGCACTCAGTCGTACAGCTCACCCAAATCCAGCTGGATTCCATTTCAATGCGAAAGAAAATCACCCAGTTCGATGACTAAGGTCCAAAAATTTAAGTCCCCATCACACGTAACTTTTTGATCTGATGTTGGCCTGCTAATTGTACAGACAATTTTGATATCTTGTCTGTTTTGCACAGTTCTAGACTAACCATCAGTCCAGAAGCAATCAGCCTCAATCCATCTCACAGATTTTCTTTTTTGTGCTCCACTTGCTGTGTTAAATACATTTCTATCCATCTGTTGATTCACTGACATACAATGAGGTGCATACAGGGTAGGTACTAGGGTAGATACAGGGTTTTGAACCAGTCTGCTAGTAGGTTCAGCGTTCCAGCCCTGTAAATAGTGTTTTAACATGTCTCATACAAAATGGAACAAATTCATAATGTGAAAATTTGTATCCTTTTCTTAATGAACCTACCTAAATAACCGGTGTTATCCTTACTAGAAACCACACAAAACCAGGAAATAAAATTACACATCAAAACTTCTGAAAAGGGCCACCTACTGGATTGCTATACTGACCTATAAGACAACTTTAGCATAATTAGGTGGGTCTAATACGACATAAGAAGCCTCTCGTCCATTAGACTGGGCCCAGAACGTCAAGATGTTGACAATTCATGTTTGCAAAAAAGTATTTTCTGATAAGGATATGAACAGAGATCCAGACAGAATAACACTAGTCAAATGCATCAGTCTTAATCCTGTTTTAAAAAAAATCCTTTTAAAAAAAAAAAAATCCTTTAAAAAAAAAAAAAAAATCCTTTAAAAAAAAAAAAAAATCCTTTAAAAAAAAAAAAAAAGGATAAAAGCCATTTGAAAGGTTTTAGATGACAGCTTGCATGCCACTGGGTGTACATTCTGTACATGTGTACTCTCAGTAACTGAGAACCGAAACAAAGGCACTTTGCATATTTGAAAAGGGGGGGGGTTGAATATTTTTGGTAACACAAGGTAGTCACCTATCAGCAAATGACACAATTTGCATTCCAACCTGAAAATTCCAATTCATAGGGCTTGTGCTAGTGCCAGTACTGGGCTGGCCACTCGAGAGCCCTGAACACACTAGTGTCAGCAATCCCTGTCCGTCATCAGGGATACCACAGACTCATTCATCAAACAGGAAAAGATCAATCTCAAATACTGCACTTCAGTTTAACAGGAACAAAGGGACCAAGAGTTAAAGGCTTTCTGCAACCATAGCACTGCAGACAGACCAGGGCGGCTGTGATTGTGCAAATCGCTGTATATAAATAGAAGAATTAAGACGCCGACACCACTGGGCAACAGCTTAGCAGTGCTTTTCCTTAAGGCTATTCATTATAAAAATGACCCCTTATACAGGGTAATTTAAAAAAAAGACCCTTATATACAGGGCATGTAGTAACTAGGTTTGTGGGAGAAGATGATTTGACGGAGTCTTGTTTACGACTTGTTTTATGAAGGGTGGACGTGTTGCTGGTGTTGCTCTCTAGGTGTCCTGGCTAAAGCGCACTTTGTTGAAGGCCTCCTTGATCTGGTTGTCCCCTTCTTCCCGATTCATCGTTAGCCAGCTAACACGGCTTTCAGGCAGGTCCTCCTTAAGCTTGCGTTTGGTGAGCATCACAGTCTCCTCCGGCCCCTCTCTCTCAGGCCCTGTCAGCATGATGTAGCAGGCATGGCGGCCCCTCTCAAGTAGGGTCGCTGGAAAACAGAGCAGGCATCACACACAGATTACACAAGTATGCTACTCAGAGCCCATGTTAATTCACTATCAAATAAACATTTTGTGTGGGAATGTGCAATGCACTACAGATAAACCCACACTCACATTTGAAGGCAATGATGTGGTCAGTGATACTGCTTTTCTCAAGCAGTGCCATGGGGTGCAGGGGGTGAAGCAAATAAGAGAACCGCCCTCTGCTGGTAGAACTCTGAAATCAAATGCCACAAAATCCTATATTTAAGAATTTGGAAAGAATACAAAGAAAAATCTAAATAAGTCAATAATTTTTTCAAAAATATCAGACATGGCCGTGCTTACCGAGTCATTCGTCTGAATCTGTCCCCAGAACATAAAAATTGAGAAGGAGTGGATAGTGTGGAAGGAGGCCGGCTTGGGCGTGTTGGGCTGGACCAGTAAACTGACCTCCCACAGTAATCCCCCAGATTTTCCATCCAGTATCATAACCTACACACACACAAAAAATTAACACACATTGGAAAAGACATTTGCAGTTAGGCTGCATCCAACATCCTACAACTCAGCCTCATTAATAACAACCCTGCCCCCACTTACATTAATAACCAGTCTGTTTAATTCTGATATGTCACTAGCTTTACAACACAATAATCCTACAGACAAAGA
Source organism: Hiodon tergisus (assembly GCA_025775045.1). Classification (NCBI taxonomy): domain Eukaryota; kingdom Metazoa; phylum Chordata; class Actinopteri; order Hiodontiformes; family Hiodontidae; genus Hiodon; species Hiodon tergisus. The sequence continues at coordinate 5,501,188 of JAOVYW010000074.1, read as the reverse complement.
TCCAGGCTTCCTCCTGATCTCTGTACTGATAACACTTCATGCTAACAACAATGCTAAACCCGGAAATGCAAAATGTAATGATTTATTTCCCATGTAAACCCTAGTAATAGGCTAGAATCACGCCGTTTTTTCTCTTCAGTTTAAATTCGCAGGATTCAGACTAAAGGGGTCTTTTAACTGCTATAGAAGTGTATTAGAGGCTTGTTACTGCTTGTTTTTATGCTTGAAAAATATAGCTTCAATAATATAAAACATAAGCCATTACTACTCTACAGTTATTTATTAATAAGACTCTTTGGGTTTGGGTTACTCAAATCTATGCAAATTTGGGGTTTTACTATTAAACACAGTTTGTTTTTGCAATTACAAACAGTCAGATTTCAAACTGGATTTGAAGCACATACTCTTTTGGTTCCATTTCCATGATCCTCCTCTAACACCACATCGGGATCACCATCCTTGTTGTAGTGGCCCACAGCAGGCTCGCTTTGAGGGATGAACAGAACATGATCATGGGATTAAACAAGCTAAGACTCACATTTCTCCACCTAGCCGGCAGTCTGCTGGTGTGGGTCTGTGTGAGTGCAAAGCCTCCATGTACCTGAGGACCCGGCTGGTGTTGACCCTCCAAAGAGACAGTAGGCTATCCCCATCGATGAGCTCAACAGCGCCCTCTGTCACCAAGAGAAGGTTTTGGCCACTGCGCTGCTTGGCCACTCTTACCACCTGCTGGATAGAGTCAGACCTGCAGCAGTAGAGTGCGGTTAGAGAGGAAGTTCAGCTAGTCACCCAGGCAACCTAATGATCACACCAAACATATTAAAGATGCAGGTAATCATTAATCATTAACCTGAGACTTACAAAGAAAGTCACTTTTATTGTAGGAACCAACAGGAATGTGCTTCACCCCGATTTCTCAAAATTTTCTCAATAAGAATTACCGGCAAGTAATACTGTAACAATGAAATAACGTTAACAAATGCATTAGCCCATTAGCCTGTAGTATAGTGTTCCTCAGTTTGAACATAGTAAGTTAGCTATCCTACCTGTACAGTAAAACCAGTCCAGAAGTGTCATTAGTTTTTGTTTCCCATCCCCGGTCCCGCTTCAAGCGAACTTCACTTCCTGGTTTCGCCTGGTCTGCGATCCTCCACAATGCCTTACCATAAAGCCCTGAACCTGTGATACAGAGGTGTAGTAAATGCACAGCTTTTGATTTAGTATCCTCACCCTTCAGCGGTCAAACGTGCTTCGAGAGCAAATCCGGAGAGAGTGTTGCAAATGGAAGAGGGAAGCGTGTCAGGGTTCACACCGGTCTTCTTGCAGCGTACAACCGTGGGTCGCTCACCTGTCTGAAACAGCACGTACTGAGAGCCGGCTGCCGTGGCGTGCAGCAGGTGCCGGGAGGCTTGGGCTGAGTGCAGAACCACCGCAGCTCCAATCGGACTTCCTGTCTTCGCCGACAGCATCACCACCTCAGCCTACAGACAGAAGCGCATGATGTGGAAAAGGTAATGTTGTATACATCTAAGTCAAGGGTAAAGGAGAGAAAGGCAGTGCTCCCACATCACTACCTGAGCTTGATCTGACCCAACCAGAGCCATGTCTTCTACCCCATCTCCATCCAGGTCTGGCACTGTCAGAACTGGCAGTTCGCTTTTCGAGATGGGCGGGTGCAGCTGTTGCCATAGTATTGTGCCTTCAAACCAGGAGACAGTTGGATGAGAAGTCGAATGGAATTCCCTAGAACAAAAACTATGACCAAGTGTTTAGACGGCAGATTTATGGTGTACATTATTACTAGGGGAGATGATCACATGGACATTTTCCTTCATAAGTTTGCTTTGACAGTCAACGCACTCGTGTCGGCTTGGTTTGGTTACCGCTGTTTTTTTCAATGGCTGTCAGCTGGTTGCCATGTGACAACAGGCAGCCTGCGCTGGCTCCCCCTAGTCCCTGCACTCCACATTGGGCCCAGTGGAACTCTGGGGCCAAAGAGTGCTCCCACAGAGTATCTCCGTTTGTCCCCATCGCTGCCGTCACAAACAAGCATGGCACACCTGTAACACACACACAGAGATGTAAGCGTGTCATCGAGTGCTCTCTCCACACCGCGACACTGTTGGGATCCAATCTTTCCATCCAATTCCGCTTCTAACTAATGCCACAGGCTCAAAAATATCAAACCACAATACTTGTCTGTGAATTCAGCTCCCGAACCTCATTAAGAAAAAATAATACTTTTGATAATACTTGATAAACGTATTTTATCCCCACATCTTTATTTTTTTTGACAGTCAGTAAAATACAATGCAAATGGGATTGATTTGGGGGGCTTACTCTGATTTGTGCATGATGTATTCAGACTGCCCACAGAAGCCTTGAGAACAAAGATTATATCAAGGACTTTGTCTTGGTTGACATCTTCCACAGCCAAAAACTCATAGGTTGCTTTGGAGAGAGAGAAAAGCGCAGTATTTTATTACACTGTGCACATCATTCTGAATAGTGAAAAAACACTAATGTAGAATAGACAGACAGAAAGACGTCTGCAGAGTTGGACACTCGCTGGCTAAGACAAATGCACTTAGGAGAATAAAGGGGCAAAAGAACCCAAGGAGCAACCAGGGCACTCCATCCCATACACTCACTCGATTCAGGGTATGTGTGGTTCCAGTTGCGCTGGTAGGCGGGCCGGATGGGGCAGGGGATGATGAAGGAAAAGGCAAAGACCACGGTCAAGCAGATGAAGAGGGAGAGGAAGAAGGCTGCAGTGCGCCAGCGTGACATCTTAGACAGGCCCTGACCACCATGGCAGCCCAGGCCCTTCTTTACAGGAGGGGCTGCTGAGCCCTCGCCCCCCTTCAGCGGCTGCACTTCCGCAGCATTGTCTGCTGGCTCCGTCATGTCCATGCAACCTGCGTCATGTGCATCACAACCTGAGGAAGCAGCAGAGGCCGGTGACCACCGTGATGGCCTTATCCTTCACTAGACTTTAACCCAGAACCGTTTCCTTATTTACAAGTACCTTATTCTTAGCATTGGAACTTTTCTTAGTACCAGGTTAGTTTTAAACAGACCATAGCCATTTAAAATCTTCTACCCACATCTTCTACTATGTTACTGAAATAGTACTCACCAACACATTGCTTTTTTCCTATTTTTAGCATCACCATAAACAGCAGGTCCACTGCCATTTTTAGTGCTAGGTTCTGGTAAAGTTACTGATGAAAGGCATTACTTCTACCTGGTATGACTGTGAAACCATCACTGCTGTGACTTTTCAAATCAACCCCTGTGCCCACTATAAGACATTATCACACAAACAATCCAAAGGGGTCAATACAGTATCCTAGAACAACACTATGTTGTGTAGTTGTCATTTGGCCAGTTTTACCCCTCACTTTCTGCTTGCATCAAAACCCTTCGCAATTAGATGGGGTTACAGGCTTTCACACTTGCACACAAATTACCCCACTGGCAGTGTCATTTTTTCCGCATGAGTCACTCGACCAGAACCCATTTAATTTGCTGCTTCTGAATTCCTGTGAATCCAAAAATCACAAACCTTCTGAAAACAAGAACTGAAAGCTACCTTTTGTTAGTCAATTTACAGCAAAATGCCTACTCACTCTACTTGTCTTGCTTCCTGTAAGCACTTAGAGTAAAAACAATGATAGTTGCCAATGGCATTCTTATCCCAAACGGCTGTTGGAGGTGAAGAAACTCGTTTTCTGCTCATGCTCAAACAAATTCAATAAATACATCCTAATTCAATAAGTATGTTAAGAAATTAATGCATGGAATACATTTAGATTTAATGTACGGTTATTCTGTCTAAAACGTCTAATGAACTCTCTAAATTATCCTGGGTTCTTGTTTGGACTGCCTTAATGACACAGTTCACTTTTTTTTTTCCCCACATAAACACCCTCCGTAATTACTATGCAATGTTCTACAAGATGGTCATTTGAGAGCTCTATTCGAATTACGGCTGGAGATATTTCTCCAATCCAATTGTTCACCTCAATTTTTAGGAGCAAATAAAGCTCTAACAAGCGAGGCACCACATCTAAATAAGTTGTTAGT